>JAYKKI010000043.1:17837500-18437500 GCA_039881145.1 Druceiella hillmani
CTTTAATTTAAGTGACAAAATTATTAAGTTATATTTATTTTAATATTAGATGTTTATTGTCATCTCTTTTAATTGCGAAATATTTTTTATTTGCCGACACTTGATTAAAACTTTTTTTGAGAACAGATGATACCTACTTACGAACAGCTGGTTTGTTATGATGGTATCTGAGTAGTAAATTCCATTTTATTGTTAGTGAATAATTTATATTTTATATTTTTTTTATCCTCTTCAATCATAAGGTCTCCAAGGTTTTTCAAGCACAAGATTGAAAAATTAGATTTTTTTAGTACATTTTTGTATACAAATGTATATCGTTGTTTTTATTATTTTGAGAAATTAAATTTTTATTTAGTATTCCATAATATTACTCATTTTGCAATGAATTAAAATATACAAAGTTAAATAATTACATGTTTTGATATTTTTCTGATTCTTTACTTAAAGTTTAATAAAAAGCATTATTATTATTTTTGATAAAATGGCTATATTTTATACCTGTTAAATCAATTTTATTAATTTGTCCAAAAAATATCAATTTTAATACTTTTACTCATATCTGAAATAATTATTTTCCAATTGCCTAGACTAATATGACTTTGGAATTAATAGGAATATAAATTTTTCTAAATATTAGTATCATTGTATTTGAATCAGTAACATATGCATTATTCGAACTTTAAGCGAAATTAAGAATTTAGTGTTAAAATTTTTAAAGTATTTTTCAAGAACGCTGGACTTTTGCTTTTGATTATCTTTTTTTTAAATTTAGTTTAAATAAAGAAGTTCTTGGGCAGTTCGTTCTATTGAAACTTTCTCAGTTGTTCTTTTTTTACTTGGGTTTTCGAATCAATCTGGATTTCAGGTACAGAACTATTAAGAAGAGCAAAATATTTTCTATTTTATTTTTACCTATATCCTAATATTGAATTTACCCACGATCTCGGTCTGACTCACATTTTCCCTGACGGTTGTCACAGTTTCTTATTACAGAAGTCATCGTAACACAAAATACTCTCAACACTTGTTTACTTTCTCAACCCTCATTTACAAAAAATATCGATACCGAGTTCGCCCTAATTGAACCTAAAATTTTAAATTGCTCCTTATTGAACCATAAATAAATTTATGTTTCTTTAGTCCACGCATGAAGTATGGGGCTTTTTAAATAGTATTTTTTATTAATTCAGTAATCTTACTCGCTTATCATCACAACCTATAGGGTACTTCCGGACTATCTATAATCTTAAAAGTTTGTAAAATGAGAAGTTTTCAGATCAAGTAAAGGAAAAAAGCCAAAAATTATTAATTGCAAATTATATGTGGAGTTGCACAGAATTATTTTGCTTTTACGCCTGGGAAACATAAAGTAGGCAATACATTTACGTTGTAAGAATTTTATATTTGGAAATTTTATATTTGGATTCCAAAATCCTATGCATCCTAACTTTTTTATAATTGAGTAAAAATATATGGAAATATCGTAATGCGAGTTCTTCTAGTGAATGATAGGTTTTTTTAATAAAAATATGGTCAGTTTTTTATTCATATTATTACTATTGTTTAATTTCTTTAATTAAACAATAATATATAAATGGAATTATTTGCTAAAGTGTTTTTTTCATATTTTTTATGAAAAAGTTTAGAAACAAAACGGTCGTTAAACTATCCAGGAAGAATTATTATATTAAGCTTATATTAACCTTAATTACAGCTGAGGCTTAGATTAGTGTACTGATAACACGTTAAAGTTTATGTTCGCAAAGTGAATAAAATTTAAAAAAGAGAATAATACATAAAAAAAATGCCTTGTGATGTAGGAAAATTTTCTACCAAATATATTCAGATGATTTTTAATGAGAAATGACACAATTTTTGCGTATAGGAAAGAAACCCGGAAAAGTAAGTGTTGACTCTGGAATGTTAATATTTAAATCGGAAACAATTGGGGTGTTTGACAATTAATATTTACTCCTTTAATGAATACCTTCGAGCTACAATTTCAGCGTTATTATGTTATTTTAATCAAAAGGGAAAAAATAGACTTTCGGGCGATCTCATTTTTAATATTGTTATTTATAATATATTCCTGTAAGATTACTGTAACATTTTAAGTCTAATTTTTGCGGAATTACGTAACCATTTCCGATTATTGACAAGTTTTTGTATTACACTTAAATAATTGGTAAGAATTACTTCGGGAATATTAATTGACTTTATTGGAAATAAATAAAAAACTAAGATGCTAGGTTAAAAATAAATGAAATTTATGAACATGTTTAAACAAACTTTTATATAATTGGTATTTTTCGCAGTGGATGCTAGAAAAAGGAATTAGAAAATCAAATGAAAACACTTTCTTCTTTCTAGTACTGACAATTGGAATGTGATTTTCATTGGTGTTGTACAAATGAATAAATATTAATATGGTGAAAGCAGATTTGCTCAAATATTGTAAAGAAAAAAATAAACATTTTTACAATGTAATTGAAGACCAATCAACACGATTAAAGTCTCAATTATATAACGACGCTATCAGTTTCTGTACCAATAAACTAACCACGGTCATAACACAATGAAAGTAGAGAAATATTTATAGCTGTACTGAACTGAAATGATTAAATATCCAAATAAGTAATAATTGTTCAAAATATTTACGGACATAATTTAATATAACTTTTTTCTTGCATCAAAATGTGATTCCTGTGGAAATCTGTAAATATCTTCGAGAAATCTGTAAAAATTCACGAGTTTCAAAAATAAATTACAAATAGAAGTAACAAAAATTATTAAATGCATAAAAAAAATAAATAAACTTTGTGTACTGAAGTGGCGGGTTTAATAGATGTAGGATTGAAAAGAAAGTTCCATCAGTTTTAAGTGTGGGTAAATTAAAACTTAAAGTCCTATTTTTAATTAAAATATATAATTCATTATATTTATTTTCCATTAACACAAGTATTAACATTCAAAAGATATTCATTTTTGAATCAAATAATTATAAGTCACTTAATTCATTTCACCGAACCTTGACAGCATATTGCACTCCCCATAAAAAGCTCCCATAAAAGGCTCCTTTAAAGTTCGTCTCCAGACTCTTTTAAAAAAATTTAATTAAAGCCGGGACATTTTTTACGAATAACAATTACGCCCATCGAAATTACCCTTGTGTCTTTTACAAAGGGATTTCTTAATAATAACCTTCATTTTTAAAACAAAAAATCTTGGCGTTTGTCTTGTCTTCAAATGAAGGTTTAGGTTTTTAACAGTCCTCTTTATTTGTGCCACCTCTCAAAAATACTTATTTTTTAGCAACAAAAATACACTTGCTCACATGAATTTATATTAATAATATAAATTAAGTCATTTTCGAGAAACGCTCAACGTTAACAGTCCGAAATTATTTTCACCTTTGGAATGAATGATCAAAGTTCGACATTTGTTTTTACGAGCTATTTTTACATTCCTTAAAAAGTGTTTCTTAAATGATGTAGCCTTCTGATATTTTTAGTAACAAATAAATATTGATGACACCTTCTGATATTTTTAGCAATAAATGTATGTTTAATTTTCATTCTAATTAAACTGTATACAAAGGCAAACGTAAACGTATAAATCTCGATTATATTTAAGGCTAAAGTAAGAAAAGACTTCTGGAACAGTTTAATAGATATCCTTCCACTTCACAAATTCACCATATATTAAAATAATATTTCCCTAAATAAATATCTATTTTTATTTAAAATACTGAGTATAACAAAAAAAATTAGTTAAAATGAAAATAATTTGTCTGCTGTCTTATGCAATTAAAGTATAAATCTATATTTATAAATCTTATTATTATAAATCTACCTTTATGAAGGTTTAAAACGCTAAAATTGTTGCTGTTTAATAACAATTTATTATTTCGACTCCAATTTTACTTACATAACGTACTATTAGGATGGGGAGCTAAGTGTGGAAAAGTGGAACCGTAAACTTAGCGATAAAACGCAAGTGGAGTTTCTTTAAGAAGTTTCTGATTCTTAATATATATATATATAGAGAGAGAGACATAGAATGAGGAAGAGAAAAATTCTACATTCCATATGGAAAAGCGTAAGTAACTTCGCTTCTATCATAAGTCCACTCACCGACACATTCCTTTATTTTTTTGGTATTATAATCATCTTTATTATTTCCGCAATTCAATATTTAAATATATATATAAAGGAAATAAACCTGAATAAAGTTTCAATATTTTAGGAAATTTTCATATGTAATATAAACAAAATTTTCGGATGCAGATGAAAGAACAATTATAAAATTTAAAATCTCGCATACTAATTATGAGTACAATTGTTACTTCCGTTTGTTTTAAATTTATGTCAAAGGAATTGATCATAGATAGTATGATTATCATAGATACACACACAAAATATTGTCCCCTTATTTAGTTACAACTATTTTTTATTGTATTTAATATATATATATATATATATATATATATATATATATATATATATATATATATATATATATATATATATATGTATATATCATTAGCAGGGAAAATAATTGACGCCATGTGAGTTTGCGTTTCTACTAAGATAGTAACTAAAATTTTTATTTAAAATAGATGAAAAATTCCTCTTAATTACATATTTATCTTCTATAAAACTCATGGCTAATCTATGCATGTAATAATTCTATAGAATTAGTATTTATATACATTGGAGATATTTGTGAAACATTACTTAACTTCATTTTGTAAATAAAGACAACAGAATACATAATAACAGTTGTTGGAATTTAGCCCGTTTGCCTCTTCATCTGTTTGTTTAAACAGGCATCACGTAAAAACTGCTAACTAAATTAGTATGTATTTTTTCTAAAATATAGGAGTTAACTTGAAATAATATATAATATTTATTAATATCGATGCACTCGGTACGAAAATTGAGTGTATCGGTTCATAAAAATTCATTTAAATGGCATTAATACACTACGACGTAGAAGTACCTAGCTTCTCGACGAGCAGCAATTACACCAATATGTAATAGAGCTATGATACATCAAGAGGTAAAGCGACGTCTGATTTAAATCGAACTATGAAAATTTCCACCCAAATATGCATCCGCGAAATGGGCGTGACTAGAAATGAAGTATGGAATGTTTCGAGGGTAAGTATTTATGCGGACAGACGCATGAGCGCAGACATGGTGTTGATTGTTTTACGTAAATTAAATGTTTTGACTATTTAAGTATTTGACGTAATCTTATTTTTTCCTCAATTTATTTAAATTATGGATCCGTTGTCAATATTTGTAATTTAATTACTTTAGAGGCTTTAGTATCAGGCTGCAAATTTTGATTATTACGTACTTTTTTCTCTATGCATGTAATAAAAATATAGAATTGGCTAGTCCACATATTAAAGGTTTTCAAAAAAAATATTTGTTTGAATATAAACAAGCAATAACACAAGAATAATGTTTTAAACGCTTGTTCGTTTGTCTGTCAGCCTGTTTATTTAATCGTGTATCACGCAGGAACAGCAAAAAAAAGCTGAAGTTTTTACTGATGAATTCTGTTGGGTCTAGCTTGATGTATAAACTATTTTTTATTGTAATTTGAAAACTAAAAATAATTTTTTTAATTATCATAGTAGATGTTATTACATATGTTAATCTTACAGTTAACATTATTTTCTTTAGATCCGCACACGAATAAATTCCCGACCACAAAAAGTTTGTAAAATGTTCCAAGTCATAGAGATTCCATTCCGAATGAGTGTTTTTAAATGGTGGAAATTAACTGAAACAAAAACAATCGAAGAAAAACATTATATTTAACTAGACACAACTTCGTATTGTTTTCATTTTATATCGACAAAGATATAATAATGTACCCCGACATGTAACATTTCCGCACCAATTACCCCTCTTGTTCCCTCTCTGCGAGAGTGAATACGTCACTCTGAACGTTAATATAATGGTTTCGAAAACCTTTCATTTTAAACATCTTTAATTTTTTTTAAACTTCTGATCCAAATCATGAAGTATACATAAACAATTTTTAAATCAAAAGCAAACACATATTGTGACCGTATTTTTGGCAATGTGGGCCCGAAATAGTTCATCGAGAAGCAAATAATTTTAATTGAAGTAAAATAATTACGAATTTCTAAATCTAAACATTAGCACTAGAAAGTACTAGATTAAATAGACCGCGTAGAAGACACGAGAATAACCAAAGATCGCTGAAAGTCAACGAAGTGAGTCGCTCAAGACAAATTCGTGGCTCCGTGACCGGAGAAAGATCCCAGCCACGAGAGAGTTAACATCAGATTTACAAGACCCGACGACGCATTGTCCAAATATCAACGCAAATAAGTTTTGAACAGAATAAAATAAAATTGGTGTAATGTTAATATAAAAAAGGTGTCACATTGTTTCTAAAAGACAATCGAAGTATAAAAAATAGAAAAATAGATCGAAATAGTGAATAAACGAACATACACAATGTTCGTGAAGGGTAAGTGCAAAGAAAAAGATGTGAGTTTTTAGTGAAAACCCGCAGTAAAAATAATTAAGGTATATTTTAAAAGGTTTAGTGGAAAAATGAAAAGGGGCTTGCTACACGAGCAGTCACGGAAATCCACGAGCACACACAAAGGGACGTTTGACGGCGACTGCGCATGGCGACAATTCAAAAGCAGAGCTACATCTATAATTTATATCGAAAGTATAGTTAAGCTAAAGCGAAGATACGAGGACATAGTTTTCAAATTAAATTGTATTATTTCGAGTTGTGAAATTTACTGAATAATTATAGAATAAGTTTAAAACTAATTAACAAACTAATTAATGTACTTTGTTATTCCTAATTAATAAACTAATAAAGTTATAACTAATTAATAAACTAATTAATGTACTTTGTTGGAAAATAAGATGATTTGTATTTATTTTCCTCCACATTTTGAAATTAAAATGGAATAAGAAAATGAAGTTCGGAAAAGAAAGCATGCTAACTGGATATGCAGTTAGAAAAGTAAGTAAATACCGTTTTTGTATTTTTTCGTAATAAAATACGTGACGTCTAACTAAATTTAAATTTTGAGAAGACCGGAAAGAATCGCGAAGACAGTAGCGTTCCGCCCGGAGATGAGCAGTCTATCAGGCCGTAGTACCAGCTTGAATTAACAGTTGAATAAAATAGTGAAATAGTGAATATTGTGAGTGACGACGTCCTAAGCCAAATACAGCCATACGAAATACTGTGGCAATATATATATATATATATATACATATATATACATATATATATATATATATATATATATATATATATATATATATATATATATATATTGTCGTTTTTCTGTTAGTATTATATGGCATGTGTTCGATATTCACGCTTTTTATTACATTGTTCTATAACTTTAGAAACGTAAATACTTTTAATTTTGGTATATAATATTTTTATTTCATTTCGAAAAAAATCTATAATGATTGCGCCTAGATTGTATGCTATTAAAAATGGAATTATTTTCAGAATACTTCATACAGATTACATTATGCGGTGACATTATGCGTTACCATAAAGGTTTTCACTAATACTGCAGTATCGAGGATGAGAGGTGATAACCGCTACCTTCAAATTTGTTGTTGTGGGTATAAAAAAGGGTAAAATTTTAGTGGAAATCAGTAACATATACTGTTTTTCATAAAGAAGAAGGAATAATTTCAACGCAATGTAAATAATTGAGATGAAGTGACATATATTTACATCACGTATGATATGTGATGTAAATATATGTCACATCATCATAAATAAAGTTTTCCGAAATTGTCTTCAAATAGAAATAATAATAAAAATTTTATAATACTCAACGTTATTTCGTGAGGAAGCTCAAATGAGACAAGCATTATTCTGCTTGAGTTAGATTATCAAACTTGAACATATAAAAGGGGTTATTAGTTACTGAGTAATCAATTTTCAGTAAACAAGTGTTTTTTCATAAAATTCATTAAATTTGGAACACAGTATAAAGTAACTTTACTTACAAATGAGTTTTCGAAATTTAACAACTGTGATTATAACATTAAAAAGCATGTGACACAAGATGGGGATAATAAATTTGACTACAGAATAATATAAAAATATAAACAGCAAAACCATTAATGTTGACTTGATGTTCAGAAATGTAATGTTTTGAAGGTTGCTTCATAACCTTGAGATCTAAACCCAATTTTTGAATTAAGGATTTCTGCTAAGCGTGTCCCGTATTTTCATTCACCGAGTTTTACACACGTAATTAAAAAAAAGGTACTATTCAAAATTAAATCTTTGTAAAAATTGCTACGAATTTTAAAACAATATTTAATTTTTAAAGCCTTAGGATTACAAATATCAAATACAAATTTTAATCCTTTAATATACAATTATGTGTAATTAAATACATTGCAAGAATTTTTAATTTATGACTCTTTATTTTTCAAAATTTATTCAGCAGTTTATCAATTTCTTGTCTATAATATGGAACTAAAAGTCTTCTAATAACGAAATTATAATTATGTCGTAAACTTTCTTAAGGAAATACCGTATTGACATAAGATTTATGCATATATGGCGCCCCCTTGTCACTGTCTGAAAGAATACGATTAAATACATTGCAAGAATTTTTAATTTATGACTCTTTATTTTTCAAAATTTATTCAGCAGTTTGTCAATTTCATGTCTATAATATGGAACTAAAAGTCTTCTAATAACGAAATTATAATTATGTCGTAAACTTTCTTTAGCAAATACCGTATTGACATAAGATTTATGCATATATGGCGCCCCCTTGTCACTGTCTGAAAGAATACGATTAAATACATTGCAAGAATTTTTAATTTATGACTCTTTATTTTTCAAAATTTATTCAGCAGTTTATCAATTTCTTGTCTATAATATGGAACTAAAAGTCTTCTAATAACGAAATTATAATTATGTCGTAAACTTTCTTAAGGAAATACCGTATTGACATAAGATTTATGCATATATGGCGCCCCCTTGTCACTGTCTGAAAGAATACGATTAAATACATTGCAAGAATTTTTAATTTATGACTCTTTATTTTTCAAAATTTATTCAGCAGTTTGTCAATTTCATGTCTATAATATGGAACTAAAAGTCTTCTTATAACGAAATTATAATTATGTCGTAAACTTTCTTTAGCAAATACCGTATTGACATATGATTTATGCATATATGGCGCCCCTTTGTCACTGTCTCAAAGAATACGATTAAATACATTGCAAGAATTTTTAATTTATGACTCTTTATTTTTCAAAATTTATTCAGCAGTTTGTCAATTTCATGTCTATAATATGGAACTAAAAGTCTTCTTATAATGAAATTATAATTATGTCGTAAACTTTCTTTAGCAAATACCGTATTGACATATGATTTATGCATATATGGCGCCCCTTTGTCACTGTCTGAAAGAATACGATTCGATATGAAAATGGAATATAAGTTTATGTACATATTGACATGAAATTAGCATTCAATTATAAAGTGTGTTCCTGCATATACTTTAAGGTGATGTAATTTAGATAATTTTCAACACAATTATTTTGGCCTAGTTAAAGAAGAGAAGCATTAAGGCAATACTAATACGTTAATATGATAGATGTTTTGTCAGAAAAATAAGTGTATCTTCAATATTATTACTTACGTAACAGACACGCAAAAATAGCACACAATTATTATTAACGCCACATACTCAAATTGTCTCTAATAATGTTAGAAATGTCGTGGTAACATGGAATTCATTAGTTGTCGCGGTTTTTAATTCCTATAGGCAGACGAATAAATCGTACGTGTTTTCACTCAATATAAGCAGATGTAGAAATTATGATACCATTAAATGCACTGTCTTGTTTTAGCCTCAAAATATTTAATATGTCTTAATCTTTTTGGAGAGTTTTCTGAGACGTTTCACGTAGTATTTTTCCTTCTCATATTCAATAAAAAAAAAGAATATTAAAGAAAGTAGAAGAAATTCAAAAATATGCAAAGATACGACAAAATTTAATAACATATTTGTAATATTTATTTATTTATTTATATACTTTAATGCATCTAATTGATACATATGACTTATTGCTACGAGACCAATCTCTTAGAGTCAACCGTAAATCACCAGCCCCGCTCAACGAATGGCCGGAAATCAAACCTGGGTCTATACGGTGCGCCGTGTTGTCGTAGGCTCTATGCCTCGTGATCAACCCAATACACCACAGCGATGACAATAGGTGTTATCCGTATGTAAACATATATATATATATAAAAACATATATATAATAAACATATATATATATATATATACATAAACGTTGCCTTTTTCCGAAATTAGGAATTAATGGATTTTACCAATAAAAAACATTAAAGAAAAAGAAGAAATAATAAGTCTTTCTTGCTAAATATATCGTTTTGAAATACACTCACGCTGAAAAGTAAGAAATTTAGAAATGACTATACTTGTTCCAAACATACGTCTTCACGTAAAACAAACACCTTTTTATGTCGGCTAATGATTTACGCTATACGATGTTACTCTTCCCCCCCCCCTGGTTGGGACTAGATCACTTAGTCTTATCTCTTCTTTGTTTTTATTGAGTTTTTTTGATGTTTATCAAAGACAGAGTTCGATAGAGATTAGTTGATATAAGTGACAACGAAAACCAGATAGAAGTTGATACTTCCATATTTTGTGTTTGGGCGTCCCGACCTGGGATCATCTTCGAGCGACTCCCTGCCGTATTTGAACTCTCAGCTCCAACGTTTTACGGTCGCAAATAAAGGTGCAGACTTTCCTTATATATATATATATATCTAGATATATATATATATATATATATATATATATATATATATATATATATGTACATATAAATATATTTTTTTTTTCATGCAGAATGAGATTGAAGCACTTCATGCTTACAAAAGCGTTTGATTTACTTGCTTAATAGTTCCATAAATGTAATTTTTTTCATACAGATTGTTTTTCATTCAAATAAACAGTAAACATTTTTTCGAACCAACACTTCCAAAATGTTCCCAAACGTGGAGGAAATATATTCGTCCTGATGGAAATAAACGATAATACGTATAATATTAACCTATTCCTTCGTTGGCACAACTTTTCACTGACGATAAAAAAGTTTACCTTAGGTACATCTTTTTACGCTTCGCTCCTAATAATAAGAACGTTTAGGTATTTGGACGTTATTAGTCGCATACTTGTAAAAATTGTTTACATACGAATAACACCTATTGTCATCGCTGTGGTGTATTGGGTTGATCACGAGGCATAGAGCCTACGACGACACGGCGCACCGTATAGACTCAGGTTTGATTTCCGGCCATTCGTTGAGCGGGGCTGGACGGGTGATTTACGGTTGACTCTAAGAGATTGGTCTCGCAGCAATAAGTCATATGTATCAATTAGATACGTTAAAGTATATAAATAAATAAATAAATATTACAAATATATTATTAAATTTCGTCTCATTTTTGCATATTTTAGATTTTCTTCTTTCTTTAATATCCTATTTTCTTATTAAATATGAGAAGGAAAAATACTACGTGAAACGTCTCAGAAAACTCTCCAAAAAGATTAAGACATATTAAATATTTTGAGGCTAAAACAAGACAGTGCATCTAATGGTATCATCATTTCTACATCTGCTTATATTGAATGAAAACACGTACAATTTATTCGCCGCCAATAGGAATTAAAAACCGCGACAACTGATGAATTCCATGTCACCACGACATTTCTAACATTATTAGAGACAATTTGAGTATGTGGCGTTAATAATAATTGTGTGCTATTTTTGCGTGTCTGTTACGTAGGTAATAATATTGAAGATACACTTATTTTTCTGACAAAACATCAATCGTATTAACGTATTAGTATTGCTTTAATAATTCTCTTTTTCAGCTAGGTTTAAAATAATTATGCTGAAAATTATCTAAATTACATCACCTTAAAGTATATGTAGGAACACACTTTATAATTGAATGCTAATTTCATGTCAATATGTACATAAACTTATATTCCATTTTCATATCGAATCGTATTCTTTCAGTCGTATATATGCATAAATCGTATGTCAATACGGTATTTGTTAAAGAAAGTTTACGACATGATTGTAATTTCGTTATTAGAAGACTTTTAGTTTCATATTATAGACATGAAATTGACAAACTGCTGAATAAATATTGAAAAATAAACAATCATAAATTAAATTCTTGCAATGTATTTAATTACACATAATTGTATATTAAAGGACTAAATTTTGTATTTGATATTTGTAATCGTAAAGCTTTAAAAATTAAATATTTTTTTAAAATTCGTAGCAGTTTTTACAAAGATTTCATTTTTAATAGTCCCTTTTTTTTTAATTACGTGTGTAAAACGCGGTGAATGAAAATATGGGACACGCTTAGCAGAAATCCTTAATTCAAAAATTGGTTTTAGATCTCAAGGTTATGAAGCAACCTTCAAAACATGAACATCAAGTCAACATTAATGGTTTTGCTGTTTATATTTTTATATAATTCTGTAGTAAGGTTTATTATCCCCATCCTGCATCACAACCTGTATCATATTTTAATGTTATAATCACAGTTGTTAAATTTCGAAAACTCATTTGAAAATACTTTTTACTGTGTTTTAATTTAATGAAATTTATGAAAAAACACTTGTTTACTGAAAATTTATTACTCAGTAACTAATAAACCCTTTTATATGTTCAAAGTTTGACCATCTAACTTAAACAGAATAATGTTTGTCTCATTCGAGTTTTCTCACGAAGTAACGTTGAGTATTACAAAATTTTTATTATTATTTCTATTTGAAGATAATTTCGGAAAACTTTATTTATGATGATCTCAATTATTTACACTGCGTTGAAATTATTCCTTCTTCTTTATGAAAAATAGTATGTGTTTCTGATTTCCATCAAAATTTTCTACCCTTTTTTAAACCCACAACAACAAATTTGATGGTAGTGGTTATCACCTCCCATCCTCGATACTGCAGTATTAATATTTCATTTTTAATAGCATACAATCTAGTCGCAATCATATTCCTAAATTTTTTTAGAAAGTAAATAAAAATATTATATACCAAAATTAAAAGTATTTACGTTTCTAAAGTTATAGAACAATGTAATAAAAAGCGTGAATATCGAACACATGCCATATAATACTAGCAGAGAAACGACAATATTATATATATATATATATATATATATATATATATATATATATATATATATATATATATACATATGAGTTTATTGTATTTAGTTTCTTTTTGTTATGTATGTACATTTTTAGAAAATCTTTCTTTTAATTATAATTTTAAGTACTAAATCGTTTATTTTTATAGAGAAAGCTATTTCAACTATTATTAGTACAAAACCTGCATTTAAATATCCAAAACATAATGTAAAGTATGAAAGGTCTCATGAATATATCTTAATATTATAATTATGTTGATGAGTAAAAAGAAATAGGAATATACAAGTTACGTCTTTTTGTATGAGACTAAAGTGAACATGAAGGTGAGCATGAAAACCAATACTATGTCAGTAACGATACGTTACTTATCACGTATAATTCTCAATTTATATATTGAAATTAGAAGCGACCAACTGCTTATAAGTTGATGCATGCATGCGAATAAATATTTTTGTGCAAGGGTTTCTGGCGGTACCGCCTAGCATTGCCAGGGTGGAAAATAAGAAAAATCCTGGTTTTGTAGTGACAGAATATAGTTAACTGTTCCAGCACCGGCAGAATCGCAACAAAATCGAATAATATATGACAAGTAAAATAATAGTGCTCACTGAGGGCTCGTCTTTTTTGCATTCATTTCCAAACTTTCCAAAAATATAGTAAGGAAGTAGTTTAAATTTTGAAAGCAATGTTAAATTAAGGTTAAAGTAAAATATACTTTTCCACTTAATACAAATTGAACTCACTGTTTATTAATATATACAAAATAAGACATATATGCCATTTTCCTTAGAACGATAATAATAGTTGTAAAATTTTTAAATAATCTTAAAAATCTTGAATAATATCGTATACATTTACATATAAAATTCCAAAATTCATGTTTTGCGTAGTAAGTAAATAAGTAAGCCCATCAACAAAGGACAGATGTTCACATTTATATATTGGTAAGAAAGTAAGTGAAGTTGTTAGGATGAAGACTATGTAACAAAAATAATAAGAATATTTGGTAATTTATAAATAATAACAAAATTGCAACAAAAAACAATAGCTAGGAAGCAATAAATTAAGAAAATATTCTTCGTTTCATTTAAAAGTCATTCAACCACAAATATTTCAAACACGAACACTTTGAATTACGACTATCAATCTAAACGCCTCGTTGAATAAGATACAAGAGCAGGGCACTCCCAAGGGTCGTTCGCGTCGACGCTGTATCTCATCTTCCACGATCTGAACTGTTATAATATATGATGAAATATTGTCTAAAATTAATATAACGTGAAGTTGAGATTCAATTTAAATACACGAGATAGTTTTGTGGCCTAAATTTTCTAGCTGGTAACGATACTCGTGTTTTTCCAACTCCCGGTTGATTTGAGTCTCTGCACTTTCATAATTGTAGATTTATTCGCATTAAAGTTCATTGACAGGTGATTTCAATGGAGATCTCAATTTATATACAGTAAAGTTAATAAAACTTTTTAATGTACATCCGTAGGGATGACATTTTAACCCCTAGAATATTGAATCATTTTAAATGAAATTGTTAATTGGACCTTCTGAAGTAGAATTGGTGTTGAATCTTTTGAAACTGATATTAGAAAAGTAAAAATGAATCTTTTAAATTTCTATTGGAAAGGATTAATGGATTTTCTGAAACAAAGTCGATGTTTTTACACCATTTTTATTTCAAAATACCCTTTGAAAAACATGTACGCTTCTGACTATTCTGTATTTTTTTATCAGTGCAAAAAATAATCTAAAGAAAAATTTCAAAGTATTTAATTTAAATTCTTAGATGGTTTTTAAAAGATTTGTTTTTTTTATTATTTAAAAGTTATGAAATTTAATAATCTAAGTAGATAAACAAATGTAAGATGTCTATTGCATATTTCTCAACATTAATGAAAGATTCATTACATATTAGATATATTTCCCCGACATACAATGATTACATAATAATTTTGAAACTTTTTTTCCGCAATACTCACTTGATTTATGCTATGAATATTTTTGTTTTCAGAATACAAAAGTTTTATTTAAAAACCACGTTAAATTAGAGGGACAAATAACTAAAATAAAGGGACAAAAACCAGTTATCCACGAGTAAAACTTATATTGCCAGGATTTTGTGTGCACTAAAACATAAAAGTTTAAATATTAAAGGGCAGATGATGTTTCTATCAAAACATTTACGAAATATGTTATTTTTCAACACGTAAATATATTGTCTAATATAACTTGTACACCGACGGGTTCGTTTACACTAAAACATATAAACGTTTAAATATTATAGGGTATATGATAATTCTAACAAAACTTTTTAAAAATATATTATTTTACAACACATAATTACATTGCCTAATACACCTTACACAACGAGGGTTTTGTGTGCACTAAAATATAAATAACCTATACTAGGTTATTTATATTTTAGTGCATACAATGATTTGCACTACAAAGATTTTGTGTGCACTAAAATATAATAAAATTTTAAATATTATAGGGTATATGATGTTTCTATCAAAACGTTTACTAAATATATTATTTTACAACACGTAAATACGTTGCCTAACATACTTTGCACTACGAGGGTTTTGCATGCACTAAAACATATAAAAGTTTAAACATTATGGAGTACATGATAGTTCTATCAAAACATTTACAAAATACGTTATTTTACAACACATAAATACGTTGCCTAATATACCTTACACAACAAGGGTTTCGTATTTACACTAACACATATAAAAGCTTAAATATTATAGGATATGTGATATTCCTATAAAAACATTAACAAAATATATCATTTTTCAACACGCAAATACATTGCGTAGTATTCTTTGCACTACGAGGGTTTTGTACACACTAAAATATATATAAGTTAAGATATCACAGGGTTCATGATATTTCTATCAAAACATTTATAAAATATATTATTTCACAACGCGTTAATACATTCCCTAGTATATCTTGTACTATGAGGGTTTCGTATACACTAAAGTATACAAAAGTTAAAATTTATTATTTTGCAACACAAAAATACATTGCTTGGTATACGTTGCACCACGAAGATTTTGTATACATACTAAAATACAGAAAATTTTATGTATTATAGGGTACATCATATTTCTATCAAAATATTCACGAAATATATTACTTTTCAACAAGTAAAAATATTCCCTAGTGTTTCTGTCAGTTGCATAAAATATCGTGAATATTTTTAAAAATTTAGAAATTTAGGATAACTTAAGTTTTCCTACAAATTTTAAGTATACTACTAAAAACCTGGTAATTTTAGTTTCAGCATTTTTAGAAATGTATTTCTTCGCATTGCTTTCAACATATAATAAAAAATATAGGTATGTTTGTAGACAGATAGATATGTGAGTAAATTTATAAAGGTTTCTGCTTTTTACTTTCGAGGTATATAACTGTAAAAAAAGTAGAATCAAAGTGAAGAATATTTAAAAACGTAAACAATGTCAATTTTTAAATAAATGTAACAAAATATATATGCTGGGTTTGATTATAAAACGATATTTTTACCATACGATGATGTAAATTGAAAAACAATAATGACTTATCTAATGAAAAACCATAATGTATTTATAATTGAGTGGCATCTAAGCGTCTGAGATATCGTTTTTGCACTTCCTACAAAAAAAGAAAATATTGTGTGAAAAGCCATTATGAAGGGAACTACTTTAGTTAGATGTAACATTGTTTCGATACTATTTCTTTTGAGTATTTTTTTTATTTAATTTCATATTGAATTTCAAGATAAAATATAGCTTCTTTAATATTTCGATTATATCAGTAATGGATCAATTTTTTTTTTGTAAAAGTCAAATTAAACACAAAAAATGAACCTATAAAATTTTCTTTTTGCAATGGTAATTCAAAATAATTTAAAAGACTTTCCCTTCTTTTAACTAGTCACAGTCAATATGTTCAAGTCATACCCCAAGTATTATATAAAATAATTTTATGGATATTTCATCTGTTTTTCAAAGGAATTCAATATAGTTTTTTTTTTAATTTCAGTTTTCAATGTAACCGTTACATAAATGAACTGGCACTTTATTTACGTTGCATTATTTTTTGGCTCATTTATGAGAGCCCTTTATTGAGTTAATCACGTTTGATCTTCTAGTGTCTTAACGAGTCATCTTCTTTCTCTATGGTGTCCGAAAGAAAGCTAGTTTATTTTCCTATGTTATGTCATTAATAAATGCAAATCACTGGTTTATATATTTTTTTTACAAAACACATTATTAATTTCAGCAATTAGATGTAGATGGATTTCTGTATAATTCATATTGTCCCAATATTCACCTTATTTAAAATGTATAAGCACTGATATTGAGGTTTGAATAAGATGATATTTTTCATAAAATTAGTAATTAGGATATACTGAGACTTTATCATAGTAAATTAACTAAGTATACTTTAATCATCTCTTACATATAATGAAACCATTGGGAAATAAATAGAATTTTATTTTATTAAACTGCACAAATTATGTTGGCGTTAAAATGAAAAAAAAACACATACATATAGATAAATGGAACAATAAATTTCAAGTACTATAGCTTTTGGATACAACTCTTTAATATGTACATTGACGGAACATTCCATAAATAAGGATGTAATTTGTAATTTATAAAATGACCGCAGCTTAATATCTTTTTCCCATGCAATTTTATATATATATATATATATATATATATATATATATATATATATATATATATATGTGTGTGTATATATATGTGTGTATATATATATATATATATATATATATATATATATATATACATATATATATATATATATATGTATATATACATATATATTCTAGTGCGGGGTAAACAATTTATTTTATCATGTGAGAATATTTAAAAAGTCGGGTTATGGAATCATTGGATAACTGAGAAAAAGTTATTTCTTACTTCTTTTATACCGTTATAAATATATTTCTAGGCATATCTTGAATCTTTTATTTTTCCATTCTTTTAATATTATGAACCATAATGATCATAATGATCCAATAATGCAAAGTACTTTCATAACCTGGACAATTTTAAGCAGTTTAAAATTTTCATAGAACACTTTCGTTTTATTTTACCAAAATATAAATTTAATTGTAAACAGTTTCTAAGTATTTACAATCGTTCAATTACTAAGGTTAATATTTGAGGTGTTAAATTATAAAAAGACTGTACTTAGATAAGAACCGATATTTATAATTTTGCAAAGCATTTTAAATTTCTTTCAATAGTTTCGCGCATTCAGATATTATATAATATCGATTTTAACTGAAATTCCCGAATAAGATTGATTATAATTTATTTTACATCTCGTTGATCATCGCTCTTCTGAAAATAGTATATGGGGCGGAAGGCGACATTGACCTATGGTTGGCGGTATTCCGGAGCGTGCTACAAATAAATTTCAGTATTTGTGACGTTATTTCACCGGATATGCAATATTAAGTTTATATGCACCAAAATTTTCATGCAGACTACTAAGATATTAAGTTTTCGTGACTTTAAATAAATATTTTTTAATAATTTTTTTTCTGAATAATTAAACTGTTTATTATCTTGGATTCGCATTTTACACGTGTTCTAAATGGAAGGATTTTTTTGTAGTTTGGCTTCAATTAGGGTTAAGATATTTTTCGACCACTTTGAGATTCTATTTATCTAATCGAAATTAGATCTACTTCGTGGGTCATTTAATATCTAGCATAGCATGCATAGTAGTACTAGAGCTGATTTCGAAAACGTCCAATAACTAATGAAGTAGTAATGATAATTTATTAATTTTGTTTGTGACGGTCGTTACGGAAAGACAAGCACTACATGCTGCCATTTTAATAAAGGGTAGATCTCAGCTTTTTATCACTGTTCTTGTTTTGGTATGTTGACATCCGATATCATGCACTTCGCCTTTTCTTTTTGATAAATTTTGACGACGAATCTCTACGTGGCATAACTATATTGACCGGTTAATTTTAACCGTTTTAAATACTCGTGAATGTTCTTAGTTTCAACAGAGTATGTTCTAGATTATTTTTAAAATTTTTGTTTCTCATAATTTTAATCGCCGAACTATTACTTGATGAGAATATATTACTTGATGAGATTCTCGGACAAATGGTCAACGAAACTCTCGATGTCATTAAACAGAAAATAGAAGTACGATGAGGGAGCCATGGTTTTTATATCCCCTATCATAATATATCAGTAACGCACAGGAAATGGGAACATTGCTCTGTGCATGGTCTAATGTTGGTTTTTAAATATGTATTTATATAATATTAATTTTGTAAGGTGATATCCACCTTACAAAATTAATTAAATCGATTTTAATGATATATAATTCTAAAAACATCAGTACTTATTTTTTAGAACAGGATGTGTTAATAAAAGATCAGGCTAAGCAGTCATCAAATGCATTGTTTTCGACTTTTTAAATAATGTTTGTACGTTGTTGGATGTTGATGTTAAAGATGTAAATGCATTTCTATATGTAATGGTATGTTATTAACCCTTTTAAGGGAATTGTTTATAATTTATGTTTCCTTTGCCATAATTTTTTCATATATTTTATTTTATGTCACCATTTTGACATAATCAGGATCCCTAATAAATATGCTTCTTGCATGTCTAGGGTAAACAAATTCTGGTAAAAGGCAATTTGAGGATAATATTTAAATTTCTTTTATGTTTTGGTGCCAAATTCATTAATCTTTAGTAATTATTTTTGTTGTTAAAGGAAAATTTTCACCGTACAAAAGTTTTTTTTAAGAATTTTGTGTAGCTGTTCTGGTATTCGATCATATAGATTGTGATTGGTATTTTTTTTAATTTACGTTGATAATTTGTTTGGATAATAAGAAGTATTTTTTCCTTTTAATGCTTCGTCAAACCGAATTTAAAAGCAGTAATAGAGCATTTTATTTCCACAATTATTTATTTGTCCTTTACAATTCCATCCGGGGAAGCGCTTAAATTTTATAATTATTCATCAATATAGATATATGATAGGGAAAATTTTATTCGTCCTATATAAATAATATCTTATTCATATAATAAGTCTTTTACCACATTTGTAAACTCGTGTTAGCTCTTCTTTCTTTAATCCTAACACAATTATATATAATTATTAAATTCTTTTCTAATTCTAGCCATTCAACAGACCCTATATTTTGTCATTCAATTTTCTTTGTTTGTAAAAATAAGACGTTTTCGTTTCAAATGGAATTTTTTAAACCTGGATAATTTTTTCCTTAATTTTTTTTACTTTGTGGACTTTTTCTTGTAATCTGTTTATATATATCATAACTGCTTTGAATTTCAATTCATACCGATCTCTTTAGCTTAAATTGATTCTATGTCTACCAAATAGTTTAGCTACAATACTTTGATGATGTTCTACCACGTTGCTATCAACATTAAGCATTAGTGAGCGGGAATATATTGCAAAATTTATACGAGGACCTCTTTTTCAGTAATTTGAAACATGTGTTTGAGTGACCATAAAGAAATTATCTACCCGTAAATAATATTGTGCATCTCAGTCGAGGTTTAGAATCCCTACAAAATTATCTTCAATTCCATTCTAACAGATGGTCCTACGTAATTAAAAGATTCTTAGTATGCGAGTTTGGTAACAATAATATAAATGTCAGCACTAAAATAATTATCTAAAAAAATTGTCAATGCTTTCAATTTAAGTCATTTTCCTAAAACCTAACAAATACTTTACACAGTTTTTAGTAATTTTTCGTGCATTCACCGTGATATAATTAAAGTTTTTATTTTATTGTAAGTTACAATTTCACCATATTGTAGACATTTTATTGTAATCTAACTTAAAAACACCTGAAGTTTACATAGAAAATAAAGCTAAGTAATGACAATACAAACGCCATATTAATTAATTACGCGTACATAATAAAAGTCATCTGTATGATTTACGTAACCCTTAATGTTCTCTCACTAGTTTTTTTTAGACTCTGGGGGCATATACAAATATATTCATTTCACGCTGCTAAAAACAATATCTTATTTGTTTTTCTTCCAATTATGGTTGCTGCTCCGAACAAATATTCTTTTCAAATATTCTTTAATATAAATATTCTTATTCTTGCATATATTCTTTTTCATAATATTTTCTCCCAACATCTACTATCATATTTATGCAAATTTGCGTCTATAACGTTCATATCGTTGCTGAATATTTTCATTTCGGATATGAGTAAGATATTTAAAATTGAAGATAATTCTTGTTATTATGAAAGATCGCATTCTATACTTATTATTTCAGCGATCAAGAAAAAAATAGAAAAATATATTTTCAAGTCAATTTGAATATGTTTGCCTCATAATCATGTTGATTTTTTCAGGAATATTTTTAATATTCATAGCAAATCAAAAATTAATTTATTACGTTTCTTCTTCATAGTTTGATACTTTGTATACCGCATTGCATTGGACTATGACTTAATATTTCTTACAATCGATGATAAAATAGTCAACATCGATGTACGTCGATCAATTGTGTTGAGATTTTGGCTGAATTCTTTACTAGAAAAAAATTAAAGATAGTAAATAATCTAATCCTGATAAATTAAAGGATAAAGGTATCATCTACTAACTTTATTGGAATATCACCCCTTTGGGTTACCTTGCTTAGTATCATAGGCAGAACTTGTTTTCTATCTTAATCCTCGCTCAGGATCGAATTCAGGTAACAAAGTATTACTTTTATTTGCTACCAAAGAGTGACTATTCTCCATTTTAAAAAAAAATATTATTAATTAGTAAAAAAATTTTTAACATTGACACCCAGATAGAGTTTATATTGTAGTAGTTTTTATCTAATAAACCTGTACGCAGATGCGTTATACCGCGTCGTCAAAAATGTGTACGGGACAAGTATCTAAATCATTAAGATTTATGCTTTCTAACTGCTCAATTTTTTTCTGACAGCCTTATAGTCTTTGTATTCTTCCCAAAGGTAAGATTCCTTTTGGAAAAAGTTGATGAAATTTTAAGGATATTAAAAAATCTCAAAATTTTGAGGGAAACAAAGTCTTTAATGTTTTTCTCAATAATGAGATTTGCATTCAAACTGAGGCGTCTGAGATAATAGTTTGAATCTTTTTGATTTAGCACCGTCCTAAATTTTAGTTTAGCTTTTGATGTAAAAGTTGCTCGTCGAAAAATCGAGTGCAACAGCTCTTGGGATAGATACCGTAAATGGCCCTTATTTAATGTCACTTTTGCTGTAATATTGTTTATATTTTCAAAGTTTTTAAGCTCGTTTAAAAGCCACAAATCAGTTCTTGGTACCGAATATGCTATATGACCTTCAAATTAGTTTATAAAAACAGCATAAAACACATATTTCTGCAATTGCTTTGAGTTCTCATTTGTCGTTTTGAACTGATCTTTATACATGGAAAGTTCAAGGCAGTAAATCGTCTTTACCATTCAGCTCACAGTATCCTGCAAAGCTGAATAGCCTGAACAAGCACACATATTCCAAGTCCCACGATTAATGATATTTCTTTGCTAGGTACGCCCCCCAAGAATATAATTGTGGGTTTTAAAAACTCCTTTTAATTGACGCAAAATTATTGCGTTTGCCACATTTTTTACGCATCGAAAAACGTTTGGATCTTAAGAGAATATGCTGAACTATTTGTGGCCAATAGATAAGTTTTTGAACTGCATGGCCCAACCAAGCAGTTCTAAAACCTTTAAAACATTATCCTCCAACATTATTTCAAATACGCGATGGCGATAGGCTAACCAAAGCAAATCTTTTCCCACCGCCTGCTCTAATAGAATACGGGCACCGTTTTTTAATACAGTGGTTACATGCATTTAATGAATAGCTTCATGGACAACTGAAGCACACATATCCCATGTTCTACGTTTAGGAAACGATTGATTGTTGATCCCCATCCTGATCTAATACTAACATTTCTAGGCCATCTACAGTTTGATGGCATGTAATGTCTTCAATCAATTTACTATCCCAAACAATGGTGGGAAGCATATCTGGCATGAAATTATGTTTCACGACTCTCCTGACATTACCTTTCATTCATACACTTAAAAAACAGAAACTAAATTGTAATTTGTAAATAAATTTCCATATAATGTGATACTTATAATTTTCGTTTTTCATATATCAAGAAATTCAAAAATTAAATATTTCACGCTTCCTGTGCGATAACAGCGACAACGCGATAACATCGTTGATGTGACACAAAGTCTTCCGGCAACCTGGCTCTGGAAAAGTTTTTTCCCTTTTTTTAGAAATAAATACTTTACAAATAGTCCATTATTTTCTTTTTGTGTAAAAATTTTATTACGTTAGGATACTTCAGTAAACGTTTCCTATTGATACATCAACAGGAAAAAAAATCTTATTTTTCTTTGTTGAAGCGTTTGTAAAATTACAATTTGTGGACGGAAATTGTAAAATTCTTTTCAATATTATGTTTTAATAAAATCCGAAATCAGTCTGTTGCTTTGCTATAAACTCGATAACATCTTGCATATTTATTAATTTCACTCATTGCAATCGTGGATAATAAAAATATTGAGAAACAATTTAAAAATCTGGTGAATTCCTACCGTTTCAAATTAAAAGAAATGTATCGCAATAATACATTCTCTTTCCCACGCGGTTTCGCTCAGGCGCATTTCTGTTCCAAATAAAATGAATTTTAATTACTAATTTTTAATTTGAATTACTACCCTTCCTATAATTCATTGTAATTCAGCGACACTTCGCTTTTCAAGTACCATCAATCCAATAGCCAAGTGTAGTTTCAGACATAGTTTAATTTAACACTTTTAAAAGTATTCTTTAGTAATAGCTCCGTGCTGTTCAGTTCCATATATACAAAGCAAGACGAAATGAACATAGTCCGTTATTTGGCGCCTTCGTTCACGTAACTTTCGGTATTAACAGATACATTGAATTAAAACTATAGAATTACTTACTGAAATAATATTATGCTTACTGAGGCTTTATGAATAGTAAATTCAATTAAAAAAAATAAGTATCTGCCAAATAAAAACGTAAAATATTTTAAATTTTGATTTTGATTTTGACGTTAGCATGCAATTGTTAAAACACCAATGACAAACGAAGATAAAACAATCACAAACAATTGAGTAGAACAATCAACCACCTTTCCTATGACATTATTAAATGAATTCCATAGAAAATAATATGTGGACAAACATTTAATACCGAAGATGCTTTGTAAGAGGGCGTAGACTCCTTTTATAAGCGAACGAACCAAGAAACACCAAAGAACATCAGTCGGTCCGTTTTCACAGCGACCCTTGCTCAATTGACATTATTTTAATTTCGAAATAAAGTTAAATTGAAGCTTCTACTTCTTCTAGTTTTCTGAAACAATGTGCAAGTTCATTCTTAAAAAATGTATTTTATGGATAGCTATGCTTCTATGAAAAAAATGGCGCCAACTTTTCTTTGTGTTTTAGATAGACGAAAATTACAAGAATCATATTATATTTCGTACTAGAATTCCGTAATTCATCAATTGTGTAAATGTTACGGTACAAAATTATGTCACATATAAACGCTATAATTTTATTATATTAGTAGGATAATTATAAAATCAGTTCCGATATAACTGAGATAGAATCGTTAAAAAAATACGATTTAGATCCTTATGCAATTTATGGGATACTCTTTCCAAATTGCCACTGAACCCTTGTCTCCTATATCTTTACAACTTTCTTAATATTTTAGAAAATTACAATGAGCCGTCGGTTTTTTTTCTGTATGGCTTAAAAAATTATAACATCACCAGTCTGGTCTCTGACAAAATTAAATCTGACAAGGGAAAATATCCAAAAGTTTATAATGGTTTATAGTTTTTTTGTACTCCAGAAAATAAGTCGTGTTTTGTCAACGCAAAAACTAGTTTATTTATTTAGTTTTCATACAGAATAAATAAACAGAATGTTTTTATACTTTCTTATAAAAGGACTTATATTGGTAACCCATAAGTAATCAATAAATAAACTATGGATTCTATTTATATGCAATCATGTTATCAAAATTAATAGTCGACCAAAATAACAATAAGTTAGTAGAAAAAATTGATAAATTGTAGCAATTGTTAGCATTAATAAAAGGTTGTAATAATAAATTGAAAATAACGACTTCATTAGAAAGGTATAATCAATAACTTTAAGATTTCATAAAATTATTTTCTGCACAATATATTCTTCATTCTGTTACACCAAATACATTATGCAGTCACGTATTGTACCGTACATCATTTTTCAATTCCAGAAATCAACTGTTTACTTCACAAATATTACATGTGAATTTAATGATTACCATTGATATAGTAGTCATATGTATGATACGTAGATTATCATTATGAAAATAAAGAAAATATTATGAAAGAACACCAAACAATCAATCAACTCAGTTTGAGTAGCTATCAAGAAATTATACCTTGATTTTTTCCTTACGCTAGAACCTTTGACCTTAACTTCTTCGTATTGTATTCGATTTAGGAAAACCGTTTTCCAGTTCCGGTGAAGAATTGTAATATTTATGAGTGATTGTGCAAAATTTGTCTCTGAAATAGCCATCCATTTCCTTTTCTGCCTAAAAATGTTTTTTCATCGCAACAAGGAAACATAAAGACGTTATTGGTGTCAGTTCCTTCGCTTCACGCATATTTTATGTGGGAAATAGACATTGAAAGACGTTAGAGTCAAATTGCAAGGAGCGAACAGGCCGTCATGTTATATCGTCGAGCGGAATGATTGCTTCTTTTTTCCAATGGAAAGTTTGAACAACTTGTGAATATATTGATCAGTAAACCGTGCTTGTGGACCAGAATATTAAAGGAATAAAACAGCTGCTTATGCTCGACTATCATGTTACCAATCTTAGTTTTGTCGACCCATTTTTTTTACAAAATACGTCACGAATTTCGATTCCTTTTCTTGAAATATTTCCTCAAAATATTTGTAATCGAGTAAAGTTTCAAGAAAATACGCTACTAATCTTAACTTTATCAATCTCTTATTTTACAAATTGCGAGATAATTTTTGATATATTGTTTTATAATATTTCACGAGAAGTCGGTTAATATATTAAAATTACTACAAATTATATTGCTAAAATATGGAAGGGAAGTATTAATTTTAGTGTCATGTTAAAACGTAATAAATACAATACCACTAAAAGGGCTTAATATTGAACTGATACTGAAATAAATGTACAAGACAATGTTGAAAAATAACACGGCGATTAAAACTAACCAAAGCTAACCAAAGCAAATATTTTTTATATGCTGAAAAAAAGGCTAAGGTCCATTGCGAGTTTTCTAAAGTATGAAGAAATTTTGTAATGGTGTAAAGAGCAAAAGTTTAATGGTAATTTGGAAAGAATATCCTTAAATTGTGCCGTTATCGCATGGAACCCTGAATTTTTTAATTTCTTGAAATTGGTCTGTAAATGTATTTACAAATTTTAATTAAATTTTTATTTTTATATTAATGGTTTTTCTTTAAATGGTACTATATCCAATTAACAATTTTCTCGTATATTATAAAAGTAAATGTCCAATTTAAATTTAAAAAATAAATATTAAAGGCGTATTTACATTTTCGTCGAGGAACTCCTATTTTTGCGAAGGTTATTTACATGCTCTGGGAATATGTAATATAATGATTTTATTATGAAAAAACAGATCAAAAATTCATCCATAATAAAATTCTGTCTATATTAAGCAGAGTAATTTTTATTAGTAATCGCCTTTTTGCAACTCATTTCTAGCCAAAACCTTTAAAGAGTGGCAAGTTTAGAGGATTCATTCCAAAGAATATTAATTTAATTTGAAATGCGAAAAAAGTGGTGGAATGAACATTTTATCTTTTTTAATTTGATGAAAAAACAATGTTGATTGATGCAATATCGAAAAGGAAAAAGAAAAATATTCATTTAAAAAAGTAGTTTTTCAATTTCTAATATATTTTGTAGACTGTAGCGAAGCCATATTTAGCGTTCATTAATTATTACGCGGTGAGAAGAGCTCGTGAATGATCGTTTCAGACATTCTTGACCTCGCATTTCGAAAAAAATGCGATGTTACCTATATTGTATATGTGATTATAGTCGGATGCACCGTTCTTAAGTCAGATTAAAAAAAGTTAATCTAACTGGAATATTTTATTACTTTAAGAAATTATATATATATATATATATATATATATATATATATATATATATATATATATATATATATATATACATGAGTATTTAATTTCCATAGAAAATTTCATAATTTCATTATTAAAAACTTATTCCTTTTAATTCAACCTAAAATTTAAATATTATTTTAAATGTAATTTTAAAGTTTCTCTGCCGTAATAATTCAAGTGTTATAATGATAATAAAATTAATTATCTCTCAGTGTCACTATCAATAGCTTCATTTTCATTTTATTCGATTATTTAATGCTTTTACTTAGTCGCAGTAGAATATTATTTTTGTAAGTAAATTCTTAAAAAGTATTTGAAATATTTCGTCCATTCATTTGCCAGTTTTAAATGCTAACCTTTGCTGTAAACATGCAAGCCAGTGAAACGCTAATAGTACTGTTATTTTACTAACATAACATTCGAGAATAACACTACTTTATTAAAATTTGGTACATAAAACGTCTAAAAGAAAGCAGGTTTTATTCATAAATCATCTGGCCTGATTCAGGTGGTTATTGTTAAAAACTTATCGGGAGAAAAAATAAATGCGACGGTATCATATAGAATGTTTAAAGGAAATTAAATGTTACGCCTTCATTTTCGTGACTTTATAACACAAATGACAAATTATCTATGCAAGGAATCACGTCGATCTATCTGTTATTTCGTTGTAACGTGAAAGGAGGACAAAGAAATACACTTTCACATTTGTACTATTAGCTAATACTGTAATATTGGTTAGGATGAAATTTACCAAGTTGGAAAATAGCCTATGTTATTTCCTAACCCGCCAACCATCTCTGTGCAAAAATTACTTTTATCCATTTCTCCGTAGCGACGTGAAAAATTTAAAAACAAATACACCTACAAATTTTTAATATTAGTTAGTATTGCTAGTTGAGCTAAAATTTCGTTTCTGATTTGAAAGTAGCTTATATCGTTTCCACATTCGCCAAATGTTTCTGTGCAAAATATCAGTTTCATTTCGACATGACCTAATGATAAACAAACACACATTTCCACTTATGATATTAGTATGAGATTTTCCGGGATGGAATGTATCTTATGTTATTTCCTAGCCTATTACTTCTGTGCAAAAAATCCCGTCGACCAGTTGCTCTGTTGCGACGTTGTTTTCTTATTAACTTTGTGCGCTTTTTCAGTTTTTAAAAAGAATTCTCCTGTAGTAAAAATAGCTTATGTAATTTCCCGACCCCTCCAGCTACATTAGAAATCACGTCAATTTGTTACTCTATTTCGATTTGAAAGGAGAACAAACAAACACACTTTTGCATTACATTAGTCAGGATAAAAAAAACTGTAAAATTGGCCTGTTTGTACATTGAAGATATTTACGAAAAAAATATTCAGGGTAACTAATAAAAGTGATAGAGCACAAAAATGTTGTTTTTGTAATGTGTGTAACTGAGCTTGTTTATTTGCTCGTACTATAAACAAGAACAGCAAAAACGATTTCGATTACGTTTTTGCCGGTCAATTCTGTTGATTCTGAAGCTATGTTTATCACAATCTACCAACTAAAAGAAATATATGCCAATCTGATGTTTCCATATAATGTATACTTATTAAAAGAAAGGACACTTTTAAAAATTCTGTAGTAAGGGTTAATACAAGCAATGCCACTTGGCATTGCTTGTATTAACCTTATAATTAACTTAACAACTTTATATTGAATATATCCTAACTTATTTACTTCAAAACTATACGCATTTTAGAAAGAATGGAGGAAACAAGCGAGTCAGCAATTTAAATTCCTATTCACGTAAAATAATGACATTTAGCGGTTAAATTTTTACGCCATATTTTAGTTAACAGGCTATCAGAGTGCGTATCAAAATAGTAGACATTAATTAGTATTCACGAGTTTCTGTTACCTCAATAAATCCGCATGTGGAATATAAAATTTTTACACACAGCCATTTTGATTAATTGACCCGGTCAATAGATAAAATTTTAACAAAAACTGGAATAACAGTAATAGTTATTATTAAAAGATAAATAAAACCTGATGCCAAAACATACAAAACATTTATTGACATTTTAGTTACAAAATAATATTAGTGATCAAGATAATACGAATAGGACTTAAATTTATTGTACTCCAACAAGGTGTATCGCTATGAAGGTGTTAGTGAGTTTATGACTAGTAAATATCTATTTTCTAAATACGTCCTAAGTTAACCATCAATTTTGAATTTAAAACTAAATAAAAATTAACTATTAGTCTCCAAGTTAAACTACGCTAAAGGTTTAAAAATCTACTCGAATATGGTTATTAGAGCGTGAGCTGTGTAAATGCTTATGTAGACAATAAGGACGTGATTATTTGTTAAATATATTTGATATAAATTACATTTGTAAATATATTTTAGAAGTAAATGTTTTTATTTACATTAACAAATGTTATTTTAAGTATAATTTATGTACGGAGCTACCCAAATGTCAGCATTATTTATTTATTTATTTTCATACATTTATAGAAATATTAAAATTTTTAAGACCTTTCAATAACATCGGTATTAAAATACTGTACCAGAATTTAATTCAGTTCAAAATGTTTGCTCTCACTCATCACAGAGACTTCACACTCTGGCTCAACCGCGATCAGACCGTTAAGCGATTATATACGGTAAGAGAAATAGAGAATTCGAGGTGACTCAGCTTTAGATGCCAGTATAGCAAAAATATAATGACTACGCGAGCGCATGCAGTTATCATTTACGAAAAGCGAGAGAAGATATATATCATTGAACTGACTTCTGTTCTCTGCTGCAAGGTATGGTATCTCCAGCATACCAAGAAACATAGGGATCAATTATTTTCTATTATTTTAACTTGTAATAAAATGGTAACAAGACTGTGCCTGTGCGCGCTTCACATATAACTACTGTACGAATCTCATTGAAACTTTGCAGCTTTATATCTTGAGGGCTTGATCAACATTTACAGCAGAAATAGTCAAGATTTGCATTGAATGCAACCAATATAAATACGTATTTTATAATTTTCCATTAGCTTATGGTATTTATTTTACTTTGAATAAAATTTTTGTTATTTTATTTCCATTTATGTAAACATATTTGTAAATACAGTATCATCACAGCTCATCAGACTTTTGCGGGTTCATTTGTGAAGGCGAGAATTCGATGATCTAGGAATATCGAAAACGCAACTTTATCCGCGCTTTAGATGGACAACATTATTAGTTTTGAAATAAAAATAATACAATAAGTTAATAATATCAAATATTAAAAAAAAGTAATATTTCAACAACTATCATAAAGAAAAACAAGTTAACTTTCGCCTGTATACCAAAAATGTATGTGAACAAGCAGCGATAATCCTTCTATTAAGGATTCATCGATATGATGTCTGAAACTCTTCAGAATTTCCATAAGACGGGCGTCGTCTCTTATCTTTATTTGACTTCACAAGCAATCTCTACGTGCGCTTGCATATCATTTACTACCCTTGTCAACATAACGCCGCATTTCACAGGAGGCCTGTTTGTATATGGGTCGAAATGTAAAACGTGAAGAAAACTTATTAAGACTATAGGAATAGCTACAAGAATGTAAGAACCGAACGTGCGGACTTTTTTATATTAAGCATGAATGATTTATATTATTGAAATTTATAATATTAAAATACATTGGACTTGCTGCATATAGTAATATCAGCAAGTCCAATGTATTTTAATATTATAAATTCATAAATTTTATTTTCGCATTGTTCTCCTTGTAATTAAACACATTTTTGCAACCAGCGACAATTATTCGCGTAAAGTCTTCTCCTTAAGAGTGGGTTCTCTCAAATGCATTAAAATACACGTCAGCAATCATTTGTTTGTGAACAATCGAATGCATCATCTCTGTTTCATTTTAGATTCGTGATGGAATACTAATTGCTTTACACAACCGCCTAAAACAATCTAGGGGTTTTAGATTAGGCGAGCCCGAAAATTATTATTAACACCAAATAATTCTTGGGGACGATTTCTGATTTGAGACGTAATATGGAGTGGTACGCCATCATGTTCGACCCACATATCTCTCAGTCTATATAGCGGGACAATCTCCAAGTAATGGCTCAGTAGACTATTGAGTAATATCAGATATATTTAGAGATTTAAAGTGCCGTTTATGAAAACGGGACCAATAAAAGTATAGAAAAATATATATGGTCCGTCTTATTTGATGAGATAAAGTAGGATATGATTGGCCGTAAAAAGGCAGACATATAGTCTGCCTTTTTACGGCCAATCGTGACAAACATGTCCATTCCACGTTGAGTTTTGTGTAAATAAACTTTCGGCAGAACAAATAACATTTTCGATATAACGAGGATTTCCAGTACACATTTGTAAGGAGAGTACGCTGAGTTGTATTTTTGAATACAACTCAAACTCTCTCTGTCGAAAAATTCATAAAAAGAAGGCATTGATATTCACGTGGATGGACCACATATAGAACATAGATGGATCATATAGATAAACGCTCAGCAAAAGTAATGTTTGTGCAACGACCAGTGAACGAAAACGTATAATATTAAAAAAAAGTGAGCCGTCACGGGACGCCTGGCAGATGTGAAACATCGTGTTCGTACAGGTAATATACATAAAAGACAAGATTATTAGAGGAACTAAATATAGCATAATGAAAAAATAAAGTATTACGAATTTCTTACAGAAAATGGTGACTTTATTTAATAAACATTTATTTACAATTAATACAAAAATAAAAAAACAGTGAGCCGTCACGGGACGCCTGGTAGATGTGAAACATCGTGTTCGTACAAGTAATATGCATAAAAGACAAGATTATTACAGGAACTAAATATAGCATAATGAAAAAATAAAGTATTATGAATTTCTTACAGAAAATGGTGACATTATTTAATAAATATTTATTTACAATTAATACAAAAATAATAAAGCACAGGTTATGTGTACCGTATTAAACAACAGCGTCGAACTAAGTGAGGAGGGGTCGCGTAGTCGGTTACGTCGCCATACCGTACACTCTACTACATATAGACTATATATATATACCTTAGTATAGCGTTGCGTCGCCACGCCAACGATCCGGTTTATACCTGCACCTATAGATGTTTCACATCAAAAATAGATATTAAAGTATACTATAACATATAGAGAATATAAGATCTAGTTAATAATCCTATTAATATCCCTGCTAGTATTAGACTAGTAGAACCTGATGTAGCTATTATTTTTTTCCATGCAAAAGATAAAATGCATTAAGAAGTAAACATTAAACATTTAGTTAAAAATCAGTACCTCGTTTTAAAAACTTAGAATAGACTCGTAGATTTCATGTTGGCTAAGAGTATGAAATTTATATATAATTTATAAATAGACTTGTTTTATTTAACTCCAAACATTTCACTTTGATTATTAGGTTAAGTAAATAGAAAACTTAGATTTGTTTTGGTTAAAACCTATTGTTTTTTATACTCTTTGTATATATCCGTTTGGTTTTCTAAAACACTAACTAATTACCTGTACTAATAAGACAATTATTTTCCATCTGGGAAAAATAACGAGGACAAATCTGCCTGCGAGAACTATCTAAAAACCTTATAAAACTTCCTGGGAACTTGCGATCCTTCTGAACTAACGATCCCGAAGTTGTCTTAATGTCTGCGTTAAGCGCTATCAAGGACGCACACTTCTATGTAAGGATTATAGGTAAAATGTCCGAAATAGAAAATCTATGTTTTAACATATTTTCTTTATAGACCTAAATAAGCAATGTTCCGCAAGGAAACCGTCTTTATATTATTTAGATTTACTACACAAATTTTCAGATCATTTAAAATTTATTAATAGAGTTGGCTAAACTTACTTTATTTAGTTAGTTTTGTTACAAAAATGATGGATGGAACAAAGTTTATTAAGAAATTATATTGTCTCCGAGGCCGGATATTTAATTTACCAGTACAATTTTCAAACAGTTTCGTGTGTCAGTTTCAACTTCACTAGCCATACTTAATGAAGAATGCTTTGATCAAATTTTCCGTCCCTCTATCTAATCATTTATAATTGGCATTTAACTATGAAGCGTATACAAACTAAAACAATTCATAGGCTTGAAATTTATACATCGTATGATTTTACTAAGCATTAAATATCGTAATGAAGTTCCAATTCGTTTTTCAAAATCTAAATAGTTTTAAATAATAATAAAACCTATTAACCCCCATATATCTTAATGGCTAACAGTCAAAAACATTATGTGAACTTTTTAGGGGGCGGGGTTAATATAATGTACTCGATGTTCTTTATTTCCATAAATACTGGGGTATTTCATTTAAAATGGCTAATAACAGGTGACAAACATATTTTTTTATAATTTTAGATAATATTTTTCTCAAAGATTTCCAAAAAAATGTTTTTTCTCGTTTTCGAAACTATTCAAACTAAAATTATACAAAAAGGGTTATAAAACTTACGCAACAGTTGTAGAGAAACTACAGAAATTATCGTATTTACTTCGTCTGGGAATGTTATAATACGTAATATAAAATACGGAAAATAATCTAAATATAAAGTACGGAAAATAATCTAAAAAATAGATATAAAGGATATAAAATATTACTCTATTTATATTTTTTGGATTTTACTTACGTACATTACTATGTATATACCGAAATTCTCAAATAGAAATAAGAGAAAATATTAGTTCATCCCATTCAAGCTTGCGCTCACATATTTCTCATTATATTTTGAAATGTTAATAACATTTCCATCCCGCGCAGATAGTGTGGGTGTTGCCTTATTAGAAGTAGGTTTTGAGAAACGGCATTATAGCGCTCTTCGACAATTCTTTTCGTGGGAGCATGGGGTATCCACTTCCCACCACCTTATACATATTCAAATTTTTTGTCAATATTCGATATCCACTTGTTCCTGAAATGTGAAGTTCACCGGAAAATATCGGGCTCTTTTTTCATGTAACTTGTCTTTCAGAGCGGCGTCGCGCTCTTCGTGTTTAGGTGTCAAATGGTGAGGCCCTCTTTTGAAGAAACTCATGAAAAGCCCTCACGACAAAATGTCATGAAAAAGGTCAACCACACCCTAAACAATGGGATATGCAAAGAAAAAAATTACCTCCACTTAAAATTTAAGCTCTATAACATTAATAGTCTACTAGTAAAACGGCTGTGATATACAGACAGATAGACGAAAATGGCAAACATATAGGGATCTACAATTAGGCTACGGAGCCCTAAAAACAAAATACTTGTAAGATCACCTTAACTGATATTAAACTACGTCCCTAGTATTGTAATAAAAATGCAGGATTTGGTTAATTTTAGTAATGATTCGTGCTTATAAATCTAGCCTCTCTCGAGATATCAGTAATATAACCACCCCATGTTTACATGAATCCTAGAGAAAATTTACAATATTATACACATTAAGTACACAAGAATAAATATTTTTTACGTCACACGAAAATTGTATGTCAGATATTTTCATGTGTCACTTTTTTCTTGTTAAAAAATGAAAGTGCCATCTGAACCCAAATATTTTGATATTAAATACTGAGAAATTAATATATAATAGACCATCGTAATAATTGATCTTGAATATCGATGCTTATAATAATAGCAGCGCAAGGCAAGATTTGCTTATTTTTCTTCAGTCGATGTTTATTATGGAACTGTCTTAATGCTCTATGATTAAAGCAGACACAAATGAATCGATTACAAGGCATAACAACTAAATGCCTAATTGTTAAAAGGTCGACTAAAAACAATTTACAACTAAAACGGGCACAACATTTTTCTAGCAAACACTATAAACGTCTAGCAATTTTCAAATTTATCGAACCCAGTATCCTTATTTAAAATATTTCTAGACAATCCCTGCCGCAAAACTCACCTGGATTTAGGTAACTCAACAAAGACCATAAAGATGTTTACTTTCACTTAAAGGACGGTAAGAAATACACCTTCGGTAATACGGTAACAGTAAAAATCCCTTAAGTAGTTTAATTAACTAAATGTAAAATGCCTCACAAACTACTATCCAGGAGTGTTGGCCAATATATGTAAATGAAAATTCGGGGAATACTTGAGCATTTATCACCTTCTATTTTCATCGAATAGATGTAAGTGAAGTGAGTACTTTGCTTAATGTAAGGTGTATAAACGCGGTATAAGATGTAGAAAAGCAAATTCTGACACATAACATTTGATAAATAGTGTTGCAATAGAGATGGAGAGTCGATTAATGACACAAGGCATACCGCAAAAGCTCCGCACTTTGCGCTGCAAGTTTCTATACAGACCCGTGCCGAACCCGCTTTTTCCTTTTTGTATAAATCGGCGTATAGTACGAAGCTTCGGCGCGTAAAGCACTAGTTGATGACATGCCGTACCTCTGCCAGTCGCCCGTCAGGTCAACTGAAGGCAATATGTTACATAACACATCTGGGGTAGTTATCGTTTACTGCCCATTAACTTCGTCCTTATAGAAATTGTTTCGAGATTTGTTGTCTTAACAGAGTTTGTCTAGTGTTTTAATATTTAAGAAAATCTACTATTATTTGGTTTTCGCTGTTTGGAAAATCAATGTAGCTACAGTGCTTGCCCTTAAGGGATTTGTATCGGCAGCTGTCCGGAGAGCGTTGTCTTATAATGTTGCATGAAGCGAAGCAGCAAGTAATGTATCCGGTGTTCAGGTTTATATATATGTTTATTTTGGTTTCAGATGGTAGGTTGAGATGGTTGCTTTTCTGCCTGGTAGTTGTAGGGTGAATGTTGTGCTATCGCCTTTTAGCATTTTGTAGGGGTTTAAACAACCTCCTATAGTGGTTTTAAGTGACGTTTTGATACATGCAGATACACGTTCGCAAGTCAAGAGGTCTGGACGAAGGAATGTAGGTCGATGTCCCTAGAGCGTTACCCAGGTCTGGACGGCTCGAGTACGTTGATTCCGTTATGTAGTTGTAGTCTAAATGGTTTGTTTTGTTTGTTTTGAATTATAATTGTAAGTTAATTCGGCGGCGCTCACTCCATTGTCCAATTGTTGCGCTCGTAAGGCTGTTTGTAAACCAAGGAGTATGGTAGATAATTCATATGTCCCTGACGATTGGCTACTCAAGTCAAAAATCTACATTAATTCATAAATCTACATTAATGCGACTTTGAATTAACCATACTAATGCCAGATGATTCCATTGCATTACGGATAATATGCCGTGATTCGCGTCTTTTCGATGACCAAGCAATTACTAAGGTTGGCAAAAAGTAAGCTCTCGAACTGGCATCCGTAGTCACTAGCTATAGCCGTAGGGCATCCTTATTTCGTTGTCTAGTTATAGAGTATTCCAGTTATTAGAAGCTACCGATTTGGCAATAATATTGTCCGTAGGTATCCCTTGGGCCGTTTAGTATCTTGACTGATAATCGTGACCAGGATTCGATCGCCGCAACCTGTATTAAGCAGCAGCTCGACGTTATCGATAAAGGTTATATAAAGATTTATTGATCCGTTGGCGCGAAACTCGGAATGAATGGCGATGTATTTTGTTTTTTAGTATACATAACCTAGGTTCATTTTGCATTATCTGTGTTCATAGACGGCATATATAATTTCTGTGTCTTGCGCGTTGTTCGAATGTCGAGAAATAAAGGATTTGAAAGGAGCGCATTGATACTTTTTCAGTATATATGGGCGAATGGGATGCGTTAAAGCTTCAAAATATAACTAGCACGCGGTGTTGGGGAGGGTAACTTGTTTAAGTGACTGAACAAAGACCAAAGAGATTAATCTTTTGCAGATTAAAATTATGCTTTGTTGGACTGGCAACTTCATTTGTTGCTCACTCCATTATGTGTGACTTAGATATTTTAGTTAAGTCGAAAGTCAAAGATCTTGATATAGTTTTTAACTGGATGAAACTATCGCCGAAAATGTTGCTTTATCAGCTGATATGGTGTATTGTTACTGGATTAAAAGATAAAAAGCAGCTGTCTCATTATCAGTTTTGTTTCGGTAGGCGATAGTGGCTTATTGAGAACATAAGTTGGTAACTTGTGTTCAGTGAAAACAATACATTCGCACTCTTGGAATAAGTTCCTAAATGGTTTAATTGCCATATATTTTGTCAAAAATCCACGATTAATGGTACTATTCACACCTTTCACTCAAGTTATCAGAAGGCCCCTTCCGAGACTCGTAACACACCCCTCATTAAAAAAGGGGACCCTCGAGTGATGCCTTAAGAATTTTTCGTACCTGCTATTTCAATTTACTCAGAAGTACTAAAGATAAACATTTATCTTTACGAAGCATACGCCAGTATACCCAAATATATTGCCACATAAATTAGATTGAAAGTGCATATATAATTTCTGTGGCATCTAGCTCTCAGCTAGTCCCAGCTAGTCGGATCATGGCTTGGAAGGTCACCCTGACCCTCTCGCCAATATATGCCGGATGCAGCATGGAGCTACGCTTATAATTCAGAACCATACCTAAGTACGTCACCTGATCCTGCAGGCCAAACCTGGATCTGTCTATTACCATAGTCAGTTCTCTTGCTAGTCTGTCCTTAAAAATAGCCCCAGACTTTTGTGAGGTTATTCTTAATACCCCAATATAATAATATTTGTTAATCTTAATACCCCATTATAATACTATTTTTTTAATTCGACATCACCATAGAGAATGGCACCGAATTCCTGTGAGAGTATCGAGACAATACCATCAAGCAAAACATTTCACAAAACGGGACCCAGAATCGAGCTCTGTGGGCAGTTCTTCGTCACAACTTTCTGTACTTGAAATACGATACAAAAAATAATCATTAATCGGTGAAGATTTCCAGATACTCCTCGTTTTTCTAACGCTATCAAAATAGTTGATCATCAGGCAATATCAAATGTGTCGGAAATGTCCAAGAAAACTTCGAGTACATATTTCTCTGGACACGCGTCTATCCATGACAAGGCGACAGAAATTGCATCCATTTTGGATACTTCAGCTTGAAAACCGAATTGCATGGAGGACCCGGGTGAATTGAATAATTGGCCATTAAACGCTTTGCTAATTTTTATTCAAAGAACTTGCCAAAGACTGAAAGCAGCGTAATGAATCCATAAAACTTCGGATCTCTAGGTGATTTCCCACTATTCTTCCGAATAATTTTAAATTTTCCCAATTTCCAGCCCGTTTGAAAGTGGCCCCAGTGGTCAGTTTCCTACACTTTTACCTATACTTTTTTCCGGTACTTTTTTGAGTCAGATTCCTAAAAATATTAACTGCTACTGAGTGGCATATCTTCAAATATAAGCTATTACTACTAAAGGAAGATATGTTAAGATTGCTCTTGATTTGACACGATTGATGATGTCAATATCAGGGTTATCATCAGGAAAGAGTGTCGACAAAAATATTCCAAATTTTTACCCGAACTCCTAATGTAATTCCAATAAAATTTTTTGGAGGTGCAGAAAATAAAAGGGAGTACCACACACAATGTACGGTACCCTAGGAAAAAGAATTTCCTAAACAGGTTACAAAAAACCAAAAATGAAAGCGCCTCATCCATTCAATTTGACCAGTTTCTAGCGATGTGGCGGTAGTAGTATGAATTACCAGTGTAACGGTGGCCCAATAGTTTCGATGACGTTTTCACCTTTGTTGCTTGGGCGTTATTGTCATCGCTGTGAGGCAAGTGATGCCGGAATTCATCACCAGTATGTTGAGGTGACATTGTTGCACGTCGATTCTCCTAATTGTTTTGATGTTGGTTGCACGCAGCAGGGCGTTGACGGTGAGTTTAGTGCAACTATTAATTAGGTATTGATTATTCAGGTCGATTCGAATCTGACGGTGTTTCAGGAAATCGATATCAGATGTACAATAGCTGACCGTGGCGACGATAAATCGCTATTTATACGGTTGAGGTGCATTTAAGATCATTTAAGATAAGATTAGATCTAGTGTTTTTTTCTCCACAAACAGAAGGTTTTTTTTTGGAAGCATGGAGCTGGGAGGTAGTGGTACCACTGAAGTAGTGTATCTCCATGGTAGACGGTATTGGAGTCCATGTCCATCAAGAAGGTGAGTTTAGATTTTTTGTCGGTAACGAAGAGGTGATGGAATATCTTGTGAATCCAGATCCCACTGCAGCCAACGTTATTGTGCCAACGTATTCGTCTACTACCATCTTTCATACTTCTAAAGTCAAAAAACACGGTAAATAACATTGTTTTAAGTTCTTAAAAGTGGTCATAGATGGGAGTGTTATGCAATTCAATATTAGTTAAAAGCGGGTACAAAAAGGATTACTGTGCCATTTAGTATTAGTTAAAGTAAACAACAATAGGACGACTATGGCATTCAGCATTAGTGAAAAGTAGACTTATATTAATGTATATGATCACTATGCTATTTAGTATTAGTTGATTTAATTAAACGAAGATTTTGACTATTAGCGTTGATAAATCACAACTTCCTTGGCATCAATAACCATTTTATAACTTCACTGTCTGATCGAAGTGAAATTCTCGTTAAGAGTATTGGAGATTGGCCTTGAAAGAAGAAATGAAATTTGGGGTTACAAAACCGTTAAAAGATATTTTTAAAAGGAGAGGAGAATAAATTCCTTCTATTGGTTTATCATATACGAAGTCTGCTCAAATAAAATATACATGCGACGATTTAGCAAATTACTCTCGAGAAAAATATTAACTCTAGCGAATAGCTGAAATGTGTAAGAACGCTTCAAGCGATCTATAAAAATGACAGAGTTGTTGAATATAGTTGAATTTTATGCATTCATTGGTAATGAAGATAAACAATTGCAATAAACGATAGGAAGATGAATAGAAACAGAATGATAGTTGCAAATGAAAAATATATAAATAAAGTAAAGATCTAATGCAATATTCTTGGATGAATTATATTTGTCAATAAAAAATGTAACTGTGGGTGTAAATATATGCTTGTTTAAAATGTCAGTATAAAAGGACCGTGAAAATTTGGAAGTAGTCAAAGCAATTAGTTTTCCTTTGACGTGAGCTAGGAGTCGGAAGAGAAAATTGCAATGAAAAATGAACGAAAGCAATGTAATAACAATAAGCGGAAAAACATTTTTAGTGAATTTATTAATTATGTCTTAACTGTATGTTTTAAACTGTAGTAGAGATAAAAATGTATAAAAATTAGCGGTTTAGAAAGCAGAGCGTCCTTTTAGCGCGACTGTTTCGTATGTGGACATTGAGGAAAGGAGATGAAATGCAGGATTTAATAATTAAAAATCACATTTTAACTAAGGAAATAATTTTTAGCTTATCGTAAAAGTAGTCCTTTATCACCATTCTGGGACAATAGACGAATTGGCAGTCAATTCAGAACCGAAATGGTATCATATGACGAGGCGATATCGTGTAGACAAATTTAGCATGATGCCGCTTCATCAAAATCTTACTGACGAATGAATAGTTTAAATTTTTGATTAATCTTTTGCAGATTAAAACTATGCGAACTCCAAAAATGTTTCTAAACATCTAAGAAAACCAAGAGAATTTGGAAAATATGGATCATATAAAAGTTACTACGCAGTGTAAATATATCGAATACCAAATTATTTCACTTTTGAGATTATGAATATATATATATATATATATATATATATATATATATATATATATATATATATATATATATATATATATATAGATCCAGCGGACTTGTACGCAAACTCTCCTATCTAACAATTGAATCTCCTATCTAGAAATTTCATTTAATTTAAATTAAAACGCTCGGTGGAAATCAGTATTTACCAAAGCTCGTAACGGAACTTTCCATTACTCTAAGCTACAGCCTCACACACGCAATTGCATACTTTCCTTCTGAAATGTTTCTACTCCACAAAATCGGTACCTAAATAGTACCACGTGAAAACGATGTGTACATTGTTTCAGGTAAGCGAGGATCTAATAAATATTCGAGTAACGTTTTCCAAATTAAAATTGATCCTTTGCGAAATGAAAATTGAGCATTGATTATACATTTATTTTAATTCGCGATTTGCTGCATTTTTGCTTAATAAATTTCTTCTATTGAAATTGGCACTACCGAAAGCACTAACAACAAAGATATGCCTTTTCAAAGTAAATCATAAAATAATTAAACCAATTATTTATCATAATTTAAAATGTAAACTTTAATACAAATCACAAGTAACATATTGGATTTCAGTTTTTGTTCTCGCTTCCAGTGTTATAGATGACAATGGCGATTACCTAATGAACATATTAAATGTAAGTTGTGTTTTTCCACGATGCATCCCATTTAATGCAATATATCAACTTTCAAACAAATAATCAAGTTATGAAAAAGTCGAGTTTTTTCTATAAAAAGAATTCAATGTATTGTCGCTAATATTGTATCAATACCTACTAGATAGATTTAAAATCTTACTCAATACAATTATGGATACACAATAGACAATACGCCTGTTCATCAGAAGAACCATAGAAATAGTAGCATATGTTTATGTACAATGAGATGAAGAGCTACTGTTTGCATTTTGAAACACAAATTTGCTATTGGTTTATTTTCTATATGTTCGATTAAAAACTTCATACAATGTCACATAGGAATTTTAATTACAAAACATTGTTCTCAATTAATTAAAAAAAGGAGAGTTTGGAATAAATTGGTGTTTCAACTTTATTGATCTTTAGTTGAATTATTTTTTGTTAATGTGAAATAAATATTATATAAATGAGTACTCAGAATAAATTAATCTTTGTTAGATTTTGTCAAATGATAACAATCGTTAAAAGGGGTTTCCTTTATTAAGAAAAATATTTTTATTTTTGAAAATATCTATTAAAAATATTAATTAGTTCACAGTACAAGACTCACCCATAATCGTACATCACACTTTTTTGCTCGCTCACTTCATTGGCCAATACATAGTTTTGATATACACACATTAGTCACACTATTAATGCTTCAAAGTTTAGAAAGACTCAATAAATTTTACTACCATTATGCGGAACATATTTTCGTTGTGATGTTTAATATGTAAGTAAACTAAAGTCAGATGACAGAAAAAATAAGACTTAAATGAAAAGTTTGCGTTTCACGTTCCACTAGTTTAAATAAAACATTTTAAAAACGACAAGTATTTAATTGAAACTCAATGGATAGGAAGGGGCTCACGTGTGGAGCCATGTACGTGTGTGTATTATTCATGTAACTGTAGGTTAAAAGCGACATTGACCTCAGATTTATATTTTATGACTCGTCCATAATTTACATCAAAGGCGATGTTTTTACTGACTCGTTGAGTCTTTTGTAGTATTCCATTATCGTAATTATACTCCCAGAACAAAGGATTGTATATGTAAATATAACAAGGAAATGAAAATTTTGCTTTAAAATACGTATTCTTTTGTTTATGAACAAAATACATTCCTTTTAAAACTTGTTAGTAGCATTTAAATTTTTTATATTAATTTTACCTAACTTCATTTCTTGATATTTTCGCACTTGCAATTCAATATTTTTTATTAGGTCGATATGAAGCTTATATTATAAGCTTAGACAAAATAAAATGTAAATTCAAAATCTAGATAATTTTACAGATTGATGAAATTGGTTCAATAGTTTAAGAAAACAACTATCCAAAATGAAAAAATTCTAAAAATACGTTTTAGAACTAAAGTACACTAATTAATACATCGTTCGAAATAACTTAAAGTACTATAACTTTTGTATCACAAGTGTTTTTCTATTGCTCATTAATATATAACCTCGTTAATTAATCAATTGTTCGTGTGTTTTTCATATGACATAGACAGCTACATCATGTGGAAAAACTTTGTATTGCCGTCAACTAAGTTTTTACTAGAAGTCCACGAAATAGTGTCTTGTTTTTTTCGCATAAATACTTAACTGAATTTTACGAAATATTTTTGTAAATCTTAAGTGAAAATTTAACAATTGATTGTTAATGGAATACCCCTTCATCACACAATGCGTTTCATTTTTATTTTTATTAAACTCTACGAAAGCTCTGCGAAAGATTTATTTGTATTACAGGATTATAATTCATGTTTGACACAATTGACATAATATGAGTATTAAGTTAATATTTATACATGCAACTAGAAGTGTATAATAAAGTTCATGTAACACGAATGTAGGCAAATCTGTTAGACACAGTTAATTTTTAAAAGAAAAAGAAGTCTGCGAATATAAGGGCAGGAAATTACCTTTATTTAGTACTTTGCTACAAGACATAATTTTAACTATATGTATATATATATATATCGGTTGCACTTTCAAAACGAGTAACTCATTTTTTGTCATTAGATTATTCAGATATTTTCGGGTCTTTTAAGACATTGCAATATATCATATATCATTCTTCCTCATTAGTAAGTAATTGAATAATAGATTAAAAAACCGTTTTTTTTTATATTTTAACGGCCTTTTAGCATGTCCCGTGGAACGTGGCCTTCTGTCGTCCTTGAGACCGCATTTTCTCAATGAAGAAAATATATGTACGAATGCCAGTCGTCGTTGCCTTGACCTATGTATAAACGAAAATAATAATGATCCCAATTTATAATTTTCACTCTCCATTCCAAACGAATATTGAGGAAATTTTTGAGAAGTAAAATTTATTCCTTTCTCTGGGGAAATTCATTTCGAAACATTGGTTTAATTTCTCACTGAAATGTTGTGGTTATATTGGTGGTACTCGTTTCGATTGATTTACAATTTTAGATAACTAAAAACTATTAAATATTTCTTATTGTTTTCTGTCTTGTAAGCCGTCTGATGAAGTAAAATATATCATGAGATATATATCATGACTAAAATTTAATAAACTCTATAATTGTCAGGTATTTAAAGGTATCTAGTATAGCGGGTACATTTCAAAATGTAATGTTAATTTTAATATCAAAAATATTAATTTGACCTAAATTTTATTTTAAGGTAAAGACAGAGTTGAAAAAGGTCTTCAGATTTCTCTTCAATTAAAAGTCAGATTTCTTTTCTATTAAAAGTTAAGAAAAATGGGAGTTCAAGAAAAATGGGAGTGAACACATTTTTAAAATTCCTATTAATGATATGCTACTACTGAATTAAACAATTAAGATTTTTTATTTCAATGCTGAAACTTAGTTTCAGAAAGCTTAATTTCAACGAAGATGAACATTTTCAAACATTTGGAAATAAAGATGAACATTTTTATCCCAATTTTAATATTTCCTCATCTTGGTCTAAATTCAATTATGGTCTAAATTCAATTAAGGTCTTGGTTTAAATTCAACCAAAGTAATTGTTTACAACGTCAACATTAGACGAAAATGACCCCGCTTATTGATTTTATCTTTTATTGTTGATCATTTAGATTTATATAGTTGTCATTATATCCGTCTTCTTCATGTTCTCTAGGTTAGCTTAGTATACGACTGAATTCTTCTTATACGTCTGAAAATCTAGTTATACGACTGAATTCTTATACGTAATTGCCGTGAAGAGTCAAGAAAAATATTGATGAGATATATTAGAGCAAAGGTTAAAGTATTAAAAACTAATATTTATCAGTAGCCACCGATATATTCAAGTGTATAAAGCAAGCCTTTCAATAACAATTAGATTCTATGTTATTTCTTATCTTTTAAAATTATATATATACATATATATATATATATATATACATATATATATATATATATATATATATATATATATATATTATGAATCAATTAATAGCAATATCCTTATCCAATCCTTACAAATGTGTGTGTATGTAATTGCATGTATAAATATACACTCACTCACACACACACACACACACGTTTTTGTGTTTGTGCGTGCGCGCGCTCGCTCTTCACAAAACTTCATAAGCCGAGACAGTTAGCTTCTTGTGCATAGCTTACCGCAGTATTTAAATTCAAGAAATTTGATTGAATTTGAGATTGTTTCTCCCGTGTTTTGCAAAAATCTCTGTGCATGTTATTTTTCTTGCATAAAAAATGTAAAAAATACTTTATCCACAAATAAAGTATTACTATTATTATTGTAAAAAATAAAAAATGAAAAAATAAAAATAGATCATTACTATTATTATTGTAAAAAATAAAAAATACTGTTATTATTGTAAAAAATAAAAAATACTATTATTATTGTAAAAAATAAAAAAAATAAAAAATGTAAAAAATAAAAATAAAAATAAAAATAAATCATTACTATTATGATTGTAAAAAATAAAAAATACTTTTATTATTGTAAAAAATAAAAAATACTATTATTACAATAATAATAAATATAAAGAAAATAAAAAAAATTAAAAATGTAAAAAATCCACAAATAAATCATTACTATTATTATTATTTTCATATTTGAAGTTAGGAAATATTTTGCACTTGTAAATCGGTTTCCTGTGTCATTGGAATTAATTTAAAATTAAATAAAACCTGAAAGGATTCTCTAAATTACAGGTTCATCTCCATTATTTCCCAACTTATGAATTAGCCTTTTCTCTCCCCCAAAGTGTAATTTATTTGTTTCGTCAGAAATTTGGATGTCGTTCACTTAACGACTTTACAACCTGAACTGTGAGATTTGAACATTAAGGTTACTACAGTCTATTAATAATTAAAAAGTTTTTCATTTCGTTATTGTAAAATTGATTTTGTTTAATCTATAATTGTCAGGTATTTTAAAAGTATACTAGTAGCGGATACATTCCAAAATCTAATGTTAATTTTAATATCAAAAATAAAAAATAAATTTTATTTACAGGTAAAGACTGTTGCAAAAATGTCTTCAGGTTTCTTCTCAATGAAAAGTCTACGGGAAAAATAGGAGTGAACACTTTTTCCAATTCCTATTATTGTTATGCTGCTACTGAATTAAACAATCAACATTTATTATTTCAATTACTAAAAAAAAATGGAAAATTAGTTTCAGAAAGCATAATTTCAATGAAGATAAACATTTTCAAACATTTCGAAATTAAGGTGAACCTTTTTATCCCAATTTTAAAATCTCCTCATTTTGGTCTAAATTCAATTATGGTCTTGATCTAATTTCAACCAACGTAATATTGTACAACGTTAACATTAGAAGAAAATGATCCCTCTTATTGATTTTATCTTTTATTGTTGATCATTTAGAGTTATATAATTGTTGTCATTATATTCATCTTCTTCATGTTCTCTAGGTTAGCTTTTATATACGCGTGAATGGGACCGTTGTTTCCGTGAAGAGTCAATAAAAATATTAATGAGATATATTAGAGTAAAGGTGAAAGTATTAAAAGATAATGTTTATCAGCAGCCACCGTTATATTCAAGCGTATAAAGCAAGCCTTTCAATAACAATTAGATTGAAATTGATATATATATACATATATATATATATATATATATATATATATAAACAATTAGATTATATGTTGTTTCTTATCTTGTTTGTATGGATACTGCAGAACGTGCAATCCATATGCAGTGTATTAAATAAACATATGTTAGTATTCATATGTTTGTAAAATAATAAAATGTGAAGATTCAAAGATATTTGTGAATAACGAATACCAATTTTGAATCTGTAAATTCTAAAAAGTATGTATAAAACTTATAATAGCATTGGAGTAGACTTATAGAAATAATTGGAAAATTGTTTGCCTATATAAAAGTATTATATAAGTATCTTCTTAGTTTTATAGTTAAGAAGAAAATATTTAGTAAAAGGTACAGGTAAAATAAAATTAAATTTGAAGAATTCTATTCAACACTTTTAACGAATGATTTACTATTGAAATATCGATTTGGTAACAATGTGAGGTATTTCTTCAGGCTATGTATGTATTATTATTCCTACAAAAAATGTAATCTAAAAATGACATGAAGAGATCTTGTAGATTTGTATGAACTTGAAAACTATATTATTTAAATTTGATGTTACCATTTTACATCACTAGATATGTTGTTTTATAACATATAAACAAAAATAATCATCTGTAAAATATGTAAATATTCAAATTTCTCATAAGTTAAAATTTATAGCAATTGACAGAAACTTCGGTCAAAATGATGGTCGCTAGGAGGGGCCAAATAACCACCCGCATTAAATACGATAATAATGGTCACGTTCTAAGGTGAACGTTATCCATATACAGTTGTTAGTTTCATACCGTTATGTCTATATCGTCTTTACAGTCCTATCGAGATCAATAACTTAAATAACTATACTGCAATAACGCTACATTTTAATTGTTTTAATCATTTAATTTATCTCTGCATAATATTTAAAAAAATACCATAAATAATCATTACGCAACAAATGGAACATTAACGTTCAAATGTTGCCATGTAGGATAATATTGATTCTACTAAATTATGGTCGTTATACTTAAATAAATTAATCATGCTCATGCATTAATGGTGATGACCGCATGGTTATGATAATCAATAAATTAACCGTGACTATGCGGAGTTAGGATTGCGTTATATGTGCGGAAAGTTATAAGATAAACGAAGGAAAGGCAGTTTCGAATTAAATAAATATATAATGGCTATTATGATAGTCACAGAATGGTGTGATCTTCTGCAAAAGTAAAAAGAAAAGAAATGTGAAAGCACCATAATATTCTCAGCTGTGTTTGATTCCCCCTATTCAGAATTTTTTGATAAGATTTGCATGTTATTTTGAGACATTATTTAAATTTTCCATTTTCTATACTGGAAAACAAATTACAAATATTTCAAAACCTTTGGCATGCTTAAAGCGGGCGAAAAGCATCATATTGTGAATTATGTAAAAGGTTTAATTGTACCCTTTTATGTGAAGGAATCACTTTATTTTCTCAAACGAAACAATAATTGTTTTCGTAGGATCGAGAGTGCTTAAATAGAGGATTATGTCCCTAAAAGTGCTCTTGGTTTTTATATCCATCGATTGGAGAATAAATAAAAACTGAAGAATTAAAAAAAAACCTTTAACGGTAATTTGCGAGAAATATTCGATCTATGTAAAACGTCGAAAAAAGATCGGTACCAAGACACTAAATATGGCCTCAAATTTTATAAATCCAGCTACATCATATGCGCATACAATTTTGGGCGATGTAAAGAACTTACATCACCTGAAGATGGTTGCACATGTTCTTGATATAAATAAGTATTATAGTTATTTTAGCCATTATCTTTAGTTTGATTGAATGATTTGGGTTTTTTGACGATAAAGGGACATAACAATAAGTTTAATAACGTAATTTCAATCAATTGTGCAAGAGCGTTTGAGTTCGAACTGAAGAAAACTTTCTGAAGGTGAATGAGCAAAAAAAGAGAAGTAGACCCATAGTTTAATACAACATAATTGACGTTTCAATATTGTTTGGTATATATCAAGGATCGGAAAAAAAGTAAAATGAATTTAGCTAACAGGGGTTGATCCGAGGTCACATTTTTGTACATATATTTTTAAGCCAATTTATCCAGACAGAGTACAGAGTACAGAGTATTTTTAAGCCAGTTTATCCAAGGTAAAAATGGAGTTTTCTATGTTTTCAATATTTTTATTTTCCACTACCTACCTCTATCTGTAGAAAAGGTAGTCATTTATCAATATTAACCTATCCAAACATTCTATGAAGACGGTTTTCGATTCACTCTCAACGTTTTGTCATATTCTTTAAGGCTTTACTCCTTACATGCACTTCAATTCCGTATATTATTATATTCAAATATCAATACTCTCTAAGTGAGGGTTCGTCGGAGGTTTTTACTATCTCAATGCTATGTAATTTAATCTGTCTCTCAGAGCACTACATATTGATGAAATAGGCTACAGACTTGATATTAGCAAATGACTTGAAAGTTAATCATTGTTCCATCTGGGCGTTTTTGATACTATTATTTACTATAGAAAACGGGTGTATTTTGCAATCGATAGATCTTAAAATGACATTTAATGGATGTGAAAAAACCCATAAAGAAAAACAATATGATGTTTTTATCAATAAAAATATTTTGCGAGGTATCATTTTCCACTTGGATTGTTTATTTTACAAATAGTATTATGATCGAAATAGTGGTATAAATATACCAAAAGGGATTAGATAAATTTACACAGTGATCAATAATAGGATACTTTTGCAGAATAATGATCTGGAACGTACGAGCCATGTGTGGATATAATACAGGTTAACCAAGAAGGGAGAACTTGTGGAAAAGATAGGCAAAAGCATGGAACTCTAAAGAATCTATGTTGTCATAGTTGCAACATCTGGTACTATTTTTGATTATTTATAACATAACTTTATAAGAAAGTATGGCTCGATGCTGCCAGATTACGATTAAAACATCGATGATGACTTAACAATAAATAGAGCAAAATAATTCGTTTACTTATTAAATTTAAGATTTTTTTAAATTTCAGTAACAAAATTATAATCATTATAAAGCTTTATATTAAAGTCCATTATCTGCATGAAGGTGGTATTCATTATGTAACATGAAGAAATAATTCATACCGAATATATTTGTTTATATCTTTGTAAAACTTTACTGTCAAAACATTTATCTATGTTCTTTTGAAAAACTTCTCTTTTTAAACAGTATTTGGATGCCCCTTAGACGCCTTACACTACACTACTGTTACGTTTATAAGTGCTGTATAGGTTTTTCGTTAAACTTGTGCTTTCAATTCACAGCAATTTAAATTTAAATGTTATTCATCACAACTGAGTGATGAAATTAATGATTATTATTTATTTTTTATAATTATTTATTACCTTTAAATTAGTACGTAGTACTATTGTAAATTTATCTATAACTTTTCAAGTTTTGTCACATCTAAACAAACTTTAGTGTGATTTGATTCAGAGTCGATTCCGAAGGTCTTGTAAATATTTTTATTCTTTGGTATTATTTAATTTTTATGTGCACATCGCGTTTATATAATATAAATTCTTAATTTTGTATAAAATTTCAGTAAAAATAGGTAAATTAATTGTTATATTTTTGTAATCAATTCAATAGCGATTGAATAAGAAAAGACTTCACTCTCATTCATCAGACTCATTCCTACTGTTATCAACATATATTCAAGTCATAGTATGAAAATATACAGCAAAATGTACATGTTTATGAGATACTATAGGTATATATATATATATATATATATATATATATATATATATATATATATATATATATATATGTATGTATAATATATAATTTTTATATGTGACTAGTTCAAAAAATATAATAATGTGGTATAGTCCAATTTTTCATCTTAACAGTTCAAATGAATTGGTAGTCATTAGAATCAATCTTAACGAAATAAGATATTACGTTAATAACTAATTGTATTTTCGTGAAAATATTTGTTACAATATTGCAAAACATAATATTAAATGGTATAAATCAAAAATAATATTATGTCTTTCCCATTATAACGTAAGAGACAAATAGGGAAAAATAATTATAAAAATAAAATTTGTGTTTTCTGCTCGTCTTTATGTTTTCATTTATTATAGGCGGTTATAGGAGTTACAGGATGTTTTCCGCAATACGGATTTTATCTTCACATATTTTATATCTTAAGTTGGAATGTAAATTTTCCATTCGTTGAAGCAGCTTTGCTATACTATTTCTTAAATATGGCTATTTAATGCAATTTTTTCCTGAAAAAGTTTTTTTTGTTAGAGATATTCCATTTTTTATCACAATAACTACGTGAATATATTAATATTAACAAGATGTGGCATGTTTTCCTACGAGTATATTAATGTTCAATTAAATTAATATGAATGTGACTAAGTACTTCATCATAATAGCACATTTAAAAGAAAGTTTACCTCAAGAATAACATAAATTTCAACGTGAGTAAGGTCAAAAGGTTGAAGCCATTTCAGGGCATATTTTTAATGATAATAAATGAATAAAAACAAACCCTTTAAGTCCAGCGTTATAAATTGTATTCCACACTTGGTAAACCCAAGACTTAAACTTGAATGCGGTTTAAATATTATTCTATCTCTACAACCAGATACGCTACTATAAATTAATAGCATAAAACAGCACATTGCTATTTCCTGTAGAAATAAAAATATAATAGAATGCCACGAAAGTTCTGTTTAATGTTATTTACGTTAGTTTAGTTTATAAATTTAATAAATCAAAATTTATATACGTTATATTATCATAATTGACTTGGCATATACGTACGCTCGCAAATACATGTACGTATAAAACGACACAAGTGAATTGAAGGCCATATGTACGCATCTCGCTTTCACAGATGGACACTTCACTAAATCTACAAGGACAGTATAGTGCCTAGATAATTAGATTACAGAGGGCACTTGGTGGATTTTCAGTTGTCGTACTTAAGTCGGGCGAAATGAGGAATAAAATCACAATATATGCTACAAAGATTAACAATAGTAAACTAAGTGTATCTAGAGGTGGTTATAATATTGTGAGCGTATCTTGGAATCGTGTCTTAGAAATCATATCCTTTATTACATCGGCTGCTGTGTTAGATTATATTCGAATCATAGGATATTGCTTAAATGAAACGATTTCTGGTTAGATAAAATTTTAATGGATATAATTATTATATTTCATTGATTAAGATAATTTCATATAAAAAAATCTAGTTCTACCCACGATTCCGCTCGCAAGAAGAATTGAGATATTGGCGTTTTGCTTTTGTTGTGTGTGACGTTAATTTTATATTACTGTCTAAATAGTAAATTGAGATAAAATTTCAGTTTTTTTTAACAATTTTTTTCATACCGCCAGTCGTACCGTATAAACACCCTCGCATTTTTCGATTTAATTTCAATTTTAGTTTAGTTACAAGGAATACTGTTTTGTTAGAATTAACTTTATTTTTCAAAAACTGACTTATTCTTTGTAAGGCGTGAGGAAAATTTGCAAGCGCTAAAACACTCACGAGTTACTGATTCCTAAAACCGTGATTTTAATTGTACGTGTTGACTAAGTCGTGCCTTATTTATTTTGTCCTGAAAAGCCTCTGTTTAAAAAATGTTGCAAGTTCTTTACGACTACTACTAGATACCATGAGCCTTGGATGATCAAATCTAATGTTAAATGAATGGTAAATAGAAACAAGACTATAAATTATAAATACAAGACTCCAACCTGCGTGTTTTAATGTGAGAAAGTTCATGTTCCGAACAGACAAACAAGTTGTCTACCTAATTGGTGTGGACACCGAGAAGAATATTGTTTTGGTAGCTAAGTTATGTACATTGTCGATATTATATAGTTTAGTTCATTCATTTTAACCACAAACACTTGTTTATAAATATATTTTATTGAAACCGGCAGTATAGTTTTTAATATAATATTTAGCTATCCAAATCTCCGAAACCGCTTTACGGATTTTAATGAAAGATAATATATATCAACCTTATATCAAAGCAAAAGTATATTTATTTATTATATATATATATATATATATATATATATATATGTATATATATATATATATATATATGTGTGTGTGTATATATATATATTTATATATATATACATATACGTATCGCATGTAACATCGATAATAAAACGTTGATATGACGATATCCAAATTATAAGTAATGAATAAAATTAAAATGTTTGATATACATCGTTTATTTTTCTTATATAATATTCTGCTAATTGCTTTGCAGGTATTTAAAAAAAAATTACTTTATATCCTTTTTGATTATGAATTATATTACCTTTTGTAATACAATGATACGAAATTTTTTTTGTGGTGATAATAGTATGAAATGAAATTACTAAATGCCATCGTATAAATTCAGTAAATCATATAAAAATACGATTTTTCGTATTTTTATAAGATTTAGTAAATTATATGATGGAGTTTAGTGATTTTATATGATGGAATGAATTTTATTGTAATAAAGAAAGCTATTTTCTTCATGATATTTGACTAAACAACAAGTCAGCAGGATGTTTTCTTCTAGAAATATTGACATAACTTCGAGTTATTTTATTAAAATTTCCGAAAGGATATTGAGATAACGACTCAATGTTGACAACGCAATAAGGATTTAAACCTTCATAAATATCGATATAACAATAATATTTGGCCATTAGAAGAAAATCAATAATATTTTGGAAACAACATTTTGTATTAGAAATTTCAAATTAAACTTTATAATTGTGTCGTTCTAGGTAAATATTGATGGCAGTTATACAAAACAAAAATTACGTAGCAGAGCAAACTACTTAACTCTACGACACGCAACAATCCCGGTAAATTTCTCAGTATCAATAAACTCAGCGCCCGAGTTTGTTACCATAAATCATTAAATACTTGAGAATAAATTAGTCACTTGAGGCATAATTAAGCCCTTAATCTTTACAGGGAACTAGTAGAGTCCGTGTCGACCCAACAAGTTATAATCGAGACCGCTATAATTTAAAGTTTTACTTATACCCGGAAAGGCCCGAACAACAGCGTCCTGTTTCCCGAGATAACCGAGGGTGTGAATAATTACTTTACATTTTGTGCCAAGTGTAAATTGTCAGTAGATTTTTATAGGTATATTTATATAATATTAGAATGTTATAGGTAATTGTGGTTGTGCTCTTTATTTATGAATTGCGATTTCTTAAATTTGCAAATAAAAAATGTATTTATTTCATGTTATACCGACGACCATATATATTGCAGACAGAAATTCTAGAAAACGCTCTCACTAGATACCAATTTTTTATTTATATTCTTTATCTAACACCTTCGAATTCTTATCGAACTAAGATTATTATTATAATGTACACTAATATCACGATTCAAGTATCATGTTCGGATGAATAAAAATCGACCAGTTCCTATGTGATATTGGTTGATAGAAGACTGTTCATACATATATTTTATTTTAGGATATTTTTGGCATTATTTGAAGCGTTTAATTAAAATTTTACGATTATCTTTTGCATAGTTTATGGAATATTTTTATGTACAAGATTTAAGGACAACCATAAGCATGGCATTCACAGTTCGACCTTTCAGTTACTGTCCAGTGTTTTTTTTAAGAAATATTGGATTTAAAAGTAATGTTGTATGAGTGAAATTGCCATTTATTTCATATCCTTAATTAAAGTAATGAATGTTTATTTGTCTTCCTGTTCACTAACGTTACGGTTCATTGATATATTCCATACGGCTGTAAGAAAAGGAAGAGGGTGGTGAATCAAATTCGTGTATACTTTTTAAGCGATCGGGAGATTTAATTGTTATATAATTTTCTATAACTACTTATCCCTTTTTATATTCTTGAAATGGAACTTATTTTGTTGCCTGAGAAATTCTTTTCCAGAAATATTTACAAGAATTTACGCGTTTAATTGCAGGCTAACTGATGGTTATATGTCAACAGTGCGTTGAATAGAGCGATGCGTGAAACAAATTATTTAAAACGATAATGTCGTCTATTAAAAAAAATTAATACTCTGTTTTGTGATTTTTACCCGAACTTCAGTTTGTTATGAGTTCAAGCAATAGCTCTGTCTTTCCTCTACCAGATTAAACTGAATAGAGAAAAATTTTTTGTATCATAAATGAACTATCGTGACACTACTCTATGTACATACATTTTTCTCTTTTCTTCATAATCTAGTAAAAAAGTCCGTCATAATAACGAAAGATTAACTATTTGTTCTATGGTATTTAACTAAATAGGCAATGGCAAGTATTTGGAAACATAAAAATTTACTTTGGTATATTTATATGTAAACAACCAAAAATTAAACTAAAATTAAACTGAGTAAAACAACGAAAATTATAATTACTCAAAAATTTTTAAATGGAAAATATGGTGTTTAAAATTAAAACAAAATAGAAATGAATGAGAAATACATGAGTGGATTAAAAAAAAAACGTTGAAGGAAACGTTAAGTAAACATAACGGATGCAAATTAAATCGAGTTTATAAATGGTGTCAAAAATTACTTTGTTCTCTAAATTCTATTTCTTTATATCAATTTCTTCTCTTTACCCACTGACATTTTAGTACTACTTACTTTTAATAGAGTTCATTTAAATGAATAACAAACAATACATGTATTGGCATTAAAAAAAGAAGGCAATAAGAGGAAATAAATAAATATAATTTGGTGGGTGATGTTGATGATCCAAGAAGTAATTTAATTTCCATTTTCTCGTAGAACACTTTTATTACTTACGTCTTCCTTAATGTATACAGCCGTATGAAAATGAAAGAAAATTTAATGAGGACGGAAAAATCATTGATTAACTTAAAGGAGAGCTCGCGACATGCAAATTTTCGCAACGAGTTCGAGCCTTTAGTTGTAATTTTCCTGTGTAGTTAGTCTGATGGAAAGTAAAAATCTTATAATATTTTCACTAGTAAAATGAAATAGGATCTCTTCAAATGGAACTCATACATCTGCATTGAAGCAGTGGCGCGCAGTACCTTATAAGCAATTACAAGTAGCTTGCCCTGAACATTTAGCGTGTATACATATTTACGAAAATTTAACTAAACATATTTAAATTGTGCTATTCAAGCGAAACCCATACTTCGATATATGAGTTGAAGTTCGCACACACAAAGCGAACGTTCCTGTTGTTGGAATTTTTGATTAAACGTAAAAACTTAATTCCTATATTGTGTGAAATCACAAAAAATTCATCGAATCAGAAATGGTTAAAATGTAAGTTCATAATCTCAAGGAATTCAGAAGCTTGTTAGATTACCGGTTATATTCAGACTGAAAGAATGCCGTAATTATGACATTTGCATGTAAGTAATGAATCATTGTGTTGTTGTAACGAGCTCGCTACCAGTTTATCATCTTTTTCAAAAATAATTTTATAAATAATTTTAGTAGTTGTCGGGTTTTTAAATACACGTATTATATTTTCTCAGTGAAATGTATTTTGGCAGTGAAATTTTCTTTGCGCATTAAAATTAATATTTTGCTAGATTATTTTTTGACGTGCATTTTCGTTGTGAAAGTAAACAATGACGACAATCAAATGTTGCTGTTTTTTATATGATTAAGGCAGGATTTTTAATTTTTTCTTTTAGTGAAAAAAATGGTATAATTGAGGATAGTAGGTCGAAATTTTACTTTCGTAATAAATCCGGCATTTTCACAGTAATTTTCATGATTAGTGTTGGAGGCTAATCGGAAGTTGCATTGCAAATAAAATGTTTTACTGGCCTTGTTTATTATTCGAAAGTGAATATAGTAAATGGAATAAAAGTAGTTTTGATAACCTCAGGTAATTTGACCAATTCTGGTAAAAATATGCTAATTCTGAAAAAAAACATTTATCGTGCGCAGTAAAACTACAAAATTTTAGCTCATCGCGTATAAACATTTGTATCGAGGGACAACTAGCTATTGCGAATCGGGAACATAATGACATAGAAATACAAATATTTAAAAAGGTTAATATATATTACTGTACTTTTAGGTAAGTAATAATTAGCTTTTCGTGGTTACGATTAAGGTCATAGTTCGATAAGTCCGGGTAATTACGTCGAGAGTTTATTGTTTTCGAGGCCTTACATTTCATTTATTGAGACATATTTTCAATTTATTACACTTTCAATGCTGTTTCCAGCGCTTTCAGTAGCAGTCAGAAGACGCACGTTTTTGTATATCTCTATAATTGTATATATGTTCGTTCTTTCGTAGCTAGTTCTTCCCAAAAAAACACTACACGCCACTGAATTGACGAGAAATAAAGAGACCTTACATCACATCCAAGTGTTGTCAAGAATGTCATATTTTGAAACAAAATTAATTAGCTTTAAATTCATTAATATTATAATAACAACATTTTCATTCAATTTAATTCATTAATATTATAATAACAAAATTTACATTCGAAAATGTAATGCAAATTAACCATGAGAAAAATATGGCAAAGGGTAATTTTATTGATAATGAAATAATGTTAAAATATTATATTATTAATAAGATATTTTAACATTATTTCATTTTTAATAATGAAATAATGTTAAAATATCTCAAGATTTTATAAATAATAGATTTAATATTAAAATGTGTACAAAGTGCTTCTTGAGGAATTAACTCAAAAATAGTTTATTCTAGTTTCACCCAAAAAAAAACAATAAAGTGATATTTGTGAAATGTTCGTACCTATAAAACTGATACCTTATGCTAAAACATTTTATTCAATTCGCTAAAGTATATTTCTAATACGCAACACGACTTCGCGTGAAAATTTGCAAGAGAACATCATTGAGATTTCTCTTCGGTCCGGGTTTGGATATGAAAAGATTTGTTCATTCAGTCAAAATCTTTTCCAACTTCCCGTTCCCGTTCAAGCGTCTATAATATTCTGCGATTCTTTACTTAGCGATGACTATTAATAAGTTACAAGGTCAGACTCTAACGATTGTACGCGTTGTTCTGAGCAAAGCGTGCTTCTATAGGGTGAGGGGATGCTCACGCCTCTTCATTTGTACCGCATATATCAAGACGAGGACATAATTTATAAAGAAGGCCTTGCTTAAAAGTATGAAAAACATTATTATTTAATTTTATATTTTATCTTTTAAATATTAAATGTATACGCAGCAGATTGAAAAATTTTAGTTCATTTATCTTCAGTCATATTGTGAATTCTATGCAGACGAAGTCGGGGCGGAAGTAATTCATGTAAATATAGGCTTTGAATTAAATTTCATGTCATGAAACCAAACAACTCTTGATGTTCTCACTTTTAGCTACAGAACTTAAAATGATCCAAATATTTAAGAATACGGTACAGCTCCAACTGAAGAGATAATTAATGATATTAAATAAATTATAAAGAAACTTGAAGCGGATAACTCTTATGCAATCTTATATCTTTTATAGGCGTAAATATATTGCCTACTATATCTTTCGCAAGCGTAAATATATTGCCTACTCCATATTTCAAGGCGTAAATATATTGCCTACTACACATTTTGTAGGCGTGAATTTATTGCCTACTATATCTTTCGTAGGCGTAGATATATTGCCTACTACATATTTTAAGTCGTAAATATATTGCCTACTACACATTTTGTAGGCGCGAATATATTGCCTACCATATCTTTCGTAGACGTAAATATATTGCCTTCTATATATTTCAAGGCGTAAATATATTGCCTACTACACATTTTGTAGGCGTGAATATATTTCCTACTATATCTTTCGCAAGCGAAAATATATTGCCTACTACATATTTCAAGGCGTAAATATATTACCTACTACACATTTTGTAGGCGCTAATATATTGCCTACCATATCTTTCGTAGACGTAAATATATTGCCTTCTACATATTTCAAGGCGTAAATATATTGCCTACTACACATTTTGTAGGCGTGAATATATTTCCTACTATATCTTTCGCACGCGTAAATATATTGCCTACTACACATTTCGTAGGCGTGAATATATTGCCTACTACATATTTCAAGGCGTAAATATATTGCCTGCTACACATTTGGTAGGCGCGAATATATTGCCTACTATATCTTTCGTAGGCGTAAATATATTGCCTACTACATATTTCAAGGCGTAAATATATTGCCTACTACACATTTCGTAGGCGTGAATATATTGCCTACTACATATTTCAAGGCGTAAATATATTGCCTACTACACATTTTGCAGGCGCGAATATATTGCCTACCATATCTTTCGCAGACGTAAAAATATTGCCTTCTATATCTTTCGCAGGCGTAAATATATTGCCTACTACATATTTCAAGGCGTAAATATATTGCCTACTACACATTTCGTAGGCGTGTATATATTGCCTACTACATATTTCAAGGCGTAAAGATATTGCCTACTACACATTTTGTAGGCGCGAATATATTGCCTACTATATCTTTCGCACGCGTAAATATATTGCCTTCTATATCTTTCGCAGACGTAAATATATTGCCTACTACATATTTCAAGGCGTAAATATGTTGCCTACTACACGTTTTGTAGGCGCGAATATATTGCCTACTATATCTTTCGTAGGCGTAAATATATTGCCTACTACATATTTCAAGGCGTAAATATATTGCCTACTACACATTTCGTAGGCGTGAATATATTGCCTACTACATATTTCAAGGCGTAAATATATTGCCTACTACACATTTTGTAGGCGCGAATATATTGCTTACCATATCTTTCGTAGATGTAAATATATTGCCTTCTATATCTTTCGCAGGCGTAAATATATTGCCTACTACATATTTCAAGGCGTAAATATGTTGCCTACTACACGTTTTGTAGGCGTGAATATATTGCCTACTATATCTTTCGTAGGCGTAAATATATTGCATATGTAATTAATTATTAAGAGTGCGTTTCAAAAAGGTTTTTATTTTACGTAAGCTATATATTACTATAGCTCTATTTTAATTTTGTGAAATAAGTGTACTGTAATTTGTGAAATAAGAGTCGAATATTCATTTCATATTTTCATGAATTTAAGAAAGTCATATAGAATTTGTTCTTAATTTTTATTGTAATCGCTAACTTTATTAAGACGTACTAACATTGGAACAAATTTATTTACAATAATTGAAAATTATTGTAAATAAATTTGTTCCAATGCACGGACATTTGTGTAAACCCAAAATTTATTACTGTGCGTTTGCTGATTTTAACCAACTATTATTGCAATCGATAACCTGTGGATCGTGCATACAAAGCGACACGTGAATACGCAATTACCTTTGTCAATAACCATACTTACATCTTCTTATGAAAGAATGTAGCGGAGTAAGAGATGAGCAGGCGTGCGGGGGTATTTTTTATTTACTTTTTTATTTACACTGCAGCATTTTTTCTTCTTTCCACCGGCGTGGGCGGCGAAACCGTTTAGAGTTACTAATTATATTATATCCATTTGTTACTTTTATAGCTATAGGACAAGTTGAAAAAGTTGAAAAAGTTATAAAAACATTCTTTTTTCGTTATGGTAATTAGCTGCCGATTCTTAATAGCTTCTTAAAATTTGGTCACTCAACAAAATGTAACCTTTTATGTTCGAGTATCGCATAGCATTTCTTCTATAAACTTAACTCCAAGGTAAGGAATATGGAGAAAGTTTTGTCATATAGTTGCAAATATGGTTGTAGGTTTTTGAAGGGGTGTTTAAGATATAACCAGATACCTTTCATATTCCGAAATCAAGAAAGGTTTTTGGGTATAATATTATAACCATCCATTACTTGTTAGAAACTTTGGCTTTACTTTTAGAATTAATGTAATTATCAAGAAATTAAAATAATTCCCCCAAAAAGTATTGTTATCATTGAACATAGAGAGCAACAAATATGTTTATTAATAAATTTGAGTAAAGTTTGCATAATGTATCGAAATAGAGTTTTAATATAATTCTTCATTAAATATATAAATCACTGTAATTTTCCTATTTGATTGCTCTGTTTCAGAATATCCATATATATATATATATATATATATATATATATATATATATATATATATATATATATATATATATATATATATATATACATATAGAACAAAATTATGCAGTGGGATAAGGTACACTCTTTAACAGAAGAATCTCGGTAATGTTCAAACTTAATAATTTGATTAATTACGGTCGAATTGTATCACTGGGCGATCATTAGTTATTTTTAAATTCTCCTTCTGTATATTAACCTGTCGACAGACATGTCAAATATCTCATATTTATTTATTCATCTTAACTTATGCCGCTACAAATATTAATGTGAAATATTTTTGTGGTTCACTATGTGTTTTTCTCAAAATTTCCCAATTCAATTATTTTTTTAAATATTATCTGTTTCTTTATAATTATTTTTCACTTGTCCCTAATTTTATTTCTTGCTTTATTTTCTAAATAAATATACTTAGATTTATTTTCCAATAACGATATTCTGCTAATTGCTTCGTATATATTTTACATAAAATATATTTACCCCCTTTTTATAATGATTTACATTAACTTTTGCAATAAGTAAAATGATATGATTTTTAGAAATGTTTATTCATTAAATTTGTAAGTTTGAACGTTATTGAGATTTAGTGACTTAAATGAATTATAATGACAAAAAATATTATTTCGGGATATCTAACTGAATAGCACGTCAGCAAGAGATTTGCTTTTGAAAATATTGTGATAACGTTGAATTATTTTTTTAATATTTCCGAAAGGATAGTCAGATAAAGAAAAAAACTTTGGCAACGATGCATAAATATCGATATAATAATAACATTTAGCTCTTTGGAGAAAATTAATAACATTTTAGCAACAAAATATCGGATTAGAAAATTATTTGCGAAAAAATTATTCATTTATAAAATTACTTCATTACTTTTAAGTTTGAATTGATAAATTTCGATACCCATAAAATAGCCTAATTTAAAATATAGAGCATGAGATTCTTCACTAAAAATAATTTTTCTCGTGGTATTAAAACTCTGCCACAATTATCATTTTTTTGGAATTTAGGCTAACAATTAATATTTAGGGCAAATAATGTCAATATTTTATCCACTTATTATTCTTGGATGCATTTATAATGAATTAAAGATAAATTGTTATTTACTAGTTCTACAAAAAAGTCCGCGACACTATATATCTAGTTTTTAATTATTCAAAAAGTAGCAGAATTTCTGAAAAACAAAATAAGCAATAAGGAAAAACAAAACGAAACTTCTCTTCGATTTTTAATTAAAATATATTTTTTAAATTTGTATGAAGTCGTATTCCAATATATTTAATAACTGTCATCTTAAACGTCATAGTACAGCGTTCAGTTTTGCAGCGCATTGTATAGTTATAGTTTGCAATGTGAGATGGCGCCACGGCACTTTTGACACGTCGAACTATGAATTGTTCATGTAGAGTATAAGACAATTGAAAAATGATACTTTATTGTGGCGAGCAAAGCGAGCCGTAATTCTATCTAACGACTCGCAGTTTTATGGTATAATTTTGGAAAAAAATATAATCGAACCTCCAAATTTGAAGTTTAACATAGATGGGTAACTAGGAAATATTCCTTGCTTCTAGGTTTGGGCTATACGAGTATATTAAGATAACTGAGTATGACGAATACACGAGTACTCATGGAGTAACCAATAAGAGGGATGACCGAAAGTGCAAATTTGAAACGCTAATGTCGGATTCCTCAGCAGAGGGCGTTTAGACGTATTCGATTTGCGGGGGTCCGGCTGGGCGCCTTACTTTTTCTCGCCCTCTAGCGTGTAACACACGCATGGCATTACTTCGTGTTGAAAAAGTACAATATTGAAAATTCTTGTGTGGCCTCTCGCATATATTTTCTACGGAAACATTTAATAGTGTTTTTTATAAGTATTTTACTATTCATTTACGTACCAATAAGTTATTTTTATTGTATTATAGTTCATAGTAATGGCGTGTATTGTAACCGGCTGTCATAACACTCAAGAAACTGACAAAGAATTCTCATTTTTCAAGCTTCCAAAATGTGAAACTTTGTAAGTATCATTCGTAGTTTAATTTTATATTACCAAATAAGATAAGAAAGTATTTTTTAAATTACGTGAACGTAGTCATTTACACGTGTATAATTATTTTTATAACCGCAAATTATGTCGTAATTTTTGTTTGTTTATTATTATCAAATAATATAAGAAAGTATTTTTAAATTCTGTCAACGTGAACATTTACACCTGAATAACTATGTTTATAACCATAAATTAATACGAAATTTTTGTGTTGTTCGCTGGGGATGAGTTGGCAGCCGGATTTAAAAACCACTGCTACAGAATTTGCGAGAATCATTTTATAATTCATGATTTTAAAACTATTTCACCTAGGAAATTGTTACAGGTGAATGCAAACCCGAGTCTAAATTTGCTAACGTAGACCGAAGATGTTACAATGAGAGTGTTGGAACGACTGAGAGACCAACCGTATACCAGTTTAGAGGCGGCAGAATTAAGCTATTAAGGAATATCTAAGGTAAATTATATATGTGTTATTGGCGAAGAGTGGGATACAAATTTAACTATTCAAGTTCTGTCAAATTGTTTTTAAGTTTGTTATAGAACAACCTACTGATTTTACCATAATCTTAACATTAATAATTATAATTCATACAATAGGCAATCTGTACAAAACATAATAACAGAGATTAGTAATAGCTCAAATTTTTAATATAGTAATTATGTTAGTTATGAATGTAAAATGCTTAAGTTTTGAAGTTATTATTTGTAAATTTAATATTCAAGGATAAATTTTAAAAACTCCATCTAGGTCAATTTCAATACAAAACATTTTGATTGAACCAAGAATTTTGAACTCATTAAAAGAATGACCTTTTCACGACAAACATTCTAATGTAAAAATTTTGACGAACCCTGGAGGAAATACTTTTAATAAAGTATATACTGTAATATTGTAAGAATATCAACTTGAATTCGAAGCTTTAACGAAATTTGGAAATAAATTTCTTCCATTGAGACATGCTAAGAAATAAACACTATAGAATACGCATTAACATCTATATATGTATGTATTGTCCGTGTGTATTTTTCTACTTACAGCTCTGCAATATAGGACATCCATAAACTATTATGGACACAGTGCTGCAAGCTTCTCAGATTATAATCTACCTGAAGAGCGTGAAAGTCAGAGAAACCTTGAAGCATGCTTTTTGAAATCACTTGAGAATCCTAATATATTTTTGAAATAATTACCTATTAGAATACTATAATTGTAAAATCTCTGATATATGTTTTGTAAAATTTTAGTTACTCTTAATAAAAATTTATGAAAATAAGAATGTTTTTTAATATATTGTTTAATAAATTCCAATTCAATGTTTTATCACAGTGCCATCTATGGGTGATAATTCTACCCAGACAACGCCATCTTTTGGTCTTGGTAATAATTGAAGCGCCACCTGGTGAGTCGGTTTCCAATTATCCATATAAAAATTGACCACTTTTTTGGTATGTATTAATATGGGAGTGTCCGTTCTGTGCTCTATTCTGTGCGAGTACTATAAAATATCGGCACGTGTTCATCGGGTTTGTTTTAAACTTTGTTGGTATAAACATTATAAAGTCGCTAAATATTTTCTCCACTACTTACATATTCCACGTGATTCTTATTCTTGGGCCTATTTCTTTGTCCATTTAAGACGCACATGATTATGCACATATTCCAAAAATGTTTTTCTTTGCATAAAAAATCGTTCAGAAAGATAAAGCAAAATATTTTTATGTTGAAGATGTACGTCTTGCAAAACTTTTCATTTGAAGTATATAAATAAGTATAATATATATATATATATATATATATATATATATATGTAGAAAGCATTTACGATATAAGCTTTGAGGCTCGTTACAACTACCCTTATTTAACTATCTAATAAAAGAATATGACGCAGAAATTGTTATAAAAGAGCATTTTTGTTTCATTTTACGTATAAATAAAACAAATGTTGTTGGTTTTATCAATTGCATGTTTAAGTTTGGTTAGTATATTTGATCTATGAAATGAGTCTACACAAAATAAAAATCAGACATGAAATAGACGAGCCAGTGATTAAAATGATATGGATAACTGGCATTCTACTCACTCTGCGAATAAGAAAAATTGTGCTGTTCTAAATTTCTATGCATTTAAACTACATACACTCCTATGATCTAAAGTATTCAAAGGTATCCTAGAGTTTAACAGGTGTTGATAATAATGCAAATACTAACACGTAAACAGAAATGCGTTTATGAATTTATTAATTACACAATATATATCGTTGGATGTAAAACGTGTGTATAATGTAATTCGTTAGATAGCTACATTTTTTTTCGATTGATATACAAGTAATGTTTCAATATATTTTTTTCATTTTATTAATAGATAAGTTTATTTTATTAATAGATAAGTTTATAAAAAAAATTACGTCTCATGAAACAATGAATATCTGTAATAAAGGTAAATTGTGACGAGTAAATTGTAATAAGGAATCTCTTTAGCTTTTTGAAATTCCTCTATCACTTTACATTTTTTGTTTTGGACGACATCATCGACATATCGACGGAAATTTGGTTATTTCTCTAAAGCTTTCTCTATTTACAGGAGTAAGGAATTTTAAGGAGCATTGTGAGCTTATCGAAAGCAAAGCGAAAAATTTCCATCTTTATTTAGTTTTCTTAATCATATTTATAAATTTCATGTAAACATTTTAATCCTTCTGACTGCCAAAAATCTTGCAATATATTATTGATTAGTATAAAAATACACTAACAAATATCTTTGGTTCGTGGAATAATTTGTATAATGAAGAGAATGTGAAATTCTTGGCTTAGTTGTATCAGTTTCCTTGAGTAGAAAATTTGGGAGAAATATAATTTTTACAAAGGTCTTTTCCAAATTACTAAATTTCTATTTTTCCCATATTTGACTTTATGTTTACCAACCTTAATATTATTCTTCATTATTAAACAATTAGAAGAGACACCTCTAGAAAAAATTGCTTGATTAATATTAAGCCAATGAAAATATTTAAAAATTTAGTTAGACATCAAAATAAAGCCCTCCACCCTATTACACTTAAATATTACACTCCATAACCAACTACACTAATTTCCTTACCGAGTTGACAAAAAAATAGGTTCGATAATGATTTTATACTTTTAGCGCAGTATTTTGTAAAGGCGCGTTTTTTAAAAAAATTTTTGTGTTTTTACTTATATGTGTATTTTTAAACAGTTAATCTGCGCTAAATACGTTGTTTAATAAGATTTATTACTATGCCAAATTTCAAGTTTCTGTGCCTACGATTTCATTTCATTGACATATGATAAGATCACTCTTATAAGAATTTTGTTTTCCAGTTTGAATTACAAAAGTCTAAAAACTATCATAGTTTAGAATTAATTAAACTATGAAACGTATTGAGTTAAGAATACATTTCCAAGTAAAATTTGAAAATAAAGCTAATTTGGAAATACAGTCAAGAGTTACACTAAGAAAAGAGTGTATTAGGAATACTCAGGTCACACCGAAAATGTTTAGTATATCAAAAATAGAACCAGCTAGCGAGTTTACAATTTATTTATTGTTTTTTTAATTGTTCCCATGGAACCACGACCACTCAATTGCCTTTTTCACGATCTTCTGCAGTCACCGCTCCTTCGGCATCCGATAATTGTAATTCTCCCAGTTTATCTTTTATTCCCGAAAATAAATGGAATTTGTATGACGCAATATCGGAGCTGTATAGCGAATTACACATAATCGTTTTTTGATCACTGAATTTTGAGTTTGTCTCAGCGTAATAATATTTTTGCTATTAATGTGAACTAATAAATGAAGAGGCCGAAAATAAAATGTTTATTTCAACATTATCTCTGCTAGAATCATCCTAGGCTAACATTGAATCTAATTCCTTATATTTCGTAATCTATTTTTCAATGTTTATACACTCACAATTTTATTATATTGTGAACATTGTTATGTTCGCAAAAGTGTTGTATTAAAACAGCTGTCAGATAAGATAAAGATGATACTGGTTATGACTATATTTCCAAAAACAAGACTCATGATTAGTACCCCCGCAATGCATTTCCAGCTCATTACTTTCACTTTTTAGATAATAAAAAATAAAATTATTTATGTGGAGTTCTTAAAAACATTAATCCAATCTATAGGAATTTCTATTATTTTACATTATCTTAAGTACAGAATATATTAAACGGTACATTGAGACGATGGAATTCGATAAAAATCATAAGTTGACGGAGAAATCATTCCTTTGCTTTCATGAAAGACGAATAATGTTCAGGAATGAGAAGCATGCTCAGGTTTTCTATATGTAGATTCAGGTCATTGACAGATGAGATTGAAGACTGAGAATTGAACTTGTGGCCAGTTGAAATGTACGTATAGATTATTTAAAATATAACAAAGGATAAAAACAATATGCAGACCTTACAACCTTACGAGACGGTGATCTATATTCAAAACTTGTCATGTATTTATTGGAAATATATAATGAATACATAAATTTAGGAAACTTTATTATTTGTTATGTAATCGGCCAGTAAAATCTAAATAACATAACATGTGTCTCCTGGGCCATCTTGAGGCACTAAAAACTTTTAACTTTATTTTTAAATAACATTTTAATATTTTTAACATTTTAGTGGCAGGGTTGATCTTAATTTTATATGGCATATGTATTGGAACATGTTATGGAGAATGTTTTCTTCCATAGTAATAACGACTAAAATTATTCATCTAAAGACACTTGCTAAGATTTTGAACGGTTATTGCACCAAAGTCTTTTACAGATGTAGAAAATGGAATAAGAAAATTATATGATGATGGTGGGGGTAAAAAACCAAATATTTTATCTTCATATAATGTAATAGTTGGATCTGTATTTTCACAAACATGTAGATAACCTGCATACAAAGCATGCTGAAAAGTAAAACGCTAAGAAACTTCAAGAAAAATTATAATGTGGAAATTGCTGGAAATTAACAATGACTACGAATTTGGTTAATGAAAAAATACAGTCTTCTATAACATGATTGACAAAGAAGAACATTTATCTTTATTGGTCACCGGTGAAACTATACTATCCGGAATATTAACTTGGCAACGGCATCAAAAACAGTTCAGATTATAGCAACGAATAATTTATCTAAGACTAATGAGACAAGGCTTTGTCAAACTGACAAAGCCTTGTCTCATTAGTCTTTCGCTCAAACTTTATTCATATATTTTGAAAGTTAGCTCCAAGTATGGGTTTTGTAAATAGGTTAAAAAGATTATAGTGGTTAGGATTCTTCCCTTCAAAATCGTAGACTGGCCTCTTGGAACTTTCCACTATGATTTACAAAACTATTCAAGATTGCTCCCTGATTACCTTAACTCGCTATGACTAATTAACAGAAGTGAAATATAAATTTATTTGTGATACTAATTAAGCAAAACTTAATTAGTATCACACACTAATTAGTATCACTATACTTTTAGTAATGACAAAGCACATTATCGAGTGATGTGTTTCTTTAAATTCTGAAGAATTTTTGTTTTTAAGAATAGTTTCTTCCAAGAAATAAAACAATTATAATTTTTAGATGTTATCGGTTAAAGGATAATTTTTAGATTTTATCGGTAAAAGGATTGCATCAGAAACAATTACATTCGCCGAAAGTTATAGTTTGGGTTGCCACATCAAGTCAAGGAATTATCAGCCCTTACTTTTTTGAGGATGATCGTGGTTGTGTTTAACGCCTGTTAATTATTTCTTATGGGGCTACTTAAAAAGTAAAGTCTACAACCTACCGCCACCCAATCTGAATGTTTTTGAGCAAAGAATCACGAAATAGACGCCATTCCAAGAGCAATGCTTAAGCGCGTGATTGAGAATTTTAGTTCTAGGTGAAATCAACGGGACTATCATAAGACCTGTCGTAACTTCTCGTGCAAGACTTGGCCCTTAACTCAGAAATATGAACAAAAGCTTGCCATTTTTGAAAGGAAAATACTTAAAAAATCTTTGGGTTTGTAAGAGAGGTGGATGACGCATATCGTATTCAAAGGAACCAGTAACTCGAAGTACTAATGGACCAAGAAGCTGTTGTTAGGTTCATTAAGTCCGAGATGAGCATGAGTCATCTGGAAAGAATATCGCGCAGCAGGCTTGCAAAAACTATAATCAAATGACTACCTTAACAAAGGAAACCAAGAAAACAGCTCAGGAAACGATAGATCGATTATATTAAGGAAGACTTCAGGAGGATGGGAAAACTCACCAGTTGGAGAAGTCAAGTGATTAAGCAAGTGATTAAGTCAGGTGGAGAGTAGCGGTGAAAGAGGCTAAGACCTACAAACAGTTGAAGCGCCGCTGAAAGAAGAAGAAGATGCATGAACAAATTTATTCTTTCATTAGCATTTCATGGTTAGTTTAAATAATAAGAATAAATATGGAACAATACTATAAAAAATAAAATCATTGTTTTTTACGTCCCTTGCAATCAAACAAAATTATAAATATACTTAAATTATTTTTAAATTTAATACGGAATTAAATTGTAAAAATATGTTTAAAAATGAAAACAATACGCATTTTGGTAATATCTCCATTATTAAGTAAAAACGCAAATATGTCAAATATATTAAGTTTTTCATGTAATTGCCCTTAATGAGTGAGCAAAAGTAATACATTAAAAAATATATGATATATTTATATGTAAATCAATACCTATATTAACAACAATTACTGCACATAGGGAAAATTCAATGAATCTGAAAAGAAATTTCATTGTCTGTGATTCCACAAAAATATTAATATGTATGATAGTTTTATATATCTATCGAATTGTGGATTCGGTTTCCAAAAGCGTTTTATATTAATTTATAAATGCATTTTTTCACCTTAAAAGTTGTTTAAAATTTATTAAACCTACTTTTAAATATTATTACATTTAATTTAGCAGCAAAATATTCCGAATTCAAATGGTATGGAAAACCACCCTTGATTTATTTCCCTTTTGAACTTAAGTTTTAAGTTCTTATCTACTATTTACAAGTATTTGTTAATTTCAAGAGTAATACAATTTTAGGCAACATATTATGCACATAAATCTGAAGAATGTTAAAGTTATGAATTCTTTACGTCGCGTTGCGGTTAAAATATTTTTTATGCAATTTTCAAGTATCTTTTTTTTAATTTCACACTACTAAATAGGTCGCAAGCAAGTACTAAGACAGTACTTGCTTGCGACCTATTTAGTAGTGTGAACACACCACCAATATGACACCGAAAGAGAGCGATATATGAAAACCGAAACAGAGCGCTGCGTGAGGGACGTAAGATCACCGAGCGAGAAAGCCCATCCCCCGCAAGCCCCGCGCCGCGCACCGCAGAGTCAACAAAATGTTGACTGCGGTGCGCGGTCATTGTTTGCCGCGTTGCTACAGCCATTGTTTGCCGCGTCGTGGCTATTGTCTGGAATATTTATTCAGCTATTTACTTATTTGTAATTATTTTAAATCGACTTCCGCAGTTAACAATGTGTCGTCGTTTGATAGAGAGCAGTAAGTGCGGCTATAAATCTCTTTAATTTCTACATTTAATTATGCTCGTACCATAGAAAAACGTAATATCTAAATATTATAAGTAAGTCGTTTTACCGTAATACCATAATTAATAATCGCAATTAGATAAAATATTCATTCTTTTAATTACGTCATAATATAATAAGCATTTTCTTTGCAGTCGTATAAAAATACAAAGGCATAATTCGCAACAAGAAACAACCATAGGAGATAAAATTAACTAAGATTAAAGGGAAAAATCCAAGTTAAATTTAAGTACTCGGGGCCACAAAGGGTTAGAGATGCCTGTAACTTGAGTAGAATTCTCGTTGGTTTTAGTTTATGATGGCCGAAAACAACAATAATTAACAATTATCTGTGGAAAAGCACACAGAGAAAAGGGACAAATTGTAGTGAAGGGAAATTTAAATAAAGTTTGTATCCAAAACTTATTTAATTCTTGTTTAAATAATGGAAAATCGACGAATTATTTCTATTATCAAATCTTATGTGATTATTAAAAGGGATATTAAAAATAAATTATTTACATTAACTACATCAAACTAACATTGGGCTTAGAATTCAAAAATAATAAGAATAGAATCATTTTAACTGTATTATTACTATTACTAATATTTAATTTTTAATTCAAATTTACACAGTAATTTTTCTAAGGATACATAATAACACATTATTATTAAATAATATAACAAACATTTTGGTTAGGTTTAATTAATATTTGCTTCAAACGAGTTTTAATATGATCGCGGATTTGTCTTTGGCCACATTCCGTCTGTTAGTAGTTTATTAAGTCCATTATTCTTTTGAAATCCTCGTAGTTTCTTAGGTATGATATTCAACATCGCTTTACCATTAGTGATTTAATTTTAGCGCGATCTATCTTTGAACAGGTTTCTGTTTTATCTTTAAATCTGAATAAAATAATCAGAAATACAATTTTCCCTTTTTTATATTAAAGTGCATTCGACGGTATTATATGTATGGAACAACAATTAGGCAAATGATAATCGTTGCTTTGTTTGATAGGACATATCCATGATATTAAATTTTCAATGACCTATGAAAAAAGTGGTTGAGTATCATTAAAGAGATAAGGGATATTACTATTTAGATTCTGACATGAAAACGAAAAAAATTAAAATATTTCCATAAAAAATAACTTGAAGTAACATGATCTGCGTGGCCAATTGAAATAACCGGTAAGCAAAATGTTAATCAATTCGAACTTCTTCTTTGACATTTTGTAGGCAGTATCTTGTTAATCGATATGTTCTAGTTTCGAGAGAAGTTCACAAATTTTGATACCTTTCGACCTTGACAGACATAGCCTCTCATCGTTCATCCTACAAAAATAAGGAACGTTAATTTACAAAAATAAGTAACGATGCATTTTCTAGGATAGAATGTACATTCTTGAAAACCCTTGAGTGATTATTATTTCAGGTGTGACAATTTTTCGTGTCGTTCTTTTATCGAAATGATTGTAAACATCGTATATGTCACGTAACCTACGAAACGTCTGGCGAACTATTCACTCAACTCTATAAGAAACCTTAACAAATTAAAAACATTTTGAGCTATCTTGTGACTTTTCACTCTCATTCGTAAAGAATAAATAGTTGCGGGGCTACATGTATTATATTTCAAAATTCAGTAAAATGTAATACAGGTAGTTTTACAACTGTGCCCGCTGAAACTTATAGTAAAATATCACATCCTTATTTAAAAACGTCTTACGTTAATAGTTATGTAATACAGTGATGACTACGGTAATATTAATACTCTGCAATATTGTAGATCTCGGCTGTATTTAGATTCCTTCAGTTAATAATTTTAAGCCATGCTCGGGTTAATAAAGTAGACATGCTTTTATATACGTACATAGAGATTAAATTGTATTCTGAAATTTACATACAATAAAATTGTAACGGAATGAATTCTGTAGATGGAAAACATTTTGAAAGAAAATAAAAAAATCTGACTTAGTGAATAATATTGGTACTACTGCCCAATCTATTAGCGTTTTTAGTAAACTTTATGCTCAAAGAGTTCTGCAAGAAAAGAATAGAAAAAAAATCAAAGACACAAAAAATTCGTAATATTTTTTCTTATTCCGAATTAAGTGGGAATGGATTTGCGGGCGCAGTTGGTCTATACATATAATAGAACTATAACAAAGTTAATTTGGTATATGAAAAATATTTTAACAATGGTTGATTTAGCGTAAGGAATAGTAATAGAAGCCAGAAAACTTGATTTTAGAATTTTCTACATCCCTGTCCGTCTGTTAATTTGTTCTTCAATCAATCGAAATCTAGTGGACGCATGTTTATAAAATTTGGTATGGTAATAAATTCTACCCTCGGGCAACATATCGAATACCTTTTACGTGAATATTATAGATATTAAAAAAACTACCCTAACTTGATGATTATTAGGATGTTGGTACTGACAACGCCATCTGTTGGCATTTTTAGTAGACTATATGCTCATAGAATTTTGAGGGAAAGAAAAATGGAGGAAAAGGGAAAACATTCCTTATAAATTTTCTTACTGCCAATCCAAAGTGAACGAAGTTGAATTTTTAGTAAACATAAGATATCTTATTTCAGTAGCAACATTATCCATGTCGATGTTCCTTCATAACTTGCGAAACAGTCAGTGCGGCTGATGTGATATTTATTCATAAAATTTAATCCGCATAAATAATGCCGTACATTACAGCGAAGTGCTATCAAAGTTATTCGTCAATAAATTTATATTCAAATAATTGTATACGTACCTCGCCGAAGTAATGAGAAGCACTTATACAAAATAATTAATAGATGTCAACAATAATTATTTTGACGTATTTCTATAAGTTACTAAATGTATCATTGTTAGTTTTTTTTGCAAACTAAAACTTGTGTACATTTCTAATACTTTCAGATGATTTTTTTTATAATTTCAGTGCATGCCTTTTATTATATTTATGTTAAAAAATGTATCCTCTTCCCTAGAATCCTTACACACGTCTTATTTCTTAGCTCATAGAAAGTACATTAAACGATTTCCTTTCATGTCTCTATTAAAAATTTCCTCAATTTAACTAAATTTACTATTTTCCATGAAATAAATGATCCCATGCCATCAAAAAGCCCTCCTTTTTAATTATACAACTATTAAACCATCCAATAAATGCTCGCCTGCACATAATTTTCCTTCTCTTAGAATTATAATTAGGAATAGGCAAAAAAATAAAACTGTAGAAACTATAATTTTGTAACAAACGTGTAGACGAGCATACGATGGCATAGATATGACGAAATTATAGGGTTACCTCGTTTAACTCCAAAACTTTAAATATGTCAGCGAAATAAGGTCAATTTTTAAACAAAGCAAAGAAAATGATCCTGTAATTAAAAGAAATGGTTTTTATAATTTTGCTAAAAGTTGAATTTGTTGATATTTTTCCTTAAGGATCGATTTTCACATATAGCGTATGAAGTTTTATGAGGAGTAAAGGCAGAAGTTCAGACCGTTAAAAAAATGTGACAGTTTGTAAGTTTGGAAGTAGGAGGTAATCACCATTTAAAAAATTATTTCATCAATAATTAAAAAGAATCTTCAGAATGGAAATAGGTTATATATTATACCGTAAAAAATTCTGTCGCAGAGACCAGTTTTACAACGTAAGTCAACGAAAAAACAGTCGAGCGAATGCGTTTCTTACGAACGCTGCCTTCACAATAAGAGGTATATGGATAGATGATATTTATATGTTACCTATTTTGTACATTTGAAAGCAATAGTAATTAGGGATTAAACTCTAGTGGAGCGTCAGAGCTGACAAGCACGATGTTTTTTTTATTTATTTAGTAAAATAATTGCTAAATGATTTTATTTATTTTTAATTTCTAATTATTTTTTTTCAAGTTTAATTACTACATGATGCCGACTAATTTATGATTTCTGTAAACAAATAAACATTTGTTATGTCGATGTATGTACATGTAAATAAAATATATTGTTTCCCTTGACAAGATGTTTTCTTTTCATTGTGGTTTAATTAAAAAACCTCACTTCTGAACGTAAAATTTCATTAATATTTATGAAATATATATTATACTAAAACCAACACCAAACATTTTTCATTGCTATCCAATGATCGGTATTCGATGTTTATCGTTATGCTAGTGTTATTTGTTATGCTATCCGCTGTTTAGTTGCTATCCGATGATCAGTAAAATAATGAATTTATATTAAACTTAAAATAATAATTTGGGTCTAATAATTAAAAATCTTGACATAAATTTTACACAGATATGAAAAATACTTTGAGATGACTAGGCGTTAGTATTTGAATTCCTAACAAAGTTCTTGAGGATAATATTTGCATTTACTGGTAACTCGAAACAAATTTTAACATTTTACCTAATAAACATTATGTATACTTTATCATACAAGGTATTAACTTCATGAATCAAATATATTTTCAATATCCATTATTTTTTCCCTTTACAGGATGGAATTCCACTCATCATTCCGTTATTTTTGCAAATGACCAAATTAGTTGAAATAAACCTGGAAACGAAGTGTCGATCAATGTTTTAGAAAGAGATTGAGAAATAATAAAAGGAAAGTGTTGCTCTACATTGTAAAGGTGCAAATTATGAAAGTTTTGGATGATCTTATTTCCATAACACATTTGATATAACAGTTTTGAATTAACTCCATTATGTGGTGAGATTTGTTATACTATTTAATTAATTACTAAATAAATTGTGAAATATTTTTGATTATTTAATAAATAGAAATATTGTAATGAAAAATTGCATTTAATGTAAATTTTAATGACTACGGGAAAGGTCATATTTTTATGTTTTCCTTTCTCTAGTCTCATTTTCTATTTACGAAAAATTTTCAAATCTGCTCAGTGATAAGTTCATTACATTCAATTTATTCTTCATATTGAGAGAATCTTTTTGTCTCATTATCTAAACATTACATAATTTTTCCCCTGTTGTTTTTCCATTTAAATCAATGTTATGATTGACTAAATATATAACTCCAGAAACGACTGAGTTACATCTTCTCTGCGAATAATAAAACAAATAAATGTGAAAAATAATACAAATCCAACTTATAACCCTGGAACCAAAACTTATATAAATAAACTGATACACGTAATGGGAAAAATAAACCACTTTTCATTTCTTTAAATTTTTATAAAAGTAAGACATCTTTTTTTAAACTTAAGTTCTTTAATTCAATTTCAAATAAACTTTCTAAGTTCAAGTTAAATTTAATACTCGAATAAAACATGTAACCAAATGAGATTTAAACTCATAAATAGTACGCACCCTTCTAATTTTAAATTAGAATTATTTAACGACTGAATTAAGTTTAAACTATTTCCTATGAATACTTGCTTTTTTCGATAAAGTGTTGTTTCTAAATAATATAAAACGCCAAAGTGAGTTAAAACGATTGGGTATATAAACTGTAAGTGTAATATGGGTAATAGTTAAATTTAATTTAGACAAATTTGAACTTAATTTTATTTGCAATTAATTGAGGTTTTGCTTGAGTATATTTAACGTTGAAATCTGATTTTATAACGTTACGTTTTAGCTCCTTAGTTTTGAACTCAGAATGTTCAACTTTGGAATAAAGAATCTGGCCATGTCATTAAAATATTATTATCCTTTAACAATATTTTAAACTGAATAGATGTATTCTAGTTAGTTTATTAGCAGATAGTAGGTAGTTTGTACATATCAAACAGAAATTGACAAATTAAAGACAACATAGTGCATGTCAATAATTCCTCCATTCGTAAATATGACAGACACGTAATATGATATAAATATAGAAAATAATTCTGAATAAATTTGTCATTAAAATGGAATATCCCTTATAATCCATAAATTACTAGCGGCCCGGTACGTGCTTCGCTACGTATAAAGTGAAATATAAAATTTTAATTGGAACATCAAATTCATTTATTCAAACAAAAAAATATTTTATTAATTGCTAGCTATTTTAAAACTTAATCCAAAACATTAGGATAAACAATATTTTTTGTTTTTCCATTTTGAGCATGAATAAACAAACGGCTGGGGGTACCGACTCTGGAACAGGCAACATAAAGTTGGCCATGTGAAAAACATGATTCCTCCAAATTCACACCACGAACGTTAAGTGTTTGCCCTTGGGCCTTGTTGATGATAAACGCACAGGATATTGTAATCGTTTGAATTCAAATGGCATATCAGTTGGAATCATAGGGATACGCGGTATCAAACAAACTTCTCCTTTTGATTTAGCAGTTAAGATCGTAGCTTCAATCAAATTTGGCAATAACTTTTTCACTGCCAATCTGGTGCCATTACACAGGTTTGGTGGATTAATATTTTGCAATAATATAATCAAAGAACCAACTTTCAGATTCAAGCAATGCGGTGGCATACCAGCCGGTTCCAATGAATTTAAAAATTCAATTGGATAATTCATTACCTCATCTTGATTCATAACACTGTCAATTGATTTATATGTCGTGACTTCACCTGGCAGTTTCGCTTGAATTTGAAAATTAATGGCATTGATATGAATGTTCTTCGGTGCTAAAATGGCGCGTTCTCTCAACCAGTTATGATTTCTGCAATTCTGAAAAATATTTGGAAAAACACATTCAATCAATTCATCTATTGATTGCGCAATTGTACAAAAATTTTTCGGTACAGCGATCAATCCGTTGGTACTGTCGATTTGTATTTTGCCATCACCAATTTCTAACAATTGTTTTGAAAACTCATGGGCAGCTGGATCATTTTGTAGGTGAATACGCATATTAATGTTCAGTGTCAATTTTTACATATCTCCAAAGAACTGATGACTTTAAACAGGTATTTATTTCATCAACAGGAGTTGATCGAGGAATGACAGGCAATGTTTGTCGAAAATCCCCTGACAGTAATTTCAAAGCACCACCAAAAGCTGTTGATTATCACGCAAATCTTGCATTGTTCGATTAAATGCTTGCATAATTACATATTAAATACTAATCCCATAAAATAATTGACGTTAATCGCAGAACTTTTGCCATAGCAGAATTTCTCGAAATATTGCAAGTTGGAGTTTCAATCACCTGTACATTCAATGGCAATTTCAATGCAGAGTGTGCGGTCCGACCACCTTCTAATAATGTAGCAGCAATTCCCAAAGATGCAAGTGCCAATGCAATTTTCTGTTCCGATCGAATAGTCGCTGAAATCAATGATATAACGAACGTTTTGCCTGTACCACCAGGTGCATCCAAGAAATATAATCCACCTACTTTATTGGAAACGGCATGCATGATTGTGTCATATACATGTTTTTGCTGAATATTCATTTTGGTTATATTCGATTGTACAAATAAACGCAAATCATTAGAATTGAATTCCTGCTCACGTTGCAATTCACGATCAAACAAATCATGCATCTCACGATTTGGTGCAGTCATACCCAATTATACTAATGCTTTATTTACAATCGTTAGACACATATTTTCAATTATTATCAAAGCTTCGTTGTACATTTCCAAGGTAATCAACAAATCAGGATTTCTTGGATGATGACGCATACGAATTAAAATATCTTCTGCCATGTAATGTTTATATTTGTTCCATAATTTAAGTGGATTTGATGGCATACATGTTGATCATATAATGGCAAATAGCATTTGTATTTATTGTGGATGAGCTGAAGTAGATGCATCTTGCAGTGTTGAATCCCAATGTGCATCTTCCTCCAAAAAATGCAAGAGTTGACATGCTTCACGATATGTTTGACACAAATGATTGTTGGCTGTTGACGTTGACTGTTCTCAATTCTTGAAATGATTTTGGGCCATTGACGTTAACTAATAACAATCTCAAATAAAAACACAGCATTATTTGGATGTACTGTATATATTCTCCCAATTGCATCTGTTTGGAAAATGCCAGGATGCACATGGGCTGCTGTTTCCTGTTTCCATGTGTAATACTGAGGCACTTCAGAATATAACAAATTTATCGCAAAACTATCAGTTTCGTATAATTTGAAAAAAGCTGTCAACTTAGTCGCTGGTGCTGCTCTTTCCAATACATTTGCTACATTAAAATAAACACGTTGGCCATTCTTAAGATGCACAGCCAAGTGAACAACCACAGGATGTCTTTCGTGCATTGGAAACGACATAATCTTCCAGACAGCTTCATTACTACTAGTATTTGATACTGAGTAATTTCATCATTTCTATTATCACCAGCAACACTTGCAAATATATTTAATAGATTTGACTGAATTATAATATTCCGCATTTATATGAGCATTGAATATTTTCGATGATAATGGACAATACGGAACCACCCAACGATCATCAACTTCAACGTCCTGGTTACGCATTCTAATGGTTGCCGTTTTGCCATTGTCATAAGGTGATCTACGTCGATAGAACGGATATCCGTTATTGCCCGTTTTTGTGTCTGAAGTCAATTGCCTTGGGTATCGTGTCGAACACTTTCCATCAATCATACATGGCGAATTCATATTTAGTTCACCGCACGGACAGGATAGATCAGGAATTTCAGCTGATATAATGTTATCGATTTGATCTGGAGTTATTTTATGTACCAGCCAAATGAATATATGTGCGTGCGGCAATCCCCTTTTTTGCCATTCGATGGAGTACATATGGCAACGCATCTCTCCAAATACACATAATTTCACAATTAAATCCATAAGTGCTTTCAATTTTTGCCGAAAAACATGTGCTGTAATGTCATGACGATCAGTTGTCGACTGTCCTTCAAATAAATTGTTTTTGATGTCATCCCACTGCGGATTACATGTAAATGTAATGAACAGATCCGGTCGACCGTATTTTCGTACATAAGACATTGCGTCTTGTGCATATTCGTTCATATTCCGTGGGCTACCAATATACGAAGATGGCAATATTGTTAAACGTCCGATGTCATTAACATTAGAATCATTCGTTATCGCATCTTGCAAATGAATATATTCTTCGGATCTTAATTTTGCTTGGTTGAAAAGAATAAAATTAAGACGTTCAGTTCCTATTTTGGCATACATACCAACGATGTACTGATGATATAGTTTACCAAATCTCAAGATATAATTTTGTTCTTGTGGACGAACCATCAATCGATACGAATAAAAAATCATGGTACTAATTTTTTTCTGTACATGTAGACCTGAAAATAAGTGCAAAACGTGACTTTAGAAATTTATACAAATGATGATGTGTCAACACATTGAAAATAGGTCAATTATTTACCTGTTCGTGGATCAATCATTGATATATTGATATGGTAGCCATAGTCACCTTTCCAATGCAATATTGGGTATTGTAATGAATCGTAACTACGATGAAGTTCCGAAACACGTTGCAATTGCTCATTTCTGCGATGAAGTACAATATCACTTGTTTGAAACTGATCACCAAGAATTAATTGCAACCTCATCAATTGTCGGTGCATTGAATCGCCTTTCATGCTCTCCAAAAGGTGTTCTATCAGCCCTTATTATGATTTTGTGATTATCAGATGACATATAATCGAGAGCAATTTTGAACAATTGAACTAATGCGTTATACTAATGGAAAAACCTTTGTAGCTCACGAATAATTTCTCGTCTTGTATTCAAAACAATTGCACAACGTTGATCCAATTTATGATTTTCATTACCAATAAAATACATTTGCAAAAATTTATGATCAGCATCAAGGTATGGCAATAACGAACCAGCTTGATGATAAATCTGGCCCTGAATCTGTAACATGTATGCGATTTTAGGTAGATATTGTATCATAATTTTTATCATTTTTATCATAATTTTAGGTAGATGTTGTATCATAATGTTTAAAACTATCGAATACTTTATGATTCAGATTGATATAAACATGGGACAATCTTGTTGAAGTATTTACCTTAAACGTCGGCATAAAATTATCTCTAATAATTTTAGTAGCACCAAAAGAAGTTATTTGAAATGCCGAATTGTATTGTTGAATATGACTCAAAAAGTACTTCGACTTTTGAGATGTCCCAAAAATTAATGAATACAATGGTTCGGGTGGAGTTTCTTATGCTGCCAATCTCACTTTGCCAGTAGCACAACACATGCCGGGCGTTTCACCTGGAAAGTTAGCCACATCACAATGTTGACATATTGCGTCCATCATTCCAATGTATCCGTACACACTATAATCAATCTGACTGTTGTAATTAAAAGCAGCACGCATCATTTCAGCCAAAACAGCACGACGTATTCGTGATCGCCGTGCAAGATTCAGTACAGGTACAGGGTCAACAGATCTATTTCACTCTGCCGATTTTGTGAAAACTTCACATAAACTATCTACTAAATAGTCCGAACAAAGCCTAAACATTTGGTTTGGATAGGTGAGCCCGTTCTTGAGTTATAAAATTACAACGAAAAGTGGCATTGATTTTTATATATATAGATAAGCATCCAAGGACAGACAATCCGAGTTTCTAAATTTCTGAACCAGACTAATTTATTTTAATTATGCACTCTTCTCTTTGGCCAGTAATACTTCTCACAATACAAATAATTTCGTAACAAAGCGTACAATCACATATGTCAAAATTACGTATTCATTAAATTACCCGAGAGCATGTATGCGAGAAATAGTCTCATCATATTCGTGTGTACATTTTCCATGCAAATTTCAGAGAATTCTCTGAGCGATATTAAAATGGGTTTCAACGGTCCTCAGAATAAATGGAATAGTTTTCATTTAAATGCAAATTAAATTATGGAATTTTATATTAAAAGTTTGCTTTTACCCCTGAATTAGACACGTGGATTATTTGATTTCACATTACTTAGTTCATTAGCTAAGTATTTGATGTCGTTTAGTTTTGAAAAATAAAGGGATGAAATGGTTATATTGCTACCCTCTTAACATTTGTGGCTAGTGTGTAAAGAGTAATTGTGAAACATTTGATGAATGTAAATAAATTCTGCGTAAGCTTTCATTCACGAGGATAAGTGACCTGTTGGTATTAATTTTTTTACCCATCTTTAAATACATTTAGCAGTAAAAGAGATTAATTTCTTTCCCTTCATTGTGTTTGGTCATCAAACTCTAAAATTATATCAAATCGGATTATATCAATTCAGATTTCTAGATTACAAAGGGTAGATAATGGGAGGCTATGAGGAGGAGGACACCAAGATGACGCCATAAATGATGACGAGTTATCATGAAACCCTAAAAAGTAATTTATCATTACATATGTACAATGGTGATCCACATCTTTTCCAGTAAGATTAAAAAGAGGAGATATTATGTTGAACCTAAAGTGCAATATTAGTCGCATTCGTTCTTAAAGATTTGCTTGTACGTTGTCGCAAATTTGAAGAAAATTTGTGGAAAATTGACTCTGCAAATATTATTCTAGGAACTGTGCCGAAAACAAGATAATATTATTTAAATTTGTTCTGAAAAAGTGGGCTGTGATATTTATTTTTCATATCGCATAATGAAATACAATAGGTGGTAAAACTTCATGTGGAGAAAAAAATGAATAAAAAATATTTTACTTACATTTTATAGGAGGGTTTAAATTATTTTTCTTAATTTTTAGATTGAGTACCTCAAAAGAAAAAACACGAAATCGTTAACCGTTTGCCATGGTCGGGAAGCAAAATAGCCAAATGAAAAGTCAATATAGGGACCAACTCATGGATTTGAGGAACTATAATAGGATACGTAGTTACATTTTATTATATAGAGCAAGTTGTAAAAATAAAGTCTAAATAAATTCACTCTGTCCCTCGACTTCATCCCCGTATGGATCTTTTGAAAGTATTATTCAGATAATTGTAAGATTAATACATTAAAATATTTACAAAACTAATTTTTTTATGAAAGTACACTAATCATTTAAATGTCAAATACCTATATCATCTTTTTATTTACTTTATTGGTAATAAAAAATAGCCTATATATAACGCCTTATCTAGCAACGTACCAAAAAATAATTTTATTGAAATTGAATCTGTTCTTGCGTCATGCACGAACTAATAAACTCACAGACAAACGGGCAAAAATTTCAAACTATGTTATTGTGTCCCATCACTTTCATTACGTTCTTTAAAATATTTTTTCGTAACATCTTCATTGTAAAGATAGGCCAATTCTGTTGTTATATTACATATATAAACCTTAACGTTATAAAGGTCAATACACATCTCAGGAAATACTTAAATTACGAATTACAGCGGAATAAAATAAACAATTGGATGAAAAAAGTAAGCTTGTAATGAATACACACAATTTTTAAAAAAATGTCATGGGCCGCAGATGACCGAAAACGATATCTGCCCTCATGTGTCTGTTCGCTTTTAGATTACTTAATCAAGCGCCTTACCTTTTACACTTCTTCACACTTCACCCCTAGCCACGCACATTTCGTAAAAGTGTGGGACTAAAACTTCATTTCGCGAATTAAAATACACATAATGCCATCCATCGAGGTACATTTGTGTAATTACCACGCGTTGGGTAGCTGGGCGTTTGTTCGTTGTTGTTTGTATGTTATTACTATGTAAACTAATTTTTGAAAACAATTTTAAACTTTAACTTCAGGATTTATAAAGTACGCTATATAAACTCCCAGGGTTAATTTAGACTTGTTCTTATCAGTAATTATAATAAGAGTGTTGGGACGCGCTCCCGCCTGCGCACTAGCCCGCGATCGCACCCACGCCCGCACACGTGCATGTGCTCGCGAATGCTTTAGCGCTTGCGCACGCGCACGCGCTCTCACCAATATAAACACACACACATTGTTCTTGTGTATATTGCTGGTTAAAAATTAGTACAAGACAATAAGAATAATTGATCGAATTAAAAAAATGTCACTGAACATTGAGTAGCTTTACACTTCCGCATCTTTTGACAGACCTATTCCTGAATCGTTAGATTGAACATATATAAGTTGTTTATTGCTCATTTCCAATGTAATAATAACTTTGTAAGCAAACGTAAGTAATTTTCCGTGAAGGCGAAATTGTTTCACACATATTTACTATACACAGTCACTCTCGTGTTGAGAAAATTACATAAGAAATTTCTTACAGCGTAGAAATATTATTTTCGATAAACAAGTTCTTCACTAACTTTTAAACTTGCCTAGCGGTGTGAAACAAACCGTGTTTACAACGCGCTCCGTACAAGAGATTGCGTAATGAGAACAAAAGTCAAGTCAACTCAGCGTTTCTTTAATATATATATATATATATATATATATATATATATATATATATACACACACATTGTGGTACTTAATGCCCTTAAAACTGGTAGAATTTATACGACTTTTAATTGATCCAATTTTCATAAATATACAATCAAAGAATTGTGACACTTTATAAAGAACATAAATAAATCTAAAAGTTTGCAAGTTTCTCTCCGGTACCTAAATATTTTGATTATTTCTAGTGTTTACCTTTTTAAGCATTTAACCTAATATTACCTTCAAAAATTTAGTATAAAATAATCATTTTCACAACTTAAGGCGACATAGATTTTAAAGTCCAGAATATTAAAGAAAACAAAACAAAGTTACGTAATAGTTCGAGCATGTAATTAATTGTAAAAATTAATATGTTAATATGGGTAAATATACGTTGTCTTGAAATGGTCATCTTACAAATGAAAATTTTAAGATATGACTTTTTCTTGCACACACGCACACGCAACAGACGTACATACAATGTTACGGTCTCGTTTAATTTATATATTTTTCCTCCCTCACTCTCTCCGTCTCTTTATTTCATGTTACTTTATCTTAGAGCATTGAAAATATCCTCGAAATGAACAAATATTCAAGCCATCAAAATATTAGATATAACCGATGCGTAAAAATGTTACTTCTCACACAATACACGATAAAGTGCTTAAATATCATTTGCCCCTTCTAAAATATTTATAAAAATAATTTTGAATGTTAACTATTGAAATATGTGTTTAGCTTAATATGCTTAATCTCCATGTTAAAATTTTCAAATAAGTTGATAGTTTTGCGTGGCACATTTTTCTAAAGCACGAATAGTCAAAGTTGGGTAATGAAAGTTACGAAATCCTAAAAGAGAAATTTTGTATTTTTTTAAAGGAAGCGAAACCGCTGTCGTAAATTTTTTTTAATAGCTCAGAAGTTTTATTACTCAGTAACATTTAAAAATACAAAATTAACAATCAGCCCTGACACTCAAAACAGTCTGAATTGACTCCGAGTAGTAATTTCACGCATTTTAAAAGTGGCTTTTTAAAATATTGCGATATTTTTTTTTATTTTTGTGATTTAATATATGTAAATAATACGTATTATGGACTTACTGCTACGAGAGCAATCTCTTACAACCAACAAGAACAACAGTCCAACCCCGTTGTGAGTCGTGCAATCAAAGGCCATATCTAAAAATAAAGGTTTTTTCTAAGAGCAAATATTTTCAACTGCCTAGTCATAGCTTGAGCTGTCTCTTTTTTTTCGCTTCCTAATGTCAGCCAGAAATGTCACGTATATGTTAAAATAATTGAAAATCCTTTCCTTCTATTTAATTGCTTGTTAAATATAAAGATAGATAGTTCACTAGTACTCAGGTATTTATGTTTTTCAAACAATATACGAGTAAATACCTATATAATAGGATTTTGGAAAAATTAGAATATTTTCAGAAACTACATTATGGTATTTAAATGCCCGGGAAGTAAAAAAAAATTAGTAAGCTTTTACCAGAGCAATGGTAATGTGTTCTGAAAACCCTATCTTTGGGATACGTATTCTAATTAAAAAAAAGAGACTATTCTGAGTCATTGGGGCTATATACGTATTGAGCATAGAACATTAAAGAAGAGCGTCATAAATCCTTGTATTAACTTTGATCTTTACAATTGCATATAAAAATAAGCATATAAGTAATATTAGTAAGGCCTCTATGTGTACTATGAGAACGTAGTCAATATAATTGTTGCAAAAAATTTCAATGGGCAAAATTGAGAAATCATTTATATCAACGATAACAGAATTATACATATGAATATCTAAAATAAGTGATCATGATGAGTAAAGACGTTCCATTAAGAGCTTCATTTGTTTAACATCATGTTTTTTTTTAAAAATTTTAGTTAGACATGTATGAGTTAGACATGTTAGACATGTATGTGGAGCAATACATAACGAGTGGGGTATTTTATCCCTTTCATGTATTGTAGTTTATAATAATTGTATCATTATAGTTGTTTGGTAATCAGATATTCTGAATTAATTTCAAGTAAATAAATATTTTATCTTCATTGCAATGTAAGCTGTTTTTAATTTTTGAGTATTGTTCGCAAAAGGATAGGCTTCAAAACGATAAAATGAATTGAATTGAATTGATTCAATGACCCCGGAGACCTATATTTTCAACGTGGAATTTAAAAAATTTTGTTAAGCGAAAACTTTTCATTAATACTATTTTGATTATATGCATTAAAAATATTAAAGTTGCACACAATGGCGGAACTTTACTATAGTTATCGATATTCCGACCTCACATTATTTTTTTTTATCTTTTTAGTCCTGGCAACTATATGGAATAGGCAAGTAGGAATAAGCAAGTAGGTAGTATTTAACACAGCGATAAAAAATTTAAGAAAGGAGACAGAAAATTAAAAAACAAATTGTTTTATTTCAAATCAAAAATAAATAAATTATCTACAATTTTACTGACGACACTTCGCTAATGGGTGTTTTTATCTCAAATTAAATCGAGTTATTTAAAATTGTTCTCTATGTTATTATGCGGTACCTCAATGTGCATTTGATAGGGAAAACATTTGCCTTATTTCAAAGAAAATATTTGAAGAAACTGAATTTTCTAGGTTTACATAGATATTTTATTTTTTATGTCTTATCTTTACTTATTACTTGTATTTTTCAGTTCGACCATGAAAATGACAAAAACGCAAAATTAAAATGGCTATCTCTAATTTTATTTATTTGACTCGATAGTAAAATTCATGAGACCATAAATAAATAAAGAACAAATATTATTAAAACATATCAAAAATAATTCAAACCAAATATTCTTACTTTAAATCTTTACTTATATATTTTTAACGAAGTAATTTTATAATATTATATTAGGCATCTTGTACTGTTTTATCAAATACAAATGATGTGTGAAATAGTGCAAGATGCTGACCGAATATAATGATAAAACAGTGCATAAACTTAATGAAAATGGCAGAATTAACTTGAAATAGTGAAAGTTGAGGCATTATTAAATAATAATGCTAATCGCATTTACAAATTACAAAATCATTACAAAATCAAGCAAGCACTTTTATAAACTTCACTTAACAGAAAGATGAAAAGGTTAATTAATAAAATAAAGTTAATTGGTGTCCAAAATAGATTTCACTTTAAGTCAAGCTCTACCAATTTGTAGACAATTTGTTTTAGAATACGTACTTAGGAAATGTTTGTTTATAAAGGTTATTTCACAATAGGTAATTACTTTAGATATAGCCAACAAAGTACTTCCTCTAAAAAAGGAAAAAATTCATAAAGATATTCAATATTTAAACCACTACTGGATTTCAGTATAATAAATTACTATGTAGTACAGATGGTAAGTGAAACTTAAATATAACTTACGTTACGGTACTTTTAAAATAGTATTCGGCTAAAATGTTAGTTTTAATTTTTGGTACATTTTCTATGACCGAAAATAAAATAAATGTTCAGACGTAAAATAAATTTTCATTTCATGTAGTGAATTTAAGTCACTCTTTCACAATCAGTTACGGATAAAGTAACGTTTATTTCTTTTTTTCTTTTTTTTAATAACTGTAGCTAATGGTTGTAAATAGGTTTCTCTCAGGTTCGGTACGAAATCTATGATTAGTTGTGATTGTCTGAAAAGGTTTTCATTAGTATAAGTTCAGTACTTTCCTCTATTAATTTTTCCTCATAAGATATAATGCTTGTAAATCTACATGGTGCGTTATGTTAATAGGCGTAATAAATTAATTGTATTGATATTAAAATTATTATTATTTCTATATGAATAGATCAATTTACTAAATGAGAGGAAATTTTATTTTATTTTTGGATTTGTACTTGTTTGGGACAACTTTTTGAAATAGATTATTTCAAAAAGTAATCGATAATATTAATCTATTCGATTATGCGTAACTACATATCTAATAAGAGTTACGGCACAAACGAAATCACGAAACTTATGCAACAATCAATTTCAAATGAAACTGAGTTTTGCAGACTCAGCCGCCATATAATTCATTGAACAACAATAAAAAGTGATTTGATATGAAATTATTGTATATTTCGTATGCTTCGTTAAATAAATACAATACACTGATGTTCATAATTCATAGTCTGAATCTATGAAACTCTTTATACTCAAATTTGTGATACTCAGTACAACACTAAAATCGTTGTAACTCTTCAAAACTATGTAAGAACCCTAACAGTTTTGCAAAATAAAATTAAAGTACAAACTTTAATTTTTAACATACGAAATTAAAACTCGACTTTCATTTATTATAAACTGTTTGACATTTCAAAATTGTATATCCAAAAACCGCGGCAAACACTCAAGATTCTCTGATAGTGGGTTAAATTACCGACGCTCAAAATAATTTAGTTAAATCCTTGGAGACAAGTTTCTAAACAATTGTTAATACGAGTCATCTTGAACTAAAATAATCAGTCATAAACTTGAGCGGGAACTTAGTTTTATAACTTCAAAGGCAACAAATTTAATGTACATATAAGCAGTTGTCTATACATGCATGCATATATTCCATATACGTATATTTCACAACTCTTACGTAATTAACTAAAAAAGTTTGAGAATATAATGAAATTAAGAAAATATAAAAAAATAATTAACGTTATTAATACCATCTTTTATGACTGAGAATATTTCTCCTAAGAAAAGTTTCAGGAATATGATATTGACTTGGTGCTATGGCCAAATTAAATATAATCGATCTTTGGCATTTGGACTATTAACAAATGCAATAATAAATTTCGAATGAAATTGAGTTTTGCAGACTCAGCCGCCATATAATTCATTGAACAACAATAAAAAGTGATTTGACATGAAATTTTTGTGTATTTCGTATGCTTCGTTAAATGAATACAATACACTGATGTTCACAATTCATAGTCTAAATCTATGAAACCGGGAATTTGATATAACTCTCTATACTCATTGAGTACATTTGTGATACTAGGTACTACACTAAAATCGTTGTCACTCTTCAAAACTATGTAAGAACCCTTACAGTTTTGCAAAATAAAATTAAAGTGCAAACTTTGATTTTTAACATACGAAATTAAAACTCGACTTTCGTTTATTATTAACTGGTTGACATTTCAATATTGTATATCCATTAATACCATCTTACCATTATACCATGTTATTAATACCATCTTTTATGACTGAGAATATTTCTCCAAAGAAAAGTTTCAGGAATATGATATTGACTTGGTGCTATGGCCAAATTAAATATAATCGATCTTTGGCATTTGGACTATTAACAAATGATAAAAGAATGTATAATCTAAAAAACCTTCTTGATGTCTCAGAGTTGTCATAGACTGCGTTTTATTTTCGTCGGTTAATTAAACCTGAATTTTAACAAAAACATGTTATTTATAAGATTATATTAAATTTTAACTAAAAGTAAACCTGAATTTAATTTAATAATTTTATGTACTTTTATATCTTAGATTCTTTAAAATCTTTTCTAGTTTACAATACAAACTGCAGGTAAAATGCTTTTCAATTTTTTAACCCTCATTTATGCCCTTAGGATTGAGTTTTACAAAGTTCCTCCCTAGTAAGTAGTTACCTCATGAGTTGAGAAATCTTCGTGCAAAAGTTTTTGGATCTGGCAATTTGAGCTGTGTATTGATGAATTTTCAGTCAAGGTATTTTTTTTGTATATACTGAAATATTACGAAGGGCTGTTGCTCGCTTTACTATCACAAATAAATACGTAATTGGATACATATGAAGAGATTTCTAAGTATATCTGTATTATTACGTATTGAATATGGCAAAACTTGGCAAAACTTGACTTTGTTAAAAATTAGGCACACCATGCACACGCGTGTTAAATTTATAAATTATAAGTTTAATGTTTATTTTCTAATCCAAAAATGAGATACTCTTTTTAAAGACCTAGATAATTTTAAAATTAAATTCTACGTCAAATAATATGCAAAAATAAAGCATACCCCCGCCCCATTTCTAAAATTACTGAGCCTAAAATTATTTAAAAAACAGAATGTGTAAAATCTCACTAGAAGATTACCGAACTATAGTGACTATCACAGATCTTATAATTTTTAAAGTATGCATCACGTTTTTAGGTCTAGGAAAGAAATAGTAGGCAATATATTTACTTGAAAAAAGAATGTTTGTAAATATTTGAATAGTTTCTAAGCCCCTAAATATATATGAAATCCTCGTAGTACAAGTTCTAGTCATGCTTGATACATTTAGATTTAAACTTTATAAGGATCTTCTTATTGTCAATTCATTACAATGCTTGCTATATACTGTATATATTGCAGTAGCGTCTTTATGCAAAGGGTAGCAAAAAAAAAAAAATATATATATATATTTATATATATACACACTCTTTTGCATAAAAAACGGGCGGTTTTGATTTTGTCATATTATTAAAAAAATATTATTTATTAAGAAGTTGTACTAATTGTAATTATTACTGATAGGTATAGTGTATTCTGGCACATAAAAATGAACGTTCTAAATTTGAAATTTATTCTTTTTTAATATAAATTTTCTTTCACTGGCAAAAACGTATTATTTGGCGGTAAATGAAATCCAACTCTTGTTAAGTGCTTTTTCATTTGTTACGTTTTTTATTTTAAAGAGTAAATTTTAATGAAATTTCTGCTGTTTGCTGCATTAGTTTACTTCTGTTTGCTGTTCGCAGTATGGTTGAAAAAACGATAAGAGCATAGTAAAATTATTGCGCTGCTTGAAGAAGGCTGTAGTCAATGTTATGTGCCTCAGCAGTATAATGTGAGTCGTTCCACCATCCAAAGAACCTGGCAATGATACCAAGAAACGGGCTCCGTCAGTAGAAGGCCCAGTTCTGGAAGAAAACGGTGCACTGAGCCACGGGACGATCGCTGCATGGTCAGTCAAGCGCTACGAAATCGTCAAGTTACATAAGTGGATCTCAAACAGAACCTCGAGGACGTCAGAGGTACACGAGCAAGCCTGTGGACAGTCAGAAGGAGACTTCAGGCCGTCAATATACGTAGCTATCGCCCAGCTCTGGGCCCTACATTGTTCCGTGAGCATCGAGTTGCCAGATTGAGATTCGCTCAAAATTTTTCGTCATGGATTGGACAAGACTGGAGTAGTGTTTTATTCTCCGATGAAGCTCGTTTATCGATTAGTGACGAGGATCGACGTCGGCGAGTCTTACGAAGACCTGTAGAACGCTTTGCAGAAGTGTGCTCTGAGGAAATCACCCCTTACGGTGGAGGCTCCGTAATGTTTTGGGCTGGTATTAACTCGGATGACTGTACCGAGTGAGTTTTTATTGAAAATGGCACACTTAATGAGCAAAGGCACATTACAGAGGTTCTTATTGTTCATGCCCAACCCGCATTAACAGCAATTGGAGGCGAGTCCATTTTTATGGACGACAACGCTCGCGCCCACCGCTCTAGAGACGTCGATGCGTATATGCAACGTATATGAATTCGTCGGTTAGACTGGCCAGCTAAGACTAAGAAGTACCGATCTCAATCCTATAGAGATAATCCATATGGGATAATCTCAAACGATGCGTCAAAGCTGTAAAATCAGGTCTAGAAAACATTCGGGCCTTTAAAAATGTGATCGTCGCTGAATGGGAACGTATTCCTCAGGAAATGATAAAAAACGTCGTCGAAAGATTAAGCGCGTTTATTTTAGCTTGAGGAGGCTATACTCGTTACTAAATTTTCAAATTTTATGTTAAATTAATAAAAAATATTCAAAAATAAACTTTAGCCATTTTTAATGTACCAGTATGAAAAAGCTCGTCTGTGGACTTTAAATCGTTTTTTTTATTTATTCGCATTTTTAAGGACTGAAGTAGGTAAAAACGATATCTCAATAATAAATAACAATATTCTCACCATATCGCCATATAAAATGCATATTTATATATACATATATATATATATATAAGAGACACTACTTGTAAGTATTTATAAGAAAATTGGCTATTAATCTTTAATATCAGTTCAGGAGATAATGCTATAGACTCATAATTCTTTAGTAACAGGGACTTTTTTATACTTTTAAAGGTTTACCCGTTTTAAAATGGCGGAAGTAATATTTGTTTTAAACCTATATAAAAATTAAGAAACAAGCTATTTTAAAACATTTTTCATAATTCTATCAATTACGAATTTTTTTATAAATGTTTCTTCCTAGAACTATATAAGATAAATATTAACTACAAATATATAAAAAAAACTATCATTTACAAAGATTTATTCAGTAAGTCAGCCAGTATTCTCCTTAATATTTAATTATAAACCGTTTTAGGATTTCTTACAGCTATTTCAAATTCATCAATTGTGTATGTGATTTTTTCCATAAATCTGCTAAAAGACCCTACCATCAAGGAAAAGAAAGCGAAATGACCATCATTCGTTAAACTTAGTTCCTTGGATTAGACGGTGGAATTGTTACCGGTGAGAAAATACGCAGAATCTGAACATAGAAAATTGTAAAATGTTTCATTTTTATTATCATTTTTCTCCGTTTATTATGAACCAAATTGAATTTTTATTAGGTTTCACCCAATTTTGATGCATTTTGCCGTGGTAATAATATTGCTCCCGGAATTGTATATTATTTTATGAATTTGAAACAGGCAAAAATCCAGTTTGTCAGATGTAATATAAATATACTCCTCCAGGCGTGCTGAAATGTTGCCTCATTTCTAGTTTTTTTAACAATACCTTAATCACATTTAATTTCAATTGACTTTTTTTATTCTAAATCACCATTTACAACCTGTTATCTAGTTTCTTACAGATTTAAATCATTATTATTGAACTAGTCTTAAAACGTACTTCGGATGCCCGTCTTTAAGTCGGTTTTTTTTCATTTAGCTGTCAACATTTCGATTATTATCCTTGTCTTTCGCAACACGCCTTTAATCTCCAAGAATATCTTAGAACTGCCGCTATATATGTGTATATATATATATATATATAAGTATATAAATATATATATATATATATATATGTATATATATATATATACATATATATATATATATATATATATATATATATATATGTAAGATTGAAATAATAAAAGAGGTGACAGAAGCGCTTCTTTCACTTTTGTTTACAATTTTTCGTCATTTCCATGCCCCAAACGTTATTGCTAACTCACACCGCGCACTTTCTCGCATCACACTCATCCACCTGACGTCGTGCACACAGTACAAATTCAAGTTTCTTCTTGTAGACTAACTTACGTATTTAATTATTCCTCCTCGGAATGATTTATTTTAGTTTTCAAATCTACCTTGTGTAAAATAATAGAAACTTACAAATGTAGCGAGTTTTTTGGACAATTCTTATTAATTTGTGCCTGAATAATGCAAGAAAACGCAGAGTTACGTAATAAAATGGGGATCGATTTTTCGCGAAACTTCCTTAACAAAATTCGAAACAAAATAATGTTTTGCTAACAAAAGGAATATATGCTTCCATTGTATGTAATATATTATCAGTTCATTCAAAGGTATGATGTATTTATTATATACGGCTGTGAAAAACTAATCGAATGAAAAAGAAATTTAATTAGTTAATGCTGAAGAAACATTTGACATATTGCATTCTACTCATTTGTCAATTTTTCACGGTGGAAAAGACTGAAGATGACTAATCACATTATATAAAAATATAATAAGAGCTCAAATAGCAACATGTTAAAATTTATGTGAACCATATTGACAGAAACAAAAAGGTGAAAAGAAAGGTATTGTTGTAAAGCGGATTATTTTACTCACTTTAATATGATTATCATTTTGATAAGATACTAAGTCGATCTCATTGAATATCAATCTCAGCTACATTGAAAGTATAAATATCATCTCGTTTACTAAGACTACTAGACGAAGTTTGTAGGGTTGAGGTCTCTCACTTAGAAACAGAGGAAGTAGCATATCAACTGCTGGATATTTTTCCTTATTTAGAGCCCCATGTTTTCTTCATTCAAAACTGAAATGTGGTAATAACTAAAAATTATTTACGGCAAACTTAGACATAGTTAAAGCCAAGGTGGTGTTAAAAGAGGAAATCGAAGAATTGTGCTTATAAAGTTATGTTTGGCGTTCCTGTAATAGTAGAACTGACTGCGACTAGTATAGTGCATGAAATTCTTCACACTTTAAACAATGAAGAGTATCTAGAAGAAATATATGATTTAGAAAATAATACATCCAAAAAAAAGTTACACATCAGGTTTAGGTATCCCATAAAATACCGAATGAAAATTGATCTATTACTTCTGATTATTTTAAACTTCGTTAAATGAAGTGAACTAAACTTTACAAGTCTTAGAGTATTCAGTCCTTAGAATAACTACAGAACTTTATAAATAAAATAAAAAAATAATCTCCAAGGCGGTAGTAAATGTACCAACCTAGTCACATTGGACAAAACGTAAAGCTGCTCAATTACCCTACATCAAGAGGAATCTCTTTCGTAAATGCTAGAACTAATCACGAAATAATTGTTACGTATAGGTTCAAAATTACTAACATCATAATATCAAGAAGACGTTTTAAGAAAACGAACTACTCACCGGGAAAAAAAATGTTTGTTTGCTCCAATAAATATAATACCTGCATTGAATGTTTGTTCATGTGTTTTGTGGTGAAATAAAATCTGAAGAGGAAGATTATGGCCAAAAGTTATATTGCAAGATCTGTAAAGACAATATGGGTGAAAACATTTAGCGTAAAAAAATCAAGAAAGGCCTAGATAAACAAACCAAGAATATAGTAGTGCTCTCTGATGCCAACGACCCAATAGTTGATGAAGTACTGAAGAATTAAGAATGTAAGAATTAAGATACCGAACGTCGATAGATCAAAAACTGATACCCATTCTATTTTGGCTGTAGTTTTTAGGAAAACAGTTGATAGTTTTTATAAACTGGGTTATAAAACTGCCATTTTAAAGCAATGATATGCAAGATTTGCCCCGAAAAACTACTTCCAGAGAAAGATATATGAAGATGATGAAAGACAGAAATTTCTTTACGACTAATTGCAATAAAATAATCGCTTCGTTTTAGTCAGGGTTTCAAAAAATGTTATTGCAAAGCAAACTTTACGACGTGTAAGTGTGCTTGTCGTAAAAATAATATTCTCTGCACTTTAAGTGCCATCAATCTTTACACTGTACCGATAAACAATTCTGTTATTTTGTGTTGGTGTTATTAATTTATTTATTGATAGGTGTTTACTTGATATTAAATAATTAAAATTTTTAAATCGTACCTAATTAATGTAAATTTAATCGATAAAATAATGTTTCAGCAAAAAACGGTTATCACAAAAGTTTATTCTTACAATAAATATTTAGTATTTTTTAGTGTCATGGTTAATAATGGCTCATTTATGAAAGTTTACTTGATCTTATTAATTAAAATTTAAAATCGTTTTCCTAAAATTGTGTGGTACCTGTCGATTTTTCTTTGGACGTATCCAATTAACTATGATGGTTTTTCACATTTACTGAGGCTTAGTATTCAATCAGCGAAGAGAATCAACGTCCATTTCCTTAACTGACTCAGAATCAACAGGTTGACTTGTCAATCTGAAGATTAACTTATTTACGTTCATTGCCTATAACATATACCAGGTTTTATTACTTGTTTCTAATATAAAATTCCTACACTATTACTATGCCTATATTATTTCTATCTATTTTTAGATACTCTCAAGATCTAGGAATGTATTTTCATATTTTTTTCACGATACATGTACGAAAATAATGAATACCAGTTTTCAATCTCGTTTATATGTCTCATAACTTATAATGAATCTCATTTTCCAGACTATTAATCGGAATCTGCCTATAAACCTCTCTTTCCACTCTGAGTATATTTATGGTTCAATGATTATTGTAGTGGCTTTTATGCCTATTCCTTAGTTCTCTTTCATTGAACACCCACACAGCCCTATGACATGCGTAAAATATAAATGATACGCTGAAAAACACCGAAATTTTTTTTTTATTATATGCTTATTATTTTTTATTGTGTAGGTAGATATTATTTATTTTAATTTTCTCTTATATTCAGAAGATCTGAAAAACAAACAGTTCCTTAAATAAATTCTGCGTACCTCATTATGTGGCGTGTTGTGTTGGGCTGTGCAAACAAAGATTGAACATATCTGAAACTTTCAGAATTCCTTTATTCAATTTATTAATAAGTATCGGGTATTATTTTCGAATGCCTTCGGTCGATCTTGCTCAAGTGAAGTAGGATTTTATAAATTAGGGACTCAGTTGAGCAACTAAATAGATTTTAAGATTTGCTGAAGCGATGCGATAATTTTTGTGATTATCCGTATACTCCAATGTAGAATTGATTAAATTCGGAATATTCAGAAATAAAATGTAGTGATATTTAGTTTGAATTTTATGTGGTGGTATTACATTATTACCGATTTAATAAATTGTAAATTAGTCGTACTAAGTAAAACATGAAATATTTAAATGTTTCTTATTTTTATTTCTACCAAAAGACTGGTTTTAAAATGATAGTAAATTAACAAACTAAATTAATCTTTATTAACCGATTTGCATGCGTGAAAAGAAAGTATCGAGTACCATATAATATTTATTATCCCAAAATCACGATGACTGATTTATTTCAATATAATCTAAAAAAAACTGGTGAAAATTTTTTTTTAAAACAAGTTGGATGCCGAAATCTATATTGCTAAATATCAAATAGTAAATATCACCAGTTTGTGGCTACATTAGAGTGAGATTTGTAAGATGATTCAAAAATAAGTTTATGAGTTATGTAATGTATATCACGACAGGTTTTTGACCACTGACATGGATGAAATCGTTAAATCTTGAGAAAACCAATAATCTCTTCTTTCTTTCAATTTAGGGTGGACTCATTTGGGTTGTCTAATATAAAATATTAATATTTATTTTTCCCAAATATTTATTTCTAAAATAATTAGCCTTAATTTATCCACAAATGGTTTACTTCACTTTAAATTTCGTCTCATTTTACAAATAAACATCACACGAGTCAGTAAATTAATAAAGTTTTAATTTTGACGACAATAATTATTTCAATTAATTGTGATATAAAAAAAAAGCTATGACTTTTTAAAAAAGTCATAGCTTTTTTTTTTTCTTGAAGGTCTTCAACCTTGCGTAAAAAGAGTGAGAGTATTTTAGCGGAAATTAATGTATAACATCGTTTAAGGTTAGTTTAAATGAAGATGCATATATTATTTATTTGTGGAAATAGCCAAGACACTTTCACACTTTTCATTTTAAATAATGATGATATTTCATTCTAAAGATATAAAAAAAACAAAACGTTATTACTCGGAAAAAAAGTTTTTTTTTTGTAAAACAAAACTATTACGAAAATAAACAAGCATGAACATATATTTCGTCGAGCTATTATTGACTTATTAAAATAAATAATTTCACTAAAAATACATCCGGTACCTATGGTTGTGCCCGTTCCTTTGTGTTAAGTAAAACGCTGCTAGATATTCTATTTGTTGGTCAATATTAGACTGGTTGATATGAAATAAAGGCTAGGTTATTTTTGAATTACTACTATTATAACATTGTTAACATTGTGCGGTTGAAATGACAGATATCATCTTGTAGTTGTTAGGCTATCTGTAAATTCAATGTGCCTTATTTTATTGTATCAGAATTATTTTTTCAAAGACTTAAAACAATAACGGTAATTTAAGCGATGCTATCTCTAGAGCAAATATTGCACTAAAATAGACGGAGTAGAGTGTGAACACGTTTAGTAGTTATGTTGAATTGTAAGCTCACCAGATCATATACTCGAGCTTGAGACAAAACACCTCTCTATATTACGTACATTTCGAAAAAATAATAGGCAGAAAATAATTAGCTTCTAAATTATCCTTTATGCTTGTAATTAAAGAAAAGCTTATAGCTATTTCTGGGTACTAGTGAAGAAATGGTTACGAGCTTTCACAAAAAACGTTTCTGGTTTGTGCTTATGACCAGAGGAATGAAAAGAAAACTTTTAATTTTAATATTTACATATGTAATTACAGTGATGTGAGAACAATGTGAGATTACCATTTTCAAGTACAATAACATATGCTTATTATATAAAACTACTCTCAAATAAAATATTGAATATTAACGATATACACACAATTTTTTTTACTGATTATATAACATTCCCGTGTTATATTAATAAAAACAATAGTGTAAGTATAGGCTTTGGACTATGCATCAGTATAGTGCCAGGTACCGATAAACATGACCAAAAATATTTTATACTTAGTAATAGCTTTATTTAAAAAAATATGTTTGAAAACCACTACAATGGCTTGATTGGTTTAGGGGTATGATTTTTGTTTTAGGTGTAGAAGATCTCGGGTTCAAATCCCGGACACACCCGACTATATAGAGAAAATAGTGATTGCGTATTCTATTAAAATAATAAACAAAATCATATCGCAAGCATATGTTTGAACCATGTATAAGTATAGCGTCATCTATCGATAAATGTTGCCAACAATATTGCACAGTTAAACATAATTTTATTTTTAAAAATATGCTTATTTACTTGTATCAAAATTTTCGAGAACTACTGCAACCGCTCGTTGGTATAGTGGTATGATTTTTAATTTTACGCGGGAGGTCCCGGGTTTAAACCTCGTACGATCTCAACCATATTTACGTAAATTTTTTAACGTTTAACATTTTAAGACAGTTTAACGCAATACAGCTTATATAAAAAAGCTAGATATTTATGTAATTTTTTTGACTTTAACGTTTTAAGACAGTTTAATGCAATACAGTTGATATAGACAAGCTGGTCGAATTAAGTCGGAAAGAGCTAACTACACAACGAAGCTGGTCGAATGGGGAGTCGGAAAATAATATACGCTTTAGAAAATAACATACGAATAAATTAAACACAAATAAAATATTATTCAGAAATTGAATTTTTTACTTGAAAGGGTGCACTCCGTATTAAAGAACATGCTTAGCCAATTTCAAAGAAAGCCGTGTTTACTCGATTGAGGGTCACTGACATAGGGTAACAAATAAATACGAATTTATTTATAGCTACACGACCAAGTTCATTATGCTGTTTTAAAGTGGAACTTATGGCAATATCGGAAACCGTATTTAACTTTTACTATCAGACACTAAATATAATTTGATTATAAAATTGCACGAATTGGATTGAGACCTTTTAATCCAACATACGGCGGATTATGAGATATGAATTGGAGTAAAGTGATTACAAAAACAAAATACGCTAAATTTATTACCAAAACAAGCTAAGAGAACTCAATAGCATCATATACTATACCAAGTACCTAAAAAAATAATACTGCATGCGTTAGGTATTAATACGTAAATAAATATTTAATACAAATAATTTTATAAAAATTGTTCATATCAATATTTACACACTGTCTCGCCCGGAGGAGTAGTGATGTATTTTTGTAGAAGTTTTTTGGTGCATTAGTTTTACTTACAATCAAACCTTTTTAATTCCCTTCGTCTTATTTAAGTCTTATTACTTTTCTTTATATTTAGTATTTTTTTTGTCTTATTTTGTTACGCGCACTACTAATAATATATATTTAGTTATCGCCAGTATTTATAGTGATTTACGTGATCTTGGCAAATATATGATGATACAAACTCCACTGAAAAACAAACTAGTGGCTAGTGACTTCTCAAGTGACTTTTGTTATATAATGAAGTTAAATAATTGAAAAAATAATTTATGTGTTAACTTTTCGATTTTAAAATTATAAATATTACCTATTTAGGCCAGATACTTTGGTTAGAATACTCTATAGCAATAAATAAATGCATATATGAATGTTAATAATCTAAAATTTCGCTATCAATAAGTGATACGGGAGGCAATTCGCTGGTTTGGCTCAGTTACTTCACAACACACCTTTCAAACCTATCTGCAAGATGTTAAGTCGACACATGTCGTTATCTCGTCCACACTAGATCTGCGTAACAAGCTACTGACCCTTCCTCGAGCGACTTCACATACACTCGTTTTTTGAAGCAGTTACGTGACAAGATTTAAAGACTTCGAGGATATTTATCTATTCCGACTTACGGAGTAAATGCGCATTAATACGGAGAGGAAATTTAGTCCTTTGTGCAATTCATAAAGGCATTCAATATTCCCATGACTGGCTGAAATTATTTTGATATGGTATATTTTTATGTTGTAAACGTAAAGACATTTTTATTGATTCTAATATCTCATAATAAAAAACTTTTATACAATTTGTGTCGTGCAAACTGTACTCCATAAGAACATTTTACATGGCAATGTTATTTTACGTTCTAACACTAAATACCTACGGACTTTTCATTAAAATGAGCCATTACTTTAAGGACATTATAATGCGATTAATATTGACGATGAATTATGAGTAACTTGCTAACGTCAATATTTAGAAACAATAGTTAAAAAGTTTAGATTTTAAATAAATTAGATTATAAATTAATTACGCCTTAATTGAATATTATGTGATTCTTATTGTGTCATATATACTGAATAGGACACTATTAAAATTGTATATAAGAATTTGTCATGTCCATAGCTGGTAAGGTGTTAAAAACATTAATTAGATTTGTGGATTATTTTATAAATTTTCAATAAAAATTATCTTAAATTTGCTATTAAAATTTCACATACGTTTTCATTTTCGTGTTTATAACTAGGGTACGGATGTACCCGAAATAATAGAGAATTTCCTGACATGAACACACAATCTTAACGTGAGGGTTAATTGATATTGACTTTTGAAGATGTAAAATCGCAAAAATAATGTTTAACGTAGAAAAAATGATAATGCTAATTAATTACTAGTGCACCACACCCAGTTCGCACACCGCAACATTTTTTTTAATTTAACCGATATTTCATTTATGACAGGATTAACCTAAAAAAGTGTTTCAAAAAATTATAATTGATTTCTTATGAAGAGGAAGCTCTTCATACAATTTTCAATTAACCTTTTCTTTTTCGTTTTTAATAACTTTTAATTAGCAAAAAATACTAATATGAAGATAACGACTTCTAAACAAACTTATATTTTTTTTATTACTATTAACAGGATACTTGCCTAACCAGATCGGATTAGAGCGATATGTATTGATTAAAACAAAGATAATCAAAATGAATGCTATGAGTCTTAATATATGTAAACCAGGAAAAAGTTGGAAAACAATTATCCCACATCATCGTTATTAACTCGAACACAAAATGATATATTTTCCGAACTCCTAAATCGAATCGAACTCCTAAAAAAAAAACTTTTTGGGAAGTAACGCTTTTTTGATGGTCTACTCTATTTTTAGGACTACCCCAAAGAAGAGAGCAGACCATCGAAAAAAGGAGAACAAGCCAGATGAACATCGATCATTGCTCAAATAAGATCTCGATCATTTGGACGTAAACAGAACTTTCTTCTTAAGACATAAGTACTTTTTAGTATTGTAATGCTGTTTGCAAATACAATTATGTATTTCCGCAGGTTGTAAATTTACAATTAAAGTAAAGCCAAATCTTGAATAGGAAGGTAATCTTTATTTAGTAATTTATGTCTACAAACTGTAATAAATTGGTATCTTGAGTATAACGTTTTAATTACACCTTGCTTTATACACGTTGGTAAAATTCAACATCTATCTTTTGTAAAGCAATAGCTAGAATATTGCAAGCAATTCAGCAACCTTTATTAACTCATAACACAGGGATCCTTACGGTAGTATCTAATGCTGTGGGGGTCCTTTTTTACAGGATCCTTAACATTTTCTACGCTTGTACTTGAAAATTATTTTCGGCGGTTTTCTACAGCTAACACGTTTTTGAACCTGTTGTATATTTTGTACGAATATGCACTCAATACCCTTTTGCTAAAAATATAGCTTAGGAGTAAAGAATCCAAAGACTATTCACATTTCAAGGAATCTGGATTATATTGCTATTTGGGATATTCAGTGTAAATGTCAACTTGTGTCTTGAAATTACAGTTATATAATAATACTGTAACCAGTAAGACCTTTCCGACTTCGTATATATATATACACATATGTATATGCGTGTAAGTTTCTCTATGGTCTATCTCATTTGTATTGGATTGTGATTAGTTGAAGAATTTTAATTCTGAGTATTTGCGTCTGAACGACAGACTGCACGATACTTGCTTTCCAAGCTTAACAGACTCGACAACAGTAATCTCACAAAACCTACGCATGTGAAAATAAACTCTCTTTTTCTAGTCATATGTATAACAAAAACTAATTCATTTGTTTCCAAAAATCCCAACATTATTTAGTAGTTTTACAAAAAATAGTCAATGAATATCCTCGTCTTACGTTGGTTTGAAGTTATTTTTTACGTCTCTACTTTTTTCAACTTACCGTCTAAATGCTTTTTATTGTATGATTAGCGCTGTATTTTTTTTCATTATGGTTAAATAAATGATGAAAGTTAAAAATAAATCGTTTTAAAGGTGTTCAGAACGCTATAAACACACATTTATCTTTAAATAATCAATGATTATTTGTTAATCACATCAAAAATTAAATCATTTGATGTTACCAGCAGCGCTGAGGTGGCACCAATTTTCAATGAATATATTCATATTTCTAGAAATTAATTATATTTTTATACGAATAACGCACGTATATTTTTTTTACTTTCACTTTTTTATAGATAATACCTAACGGGAGTTCGAGATTATCTGTATAAAAGTGAAAGTCAGAAAATATATGCCATATATTACAAAAATACATTAAACAAGTATAATTTCACATATAATGGTTAAAGACATTTACTCTCACGTTAGTGATAAACTAGTGGATAAGCATCATGCGACATTCAATTAGTTGATTATTATCGTCCAATCTTAAAAACCTTTCTACTCATAACACGGAAGTGAGGCCCTAATACGCCCGCTAATACATTTTATCGCGTATGTACACAAAATTACTAAATATTTTTAGTCCGCATATATTGTTAATAAAATTATGAATATCTTCAATTTCTTTGGTACTGGTTTTTGTAAAGCAACCTATACTATTAAATTCTACTGGGCAACTTTTTTAATTATTTGGGTAAACGACAACAAGTTTTATGCTAAATCGTACACATGTAACACATGCTTAAGTATGATTTTATTGTAATCATCTTTATCATTACAGACGTCAAAACTCATTTGACCAGAGTTCTTTTCTGAATGTGGTTTGTCATCGGCCACTTTATCGTCTTGATAGGCAACGCCATCTCTGCTGCTGAATTGCAGTGAATGTTCCTGCCCGCGTGGAACCGATAATTATGCTTCACCACATGCGTCAAAGAATAATGTCCAAGTGTATGTGTTATATATCATCACATTTTGTGAAAGTAGTGAAATCAGTAGCGTAACTTAAATTCTCGTTGTTTAAGTTCCTTTATTTTTACTCAGATTTGCATTAAATTTTAATATAATCTAATTTGTTCCAGTTGAAACACCAAAGCCCTTTCTGAGAACAGTTTTTGTGTCTTTTCCTTTAAAGTATCTATTTCACGCGAATGATTTCATGTCACTCTCAATTATTCTGACGTCTTGTAAGACTTTTATTTTGATTAAATCCGCACTTATTTTTTTATTTGCTTTTCATCCCTATGATCGTTATCTTGTATGATCCTTGTAAACTAGAGAATAACATTGTTCCGAGTCACTTGTGATCCTCCCGAACCTCGATATTTCGTAGTTCATGTTCCGTAGTCATTATTCTGGTAACGTAGCTTCTATATTTTGACATTATGCAAGAGTTGTCATAAAGATATCTCTTATCAATCCAACGCGACGTGATAGCCCGTTGTCGTCAAAAACACGTACCAGATTATTCCACACTTCTTTCGCAACCTGGGCTTCTTTAATATAAACGTAAAGCGATGTGTCAGTTAAGAAAATAATTTTTGTTCTTTTCTTCAAGTCGTCTTTCAAAACAATTGTTTCACTAATTTCGACACAGTCTCACAATTCTTTATGTTTAATTTACCTTCTTACAGCGAACCTCCAAGTGGAATAATTGTAATGACCAGTTAACTTTTCGGTTAAGGTTATTGAATTACTTGAATTAAGGTAAATGGTGATAAATTTACTTGAATGAAGATATTTTTATCTTACTACATTCTGGGTATTTTGATTATTTCACGTTCTTTTGTTATATAGTTTTAAGGCTCCCTTGGTTTTGTCAATGCTGAACTATTTGGAAGCCTACTAAGCCCACAACCTGTTCAATGAATGTTGAGTTGATGGAACAATGTGGATAGTTGTCGAGATATTCATTGAGGAGAAATCCGGGCAAATAGCCAGCACAACTCTTGATATCACCGAGTAAAATAAATTAAGGGGAAGTACGGTGACCGAGTAACGATTTATATACTCTCCGCTATATACTGCAAAGATTATATAGAAGGAAGCAAAATTATCATAGAGTAAACATTTTAATAACAAAATATAATTTTGTTTTTATATGCAACCTAATGTATTCACAAGAAAATGTTGCCGAATTGAAATGTGGTTAAACTAAAAACTAAATTTAAATTTATAAAGAAAATGTATAATTTTTTTTATTTTTAATTAGCAAAAACAATAACATTGAAAATTAAATTGTAAAATTCTATAAATATTTATTTTGGGACTAATAAACCGAAAAGTCACTTTACTAACTTCTTCGTACCATTACGAACCCAACAACGGTTTTTTGAAGTTTACATAAACCCTTTTGAAGTATTTAATTAAAACGTTTCATTCTTAACGTATAACAGTTACGTCTCCCTAAAATTCTATCTTGCCTTTTACAAATAAATATTTTAATAATTGCATTTATTTTTAAAATACGCGAGCTGGGTGTTTGCCTTAAATCGCCCAGTTCAAGGTTTATTTTTTGACAACCTTCTTTATTCCTGCTGCATCTCACTGACACAAATTGTAATACAAAGTACCCTTGGTGAATAAATTAAATTCATATACAATGATGCAAATTAATAGTCCTCTTTGTATTTGTAATCGTGTCTTTTCCCTATAATATCTATTAATATCGAAATTTTAAAAGGGTTCATGATTTTATTTCGGGACATTATCAGCATTAAGAACAGTAAAATAATTTAAACTAAATGCGGGTAAAAGAAAATAACGGGGCACGTGTCAGTACTAAATGTTATAAGTAAAATAAAATTTATTTCTTTTCTTGATTGAATGTACTTGCTGTTAATTTTATAGAAATTCATTATCACTTAATTTTTATTCACAACTAAATGAAACTACACGATAAATCTTTACAGTTTGCACACCTGAAGATGTTATCATACAACGAAATATGGGTAGGTGGTTAAGAATTTAAATAAAGTAGAAATAATACTAGACCACGTAATTTCATCTAGTTGTGAATAAAAAATAAGTTATTTCTTTTCCTCGTGTCACAAAAATCAATAAAACGGGTATCGTAGCTCGAAATTATTATTGAGAGAAATGAAATGTTAAACGCGCAAAGATGACAGCTGCAAAATTATTTTCTCCGTTTTAATAACTGTCAAAATGTGATATTTATTTCCTCGGGTTACTTTTTTAGGTTGTTTGTTTAGGCTGTTTCACAATTATCGTCGATACCTTCTGAAATCATACTTCTGCGTAAAATATTTATTTTGCGTTTATTATAAGACATTTTAACTAAATTACGCCTAAAGAAAAACGTCAATAAATAAAACTTGAAGGTCATCAGTGCTTCAATTTTATTTTAAGTAAAAATTTAAAAAAAACTTAAACTTCTAAAAAAACAGAAAGGGCCAGGGTGGTCTTCCATGCCACGGCTTGGATTGTAAGAATAGGACAGAGGGGGAGGGGGGGTGTATACCTCGACTTTCAATCTGACGTATACGGCAATATACGACAACACATAAGTCAATACACCGAAAACTGAACTATGCACGGGCTCCGGGGTGAGTTGGTATCCAGCAGGTTAGAAGTATTGTGCTGAGATCTCATGCACGCCAGTTATGTTTCTGACCATAATTTATAAAATTTATTCAGCACATTGGTTATCTATTTTGATGGATCTTCTGCCTGCTCATTTCGTGATTGTGGACGCGCAAATAATTTTGTCTTGGCTCTAATTAAGCGTTTTGAGGCAAGTCGATTTCGCTTTGAGTTTTTTATGGAAAAATCTCCTTTTGGTTGAAAATAAAATTATTATATATTATTATAATTTAGAGACGACCTGTGCCCGCTGGTAATCCATATTAATCTCCCTATAGAGGCAATACCACAAGATTGTTTTCCCAGATGTGGCTGAATATGATGCCGACTTCGGCTCAATGACCTGCCTGAAAGTGAACTGTCTCAATTGTGATTCCTCCTACCTCACAGTTTCAATAGGATATAGCACCTTTTAGTATTAGATTACATCGCTGAAAAATATCCACTGAAAAATAGCCCAATATGTTACCGCGGTCTCGATACGCAGGACATAATTCACGTTTTGTCCCTCTATAGCAAGCAAGATGATGCGTGTATACTTTTGTTAGAGAATAGAGTTTTATTAGTAATAGAGCAGATATACGCGATTCTTAAAACGAAGTATATTCCATCAACGTGAGAATGAACCTATATTATAAGCATTTATAGCGTTCGCAAAAAGCATTTTAGTAAAAATGGAAATGCTAAATGGCTCATTGAGGTATTATTCCTCATATATTGTGTTGACTAACTGATATAAAATAAATCTTTTACATTCTATTAGGTAAAAGATCTATTTTATATCAGTTAGTCAACAGAATATATGAGGAATAATATATTTGCATGAGTCTATTTGATTTTTAACATTTTTTGTTTTATATTATTTAACGACTTCGATTTTTCTCTTAATAGGATTGTCCCGGCATGCAATAGAAATTAATTTATATTTTCACGAACACAGCTAAAAGAGAAACGACTTTCGGCATAGAGAAAATTAAATGATAAATTATCCGTTCGGACCACGCTTAATACGTAATCAAAAAAATGCTTAAGTGAAAAGAACGACTTATAAAAATAAAATTAATGAGATAGCTGTAAATTTTAATACTAAACAAAGAAATTAGACCAGTTTTTCATAGCGGATATATTAAAAATTATTCTAGAAGATTTACGCGAAGAAAGCCACGGATACAGATAGTATTTCCACATATTTACAATAAAAGTAAATTGTTGATAACTAGCTTGGTCTCAATTAAAGTACATATGTAATACATTTAATTGTCAAATATCTTAATTTGGGCCTATATTAAAAACTCATTAATACAACACTGCTACATTATTGTGTTCTATATTTTGACAGTTCAATACATGTACCTTCAGTATTTTAATAAATATTATAATTTTGTTAACAGAAATGTAAAATTTGGGGAAAAAAGCACACTCCCTTTATTAATAGGTTATCAAGAAATTTTCATTAAAAATATAAGCATTTTAGTAATGACATATTATTCACATTAATGAGTAGGACCTAGAAATTTGAAATGATTATTTGTGACATCTATTTTATCATTAAAATTGCAAATACATATATTTAAATATGTTGAAAGTCGGTTTCCATTAAACAGTATACGTAGAAATGTATACTAGATGATTTATGTCATTGTTTATGTCATTGTTTATTTTAATAATATTAATACTGTGAAATTTATATTTCAAATATTATTACCGCCAGAAGCTATGTCTAAATGAATCAATAATTTATTAAATACTACTGATAATTCAATAATTCAATTTATGACGGTCATGATGGCAGAACAAGTGCTGTATGAGGGAGCGAGCTATCAATTCAGTATCAATACCAATAATATCACAATAAATTGAATTCATATGCTAATATGGCATCCAACTCATGAAAATATCAAAATTTTTGGAATCTCTTTAAAATAACAATAAAAAACTGGACAGGAAGATTCATTATTAGTAATAACTGGGATAAGGGGAACTAAATGGAACGATATTATATCGATTAGAATTTGACGTCAAAATTTGTTGGCAAACGGCTTATCTCTTTTTAAGAGAAAAGTATTAATTTTATATTTTTAGTTCAAAAATAATTGTAAACATTTTGACGAAATGGCATGAAATATTTACGCATTCAAAGGTGAGAAATGTATTTTCTCTGCTTTCCTCTGTTTGCCAATCAGCCTAAATATTAGAAATGACTATGGTGGAAAATATTTTAATTTAAAAAAAATTGTTGATATTTTACATGTGTAGAAAAAATTATATCAGTGAATGATTCACAGGAAATATCCGCACAAGAAAGCTTAAAAACCTGATTAGACCAGATTTAAATTTTCATGAAAATGATATATATCTTTATTAGTAACAAGATTTGAAATCCGTCTGTTGCTTTGGTATAAAATTGAAATTGGTGTATCTTGTATATAAATAAATTTTACTGATCTTAAACCGTATGTAATCAAAAAGTAAAGGAATTGTATAAACATATGTAAGTTTCTGCCGTTTAAAATGAAAGTAGAGTTATGGAAAATATTTATATATTATTTTTCGCTCGCGTGGATTTTAGTCTTACAACGTGATGGGTTTCTCTATTACCACAACTGCCTTTTTTACAATACATCGTAGTTAAATCCAACAATTGTTTTTGTGATCTTCATCCTTTTATACAGACAGTTATAAAATCAGTTTGATACTTTCACATCTATTTTAATTCTAAAATTCAAAATCTTCATTAATGTTAGTTCCTAGATGTTCTGTCGCGTATACACGAAGGAAAACAAAATTCATATAGTTCGTTATCTGGCAACTTCGTCCGTATGGATTTTGCTTTTTGAGATACATTGTATTACGATTTTCTGATTTCGGACTAAGATAGTATATGGTTTACTCAGACTTTAAGAAGAGTAAGTACAAAAATCAATGACTGTAGACTAAAAATACGCAATAATTAAAACTATGTAGCATGCAATAATTAAAAAAAATAGCTACGAACCGGGATAAATAAAACACAAATGCATATTATTAATTCAGCAATGCATTCTTCGAAAAGATTAAAGAAAACCATCAACAACGTATCCTACGCAATAATAAAATGGACTCTTTCGCAATAAGTTGACAAAATTGAATGTATACGTCATATTCCAATGACCACTGAGTGCTGTGTAACACCAGCGTTTTTTAAACGAGCATGCGAATCGGCGACGACAGATGATAGTTGACCCGAGTTTACGAACAATTGGCTTTAAATTTATTATTTTAGCTTCCAAATCAAGTTATACTTTAGCTCATACCCATTCGCTGTTATGAAACAAAATATATGTTTAAAACTCTATTTTATAAGTAGCCATGTTACTTTAAAAAAAACATAACAATTTTAATGTCACCTTTTTTTATATGTTTTAAGACAGAAACAATCAACACAATCCATAAAATAAATGCTCTAAATATTAAGACAAAACATGATCTTATAATTAAACGTTAGAATGTTATTGTCAGATAATTATAGTGTTAGTTCTACGTATAACTCAAAAACAGGTATAAAATAAAAATGAGTTGGATACAAATAGAATTAACAGAACACTCTTTCCAAATTACACTTGATTATAACCTTCTACATGATTTTGAAATTTCCAAAAAAAGTGCAAACGGTCTTTTTTCAATACTGTTTAGAAAACCTATGTTATAATCAGAGGATTTGCTGACAAGATTTATTTCAATAAGACAAAAATACTCACAAAGTCTCTAAAACTTTGTGATTTTTCCCCATTTCAGAAACCATGTCATGTAGTTTGCGAGAATATCTGCACACGATCTCAAAATGTAGAAGGACGCGAACACAATGATATACTATTTGTACACGAACAAGGAAAATCGTTTGGGAACGAACAAGTTTTGTATTTATGTTTAAGGTGTGTCAGAGTTTAAGATATGTTACTGATGTTTTAGAATTTTAGAAAACACATTGATGAATCAACGAGGCAAGAATTGTTTTCAAATGAACGTTTCTTATTTTTAAACTTTTAACTTAATTTTGATCTCAGAATATGTTTAGAGTTTTCATGCAGAGTAGACAAACAGAAAACATTAAAAACTGAGTTTTCTTATATTATTTGTCCAAATTATTTATTCTTTTACGGTAAAGGATTATACGTATATGTGACCATATTATAACATTTATGCTCGTTTATGGAAGAAATTTGTAAATAACAATTGATATCACTTCATTATTCGATTTAAAAAAAACATGATCGAGATCTAAGTCAAAGATTTGGTAAAATTGTACACAATATTCTGTATATGCTATTACATCAAATAGGATATACAATAACATATTTTTATGATGTGTATTGGCAGAATTCACCAGGTTTGGACAATATTTTTATTTTGCAAATAATTTACATGAACTTGTGGTGAACCATATTCGTTTATGAGTCGTATATAATATGTGTCGTATCGTATATAATATACTTAGAATGTTTTATCAAAATTAAAAATAAAAGCTTTATTATCAAGCAATAACAAATAATCAACTTGATTCTGGTCGTTAGCAAAGACTTATAAATACTTCTTTATTAGATTATCTTGATGATTTCCTTACGCTTTATGTCTTTTGTCCTTTTATTCGTGGTAGTCTATTGATCCTATCTGACGCGAGACAAATTTGTTTTTCAATTTCGGTGAAGAGTTTTAATACTATGAGTTACTACTGGAAACCCCTTCCTGAAATATTATCCATTTCCTTTTCTGCCTTAAACATATTTTCTCTTCACATCACAGAAACATAAAGGCAGCTTTGGTGCCAGTTCGGGTGTTTCGTGTGCATGTTTTACGTGGAAAACAGATTTTGATACGAGTTTGGGCCATACTGAAATGAGAAAGTGAGTAGTCGCATTATGTTGTGAAACGCAATGACTTATTATTTTTTGTAACAAAGATTTGGAATAAGCTTCACATATACATCGCTCAGATATAGAAATCCAAGAATCAGATTTATGTGGGAACCAATTTATTATTCCCTTAAAAAAATCTGTAGCATCACGCCTGAGCGACTTTTTTAAAGTGAAATGGAAAAATTAAAGTGATAAATATATTTTTTACTGTCTTCCTGTCTATTTGTATCACATTTTTACAAATATACTATACAAATGCATATTTTTTCTGTACGTATCTACGGTTATATTATTATTTTAAGCAGTTTTTTTTTTGTAAACGCTTTTAGTTTTTCTTAATTGGTAATTCACTCTAATAAATAATCTTCATTCTTTGTGTAAATGACGTATTACAATTTAATCAATAAATACTAATGAGTAAAATGTAGCAGTACTATAAGATAAAAAAAACTAAATACATTATAAATTAGCAAAGCAGTTAACAAAATTTATGTGATATTTTTTTGTATTTTTTTAAGCCAGGCCTAAATACTTATCAAAAAAATTTAATCCATGTCAACGCAGCGCTTCTTCTTTGTAAATTTAGACTCTACATTTTAAGAATCATGCAAAAAACTTAAATATGACGAAGGAGCTAAATACACTTTCAGTTTTTTTATTGATAATCATTCCCAGCGTGTAATTCGTTATGTCAAAAACCTTATAATATTGAAATAACTTCTGAATAATAGTTTCCCATCTCATTTTATTGTGAACTCGTCAAGGTTTAGATCCTTAATTTCGGTAGCTAGAATGATATGACGGATGTGAATTTGGTGAGTTAACGAAAATTTCAGTATTATTGCAAAACAAAATGAGGTAAAAATATAAATCAAGTAGCAAACGATACAAGGTGGGAATGAAAAACTGTGAGCGCTGCCTTTCGTCGATATCGACTTGCTTCTATATCTAAATCATCCCCACCTTCGACGTCACCTATATCTGCTTTGACAACTAATCGAACTAGCTTAAGTAGAACGAATGATGTAAAATTATCAGTTAATTTGGAAAGAATTATTGAAAATTGTTTTAAAGGATTTATGAAAATCGACACGAGTTGGATCCTTTAAACAGTTCATAGACGCGTGCAGCTAGTTTATTTAAGGATTGGACTATTACATTAAGATTCGTTTACGGTTTTAAATAATACGGGAATTGTCTTTGTAAATATATATCGGAGATAAAACCAATTGATGTATTAAAAATATCAAATTAATTGTTAAAAGATTTTCGTTAATTTATTTCATTTCAAGCGAATATTTTTATATTTATTTAAAATATTTGTTAAACAAAATATCCAGGTAAAATAACAAAATAGTAAAATTACTAACTACTGGATTTGATTCAATCATCTTCAATCGAATATTATTCATTGATGTTAAAAATTATAGATACTTAATTTCCATTTCTGTAAACACCAATCTTGAAAATTAGTTACCATAAAGAGATGTATACGGCATGTCAAATGTAATTTCTTCGAATTAATTATCTTTTAAATGACAAAGTAATTATTTATATGTTGATCTTTTGGTATCCAGTTACATGGATATCATAAACTAAATTACTTATTGCAAATGGTTGTTAAATTAATATTTTACTGTAGCAAGTTATTGTTATTTGCACTAGAGATATTACTATCGGATTTGTGGCTTGCATTTTTTGCAAATAATAAATCCATTTATATGTTTGGTATTTTAATTTCCTCTTTCTAGATTTGTAATGAATTTGATATCAATCAACTTTACATGGAATATCAAAAGTTTTTGTTGGTTAGTTTTGTAGTTAAAATTTAATGTGTTTTCTTTAGTAAGATTTTACGTTTTGAAGACGTTTTAATGAAATATGACAAAAAAGTTATGCTTCAAGACCTTATAGAAAAATGCATCGAAAGGAGATGTCTACTTCTATGTAAGACATGGAAGGATCATATTGGTCTCTATTCAGAAAATGTTATGAAAATTAAAAAGAGTCTGCATAATAAAATGTGTCAGAATCTGTAAATAGAAATACGTCCATATAAATATTAGCCTAAACTTATAGCACCTGAATTTTTTTCTATAGATAACACGAGGTCACGAAAAGAAATAATGAGAGGTCAGAAGTAGATATAAAACCTTTTTTTTGAAGAAGAATACTTTGCTTTAATGACATCCGAAAGACTCGTAAATATTATGATCACTGAGAGTTTATAAGGTCTCGCTATTATTACAGTTTAACCATGATCATTACGTGAAGTTAACAGAAAATATTTAAATTTTCATTTCATGTCTATATTTTTTTATGTCTTTACATATATTGGTTTGATTCTAAAAGGTAATAAACTATATCCCCAAATAAAAATAGCCATACTGATAAGACGCTTATTCATATCATCTGGGAAAAATAACGAGTAAAATCTCTTTGCCAGTGCCACCGAATAACCTCTTGAGATTACACGTTTTGGGTTTTTACGAAAATAATCCTTTTGAATTGACGGTCGCAAATAATCCTCTCGAATTGACGTTGCCCGATGCCTGTATTAAATTATATCAAAGACTGAGTGATACAAAGAGTTTCGATAGAATATTCTAAACGAAAAGTAAAATAATACATTGGAATAGCGCTTTTAAATAATCAGAGACTGTGATAAGAGATTTGGAGATAGACACGTTATTTGTTATGTATCTTACGTTTAATGATAATATTAAAAATACACCTCTTAAATACGAATAGAATTTGTACTATGAAAGTTTCTTACACCTAAGCGTCTACATATAAGAGTTTAAGCAAGAACATTAAACGTTGCATAGTATTTCTGCGAAACTCTTTTTCATATTGTTATGTATTTTTATTATTTCAATAAATTGCCTATTACGCTTTTCACAGGCGAAGAATAAATAAATTGATTGCCTCGGTGAATTTCATTGCATATTATGATATTAGTTGATCCAAACAATTTCATCGAACAATTTACTAAATAGAGTTATTCTGATTATTTCTATGTTTAACAAAACAAATCGGATATGTAATGTTGTACATATTTATGTCTGATTCTATTTTAAAATACTTCTACAATGATATTCCACTGAATGATGTTCATGGGACAGAGATTCACATTCAAGTTCGATATACCTCGTCCATCAAACTTGAATAAGTAGGTATTTGAAAAAAGAACTAAAATACATATCTTTTATTTCTATATTTTCAAGTAATTCAAATACTTTTTCCTTTCAAATGTTATCGCAGTCAGTTTTTAACTAAAATATGTAATTACATACATGACGCAATTAAAAAGATATTGTGTTTTGAGGTTTGGCTTTGGAGCCTTAAAAATTAAAGAGAACTTCATTGCATAAAGTTCTCGAACCAAGACTACAAAGTTCGAAACTTATTTACTAACATATTCACTCAGGTGCTAAGATAAGAAATGTATCGTGCCACTGGGTGATCCTTGAAAAATTGCTATAAAACAAGATTTTAAATAAAAACATTGACAACCAAGGTAATATTATTTTGATAAATAATTATTAATCAATTAATTAGTGCATAAAGATTTTATCACTTTTCGAACTAACTTTAAGTATTATAATATTTAACGTTAGTTTGTAAAGTGATAAAATCTTTATACGATAATTAATTTAGCCAAGCAAAGCAAGAAGGCATTCAGAAAATATCGTTTTCACATAGAATGGGTAAATTATCAAGCCAAGAGTGGAAACGTTAGTTTAGATTCACTTGAATAAATAAGAAGACATCATCAGCATACCAATATTATCATTGAATATCGGATATATTTTCATTGTGTTGTTGAATATTCATGGAATTGGCACAAAGGTTCAGAATATTAAGCGGAGGTAGTTCTCAATCTACATATATATATTTGCATCAAAATATTAGCTGTAATCACTATAAATGATATTTATGACAGTTGTTTCATAAACAAAATACATATTGTTATTGTTTAATTACTATTTTATTTCTGTCAATTAATACAATACACAAGACAAAGATCGCTTCCTGTATTGAAGAAGGTAATGTGGTCCATTATAAATAGCCTACTTGTGTGTTCATCATTCTTACTCCTAGATTCATCTTTTGGCACATCGACTATCAAAGCTGTTCTGTTTTTAAATTCTTTTTGTATTTACATTTTTTACGATTTCGTTGTCCTTTCCTGTTTTTATTTTGCATTGCTAACTGGTAATTTCTCGCAGAATGAGGCAATTCTTCGAACAAGCGAATTTTGATGTGCTTTTGCTCAACAAAAGGAATTGTATATAATTAAATACTCTACAATATCAGCACATTTTTCTGCAAATCGAATTTGTATTGGTGTTTTGATGATGGTGTCATCGGATCCTTACTGGAGATAGTTTTTTTTATTGTCTTGATCATAATTAAAAGTAATGAACACGAAGATTTGAAAGAATATTTGCTAATTCTTTATTTAATTAAACTTTTTCATTTGATTCTGAATTAAGAAGTAACAAAGTTTAAGCTCATTTTTACAGCTTATCCCACCTCGTACTAATTGCTAGTAAGATCGACTTCATCAAAATTACATAAAGCCTTCCCAGGTCTTGTTTAATTCGTACTATTGAGTTGTTTCAAAGAATGAGAACGTTTTTTTTCATATTTAATAGCTGATGTAGGGCTTTTCATTATATCTTTGATAATATTTAAAATATTAGTATTGCCCTTAGATATGCTGATAACTCTGCATTATTTTGTAGAAAGGTTTTCTGGTCCTAGTTTTTACTCCAAAAAAGAATTAAATAGAATTTGGGATGCTGAAAATTTTTAGAATATGCATTAATTTTTTAAAAAGGTAATAATTAGGAAAGGACTTTATCTATAATATCGTATAACAACCGGAATTAGTTCTCATAAACATTGATAACTTTCGATTTGGTATAAAGCGGAAAATTTTAGAAAAAGAACCCGGATTTTATTTTAAATAATAACGCAATGCAATCTAGCTTAAAAATTAATCGTTTTTACTAAGTTACTGAATTGTTAACATTTGTACTTATTGTAACTTTAACGCTATTTTAAATAATTATTTAAAGAGAAGAAAAGTACGTATAATTTATAAAAATAAGGTTCAATGCAATAAAATCGCACCAGTATGTCTGCCTTTTTTACGCTTTAATGTAAAATTAATCTATGCATAATTACTATAATTATTAATAGTTATTATTAAAGTTATGGTAAATAAAATATAATTATTAATAGTAATTATTAAAGTTATGGTAAATAAAAATCGGGTTATAATAAGTCTAGAAGACAAAAGTATTGAAATATTGTATTCTTTTATGATAATTATGTTCTACACAATAAAAGTGTTAGTTAAGTATTTGTTTAATACTTTATCATACACACCAAAAATGGTTCAAACATTTTTTTCGTTGGAAATTGATACGGCTGATTCTTCTGCTACAATTCGCGGCATATAGATGTAAGGGCTCAAAATAATCTTTCTTTATGTCAAGCTACAAAATGAACCCACGCATCTGAAAATCCGCTTCAAAACTCATTAATATATTTACAGTTTCATAACGTGTGCAATCATAAGATATTTATATACACATTATTATAGTTTTATATTACACATTTGATGCAGAATTATAAGTTAATAGTTCAGTGATTGTATAGACATGTGACAATTCAGTCGTTTCCTTGAAACCTCTCAGAAGGTCTATAAGGTGCTAGGATTTTTCACACGACCTTCCCACCTGCCATTTCCATGAGAGTGGGTGTATGCTAGTTTGTTCAACTCTTTAGTCTATGGTATTCATTTAAAAATATTTTATAATATTTTTGTTACAAAGTCGTAATAAATTTCAGTAAGAGAAGCTGATTTAGAAAAATCAAGCGAAACGCGTTAATTTTAAGTTTTGTTTGAATCACAACTCTAATGAAAATTATAGGAAAGAAGTAGAAAAATTGTGTTAATTGATAACAAAAATCTTTACTCATTACCAGCCTGAAGATGTGGTAAACAATGAAACCTAAGTCGTGGTAAAGAATTCAAATAAAGTTGAAATTATAAGAAATTATTCTATACCATGAAACTATCATTCAATTTTGAAAACAAAACAAATTAAAAATATTTAAATACCAGTGTAACTCTTACTACGTTTCTAACCCTTTTCCCCCTCACAATTTATAACCGGATGCAGGTTAATGAACAAACACCACAAAGAAATTTACTTTTCACCCAAGGAACGGTGAGTGGTACATTTTCGGCAGAAAGACAAAAGTAAACACCCCTTAATTAAGGTAATTAACTAAATATGAACCTCACAAACTTCCCTGCAAGGCTTTTAGAAAATATATGCAAATGAATTTCCGGAGAATATCTGAGCGTTTGTTGTATTTTCCACCAAAAAATGAAAGTGTTATGTCAGCATTCAGCGAGGATATTTAAAGTCAAAATTATATTGGACGAGCACGAAGCATATCGAAGTCTATAAGTATGTACGTATACACTTAATGCGCTTTCACAATTTTCTCGAAATTGAATGGAATGTTCGATTATTTTTGGTCTTTTTTATTTCATAATGCTTTGCAGTGCACACGAATAGTTAGTTAAACATTAGGGAAACCGTACAGCTGAAGATATAAATATTTATAGTTCAAATCTAAGTTCTTTAAAATCTTGAGAAAAAAAATTATTAAATAGCCGTATAAATTTTCAGGCACTTTATTTCTGTACTCTATTCTTTAAAATCGGTAAAACACTTTCGTAAATATGGTGAATAAATTTATTTTATTACCATATACCAGTCACTGGCATGCTACACACTTACAATATAGAAATATGACTGACGCACCGGTGCTTAGGTTGTGTAACAGCTTTATGTAAGCTGCTGTACTCAGTGCGTAATCATCCAACCATATTTTTCACATAATAGTAGGTCGATTAATTTGACAATAAATTAGCTCTTATTAGCGCAATTTAAGCATTGCTTCATATTAATGAAAATGTTATTTACTACAATTTTCGCTATGTTGCTCGTTTACTCATTTTAAACAATATACATACTTTCCCATAGCCTCTTTATTAGCAAGCGATGGGTGTTATTTCGCTTTGTGCCGTTTTATCATAAATCTTTATTTTGACTAAGATTTGGTTTACTTGGCTGTAATTATTTATGCTAACCACATTGTTTTATTCGTTATATTTTTAACTTACATTTATGCGTACGTACACAATTTACTATAATGTCGCATTGGATAAAAAATTATCTAAATTGGGTTCAAAGGTTGTTGTACAATTTTATTTTAATTAGCATTTATTACTCATACCATGGAAAAGATTATTGCTATATATATTGAGTAAATAAATACTGCTTCTACATATGCATCAAGTAGACGAGAATAAACAACTTCCACATGACACATGTTACTCGTATTTTCAGATGTAACAGCAGTTACTTTACATTGCTTCCCAGAAAAATAAAGATGATTCAAATATTTAAACCAAAATTGTATGCTGGGTATTTTCAAGTGTACTTTTATCCATTTATTGACCTTATACAATAAAAATGTCACCCTAACCCTAGTATTTTTATGTTTACCGATGAACTTTGAGTCCATGAATATTATGCGATACGGTTAAACGATACAATTAAGCAATACAGTACATAACTTGCTGAGAAGTTTCGTAGATTTTTTACGCGACGACAGTCATCTATGTATTATTTTGACATACTTTTGAAGATATAAGTACCGTAATGAAAGAGAATCAACATGGTTTTCTACTAACTTTCTTTGCTTTGACAGTCACTAAGCAATCGTCTTTATTCCTAACTCACATTAGTCGAGGAAGTATATATATGTAATCTATTGGCAAAAAATATATTTGAAACATGTGTATACATTTGGATTTCCTGAGATTGTAGCAGTATTTTTTTTCCTTTTAAGGTTCTGTACTCGAAAAGAAAAAAAAAACCTTTATGAAACCATTGATGTATCCGTCCGTCTCTCTGTCAGTCATAAATTTTTATCCTCATATACCACTTGAAGTAGGTACTTAAAATTTGGCTTAGTCATAAAACATGTTAAGTCACTTATGTTCCCATAGTCGACACTCACACGTATTTGTATCGAAATTTTAAAGGAGCCAAATAGTGTTTGAATTTTTAAAAGTATATTTATATTTTGTAAAGTGGGTCAACTTATATAAATTATAAAACTATGTTTTTAAATTTCTATATAAAATAATTCTAAAACTAAAAATATTGCTAAAGATTTCACAAAAAATATATATCTCTGTTTCAGAAACTGTTAAGATCAAATTAAAAAAATAGTTTGTAATTTGTAATTTGTAATGTAAAACTATAGCAATGATCCCAATTTTCAGAATTATTGAAATATTCAAGATATTTTGATGCGTTTAATAGATTATCTGAGTAAATATCTTTATATGGTTAAAAATTATATTATTATTTATAAATAATGTAATTGAAACACTATAAACTCTTAAATGTTCATATATTCCCGAGTATATACGAGATCTCCGTAATGCGAGTTCTATTCGTACTTGACAGGTCTTTTTACGATGATTGTTTTAAATAATTGTAGTTCAAATACTTAATATTTTAGTGCTATGATTTTTGGTCTATGCAAAATATTAAACCATTATTTTTTAAATTGTGTTTAAAATCACAATACTAAAAATTTATCTGAAAAATAGATTGCTTGGCACAAAATTAGAAAGATGTAAAGAAAATTACTCCACTGAAATGTATTTCCTCTTATTTTTATACTGTGTCGTATAAGCAATTATGTAACAAGCTTTCATATAACGACAATCATTTTTTTCCGGAAAAACAGATCTCCCACTCCAAATATTTTTATGTTTATTATTATGTATGCATTTTGATTTTGAATAGAATATGCCTTTCAATAAAATTGTCAATTTACTTGGAAATTGTTGAAATTTTTGAAACTTGATGTGACCCAGGTGAAAGATCAACGAAGCATCGTTCCAGAAGTTCCGGTTTTGAAACTTAAGATACAAAATTAAAGTTTTCTATATACGTATTAAATGCATAGAGATCAAAATAATTCTTCAATTTTAATTACTTGTATAAAAAGTATCAAAACACAATTTTTTCCGGAAGTACTTAACGTGGAATAAATGTGGGAAACGTTTAAATCAAACGATTTGAGTCTCCACACAGCTAAGATAAACGAAATTACGTGGTAAGGAATAAGGTAGCCAGGATTGTGACGAAGAATAAGACGGTCCTAACAGAATTTACAATATGTTACGGGAAAATGGGTATAAACGGAATAACAATATTTTCAGTTCTAGCATAATATAACAAAGTAGTACTCGTAAATAAGGAAGAGACGGACGGGGTTTTTAAACAATAAAATAATTTGGTTCAGAATTTCACATGGGATCTCATAAAGCATCGACGTGACAAGCTGTCTGAGCCTCCACCTGTATTGTAAATCAGTTGTCTACTAAATTAAACATGATACGCACTAGTTGGGGATACTGGCGACACAAAATTTTAAATATTATATGACCGCTGACCTTTTATGTAACCACACGTACAAGTAGAAACTCAACATAAACGTATTGGAACTGTAACACATAGCTAACATATGTATTATACATATATGGAAGTAGCGTAACGACCCGGTTTTATTTTGGAAAACAATTCATAAAATTGATCTTTCTTTCATTAGATTATAGGTTCCCTAGCGATAATAATTACATTCCTAATCATCATAGGATCTTAGCACTGCTTTTTATTAATCATGGTTGAAAGCTAAACAATTTAAGGCCCAAGGGTTCATGGAATAAAACCAAGACTTCATATTCAGACTGTTATTAAAACCACTAAATTGGTGAACAAAAACAAAGGGAACTAGGATAAAAGCGGCCAAGTGCGAGTCGGACTCGCGCACGAAGGGGCCGTACTACCACAATATTAATTCTAATTCACTGGTAAATAAAAAGTTAGATGTCATATCAATACGCCATTCGTAAACATCTGTAAAATTATTAGCTAATTCTAACTACCGCGCTTGCTTTTGTGACAACGTAAACTATTTTAACTTTTTTGGCAGAAAATATAAAAATTTATTATCTCTTCTTATCTACTAATTTAGAATCTAAAACTAACTAGTTTTTTTGACAATAATAGTGCGGCTCCCCCGTGCCGGCCATACTCCGTGCTGGCACAGGCCCCCGCACCGGTTAGCGAGTGCCGCCCAGCAGCCGCTGTGCCATGTGGCGTACAGACCTCTAATGTTTTGAGTTATCTATATTTTATTATTTGTTGTTTTACTACAGAGTAAGCGCTAAAATCAAACTCATTTTGATGTTTGTATGTGGATCAAGAAAAAAAGCGTTGAAAAAATGCATTCATTTAAAATGTCTTGTGTAGGTGAAGGTACTGACTTTTATTTTGTTGTGATAGCGGCCATACTAACACCTATTCTGCGAAGATTTCAAGTGTCTACCTATTACGGTTGAAAATATAAAGCCCTGTGACAAATAGACGGACGGACAGGCAGACGATAGAGACTTAATAATAGGGAGTCTATTACTAAGCCTCTGCCGTCCGTCGGTAGAGCACCTTTGAATACGGAACCCTTAAAAGCGAATTTTATAATGACATGAAAATTCTTTAAATAAAAGTATTTCACAATTATTTTGAAGAAATTATTTGGAAAATAAGAAATATAACTGTTTAAAATGAAGCACTTTTTATTTATACCGACCAAAAACACGGCGATTTCTTTACACTATGGTGTTAATATAAAAACTCCAAGATTTATACTATATAGATTTATACAATATTGTCATAAAGAACGAGTATACTATATATACTCGTTCTTTATGACAATATTATCAAGAGTTGAGGAAACTCAATGAAATTTACTAAATTTACTTTTATTTTATCTAACTGTATTTATTAATGTATAAACATTATAACACAAGAAGAGTTACGACAAAGCAAGATTGTACATAGCAAAAGATGAAAGTTTATTGGCACGCTGGGAGCAATAAAACCGGGATCCATTTTCATTTCATAAATGTTACTCGAATATTTTCACTAACCGCTGCTCCTGAGATAGTGACTGTGGGAGAAATAAATGTGTATACGCTGTCATTGAGACACTAACTTTGTGAAGAAGAAATCCTGTTGATCATTTGGATTTATCTTCGCCAGTACAAGACGAAGAAGTATATAAATTTATGAAACGATATCTCTCTGATATACCATATTTTACCTATTTTAGTATTTAAAAAGAATAGAAAACGCTATGGAATATTAAATTGTAAAGATGATATTTGAAAACTTTATTTTTCAGGTTTTAGGGATATTGGTCTATTTCTTTTACTTTTCACGTTTCCATTATTATAATGGTTATGTTATTTCTTAAGTTATTAGAATAGATTAACGGTTTTTCCACCGTTAATCTATTCTCCCTTCATTACTATTTAAACCACTTTATTAATTTTATATATTTACTTGCACATTTTAGGGTTCCGTAAATTAAAAGAGAAAACGGAACCATTATAAGATTACTCATGTCTCCGCCCGTGTGAGCGCCACAGCCCATTTTTATTAGAAACCGCTTCACATAGAAACTTGAAACTTGGCAAGGTAAAAAAACATATTAATTCGCTTATATTTCAATAGCTGGAACTAAAAATATTTATTTTGAAATTTTTGGGAGGGCAAAATAAGTACAATTTTTTTTTATTTCGATACATGGTACAGGATGTCATTTAAGAAGGTATGCCATTTGAAAATGTTAGTTATAAGGGTCCAAAATATTATTTTATCAAAATTTTAGGTATTATGTCGTGAGAGATATATTGAAAAAAAACCCAAAAAAATGTCTTCCCTCTTCCTTATTTTTGACTATTCACTACATGATTATGAAAAAAATATAGGTTTTTAAAAGCACACAAAAAGATTATAGGAAAACTACATCAATGATCCCAGATCTCATAATATTTTAACTATTATCCATGTTTTTATGCTTACAAAAGACATGTTAGGCAATACATTCACATTTTCAAAGCTGATTTTTCTGAAACTATGCGACATAGAAATTTGAAAAATGGCATTGTGGTACATCTTTTTAACTCACATATTTTACACCACCTAGGCTTTACAAACAATTCGTATAACAATTCAAGCGAAGGTAAACAAAAATCTTAAATTAAAAAAAAAAATTATCTATTTTATATGTCTAGGAGTTTTATTTGAGGCGAGGAATACAAAAATATTTCTTTCACTAAGTTAAATTGTTTATTAAAAATAGTGAAAAAATCAACATAAAAATATGCAAGTATATGGAATACCGCCCCCAAAACAGGTATAGTAAGATTTGATCAGAATATTACAGGAAAACTATTTATGCTAAAACTTACAATTGTCACAACATGCCCTATGTTTTTACGGCTGTGAAAGATATAGTAATTTATACGTTGCTATTATGAAAATTGAATATATGCAAATAGTTTAATAAACATGCTATGTACGTTTAAATATTTATAAGTGCAATATATATATACGGAATCTTTGCATTAGTAGTTCTACTCGGGGTAGACAGGTTTTATTTTTAAACGTGACGTAACAGCACACCAATAGTTATAAATTAATGTGAATGCCTCCTGTACTTGTTATCGATGATAAAATTGTATATATAATAGGATTGGTTTAATAAAAAGGGTAAGTGGAGTTTTTGGTAATTATTAAAGTTGATGCGTATTTATCCATTTATGCTTTAATATATATGTAAATTACCTAAAGTTTTTTGATTAATTATTGAATTCGTTAATTCAGAAATTTTGAAGTTCAATTAATTTTTAAACGAGCGCCGGTATGATGAAAGCATACTATCAACCAATAAAACGAAATATTTTCTATGCATTGAATTTAATCTTAATAGTTAGAAAATTTTTGAAGACATTCCAAAAGATATAGTAATTAACATTATTTAAAGTTCTTAAAACTGATCGTAAATAGGATTTCATTTAGCATTAGTTAAAAGCGGGCAAAAATAGAATTATTGTGCCATTTGATATAGTTAAAGTAAATAATAATATAATCACCGTACCATTAAGCATTAGTTAAATTAAGCGTTAATAGAGTCACTGTGTTATTTAGCGTTACTTAAGTAGTTGGTTGCATTAATAGAAAGCAAATTTTGAAAGATGATTTTGATTATTAAGTTGTTGCAACTTATTTGGCAGGAGAAGAAATTCGTCAAGGGGGATTTACCATGTACGAGGTCGAGCAACACACAATATATATCCGACAATATAACAGATGAATCGAGAAAATATGATTATTTTAAATTTTTTGAAATGCTTCGAGCGAGCTAGCAGAAGAACGAAGTAAATAGATTTAAATATATTGGTAATGAAGGTAGACAAATACAATAAATTATAAGAAGGTGACTAGAAAAAGATTATAATTCGGCAGATAAATTTGTTCTTGAGTTACGAATGAAAAAAATATAAATAAAAAATATTAAGAGTTCTGATCTAATATTTTTATATTAAATTTATTTGTCAACGTAAGATAGATATAAGATAGCTGTGGGAGTAGAAACAAGGGAGCATGAATGTATGTTTGTTTGTAACGTGAGGGTGCAAGAACCGTGAGGGTAGGGAAAGGGAATTAGTCATGGCAATCGGTTTTAGTTATCGAGAGTTCGCAGTTACTAGAAAAAAATGCAATGAACAATTAATGAAGGTTGTGAAAAACAAGAAGAGGAAAAACCCTTTTAATGAGTTTATTAAATATAGCTCCACTGTATGTTCCACGCTATGGGAGAAGATAAAAATATATAAAAAAATTTCGGTTGGGAAAGCCGCGCGTTTTTTTAGCGTGATTTGAATATTCTCTGTATAGACATCACTAGATGGAATTGAGATATGGGATTTCCAAAATAAATTAACTAAAAATTGATGTTTTAAAATAATATTTTCATTAAAAAAATATTTTTTAACTTATCGTGAAAATAGTCCTTCGTCGTAATTCTAAGACAATAGTCAAACTGGCGCTGTTGAGGAAGAACCGGAAGTATAAGACAAGAAGGGGTGGTATCGTGTTTAAAAATGGAAAAGTGACATCTTGTTTAGGAAAGAGTTATTAGAAGTAGTTATTGAATATTTTTTAGTATGTTTGTCATCTTAAAATTATGTGAATTCCAGAAAAATTTCTAAATGTCTAGGAAGATCAGGAGAATTAGTAAAATATGGATAATATAAAATATACTATGTAAATATACTGCAAACCAAAGTATTCACTTTTGAGATTATGTATAACAAACAAAATACGATTTTTTATTTAAAATTACATTTCTTCTCTTTTAAATGAAACTCTATTTAAAATGACATTAAGACGTGATTATTTGTGTTAAAACAAGATTACCTCAACGCGAAGATGAACTTAAAATTTGATTTTTTATCATATTATACAAAAACTAAATACAAAACTTCGTTGTATTTGTAAATGTTATGCTTATTTTTCTTCGCAATTATCAAATAAATATTTGTGTTAATGAGATATGGATCGTTAATTTTGTACTATTACTGTAATTTTTTTTTTTAAATATTTTAACCCATTAACAAAATTTAGCTGAATAGAGCAAAATTTTTAAATATTTCTGTTTTCCATGTCTGTCAATCTGCTTTATAGTTTAACATAAAACTCGAGTTGACTTTGTTACATGGTTGAAATTTTTTGGAATCATGTAATTTGTGGGCAAATTCGGCAATTGGATAAATTTAATTTAATCTTAATTAAATCGCTAAGTGAAAAAAAAATACAAAATTCGGTAACGCAATTTTTCGTTGCTCTAAGATACAACCTCATCCACAAAATGCGTACTTTCGTTCGGAAATATGAAATGTTTCTACTCCACGAAATCGGCACCTAAGTAGTAACACGTGAAAACGATAGGTACATTGTTTCAGGTAAGCGAGGATCTGGTAAATATTCGAGTAGCATTTGCGAGATGAAAATTGGTTCCAACCTAGTACTGCTCCCAAGACACAAAGGAGCTTATACATTTATTTTTATTTGCAACTTACTTCGTTTTTGCTAAATCAATTTCAAGTATTAAAATGTGTTTTTTATGCTTGAAAAAAAAAGATAAAAAGAAGATACTCGTTTTTTAAATAAATATTAAAATATATAAACAAAATCATATTTCATAATTTATTTCACCGGCTATACAAAATACAGCACACATCCAGAACAACACTTTGAATTTCTCTTTTTGTTCAAGTTTCTGGTGCTAGTAGCTGACATTGTAAAGTACCTTATACATGTGTTAAGCTTGTTTGTGACGTTTTTCAGTGATGCATCAAATTTAAATCCCATTTGATACAATATATCAATATTCAAGGATGTAACCAAGTAGTTCATTACTCGTTAAAAAATATAATAATCCTGTTACAAAAAGTATCCAATGTAACCTCGCTGACATTGTATCAATACTTACAAGACAGAAATAAAAATAGACCTCAGAAATAGTAACAGGTGTATATGTACAATGAGATGAGTAGGCTACTTATATTTTGTATACCAAATGTATTAGTGGTTTACTTGATCTGTGTATATAAATGATGTTGGATTAACAATTTTACACATTGTTGCACGTTACTTTTAATACATTTAATGGTTCTTAATTAATTTAAGAGAAGTTTATTAATTGTTAGTTGAATTGTTTAAATAATGATAACAATTATTATTAATGTTAAATACGTACGCAAAATAAGCTAAGATTTGTTGAATTTTGTTCAAATGATAAAATGTTGACTACAATGAAGAACGAATTCCATGATAAAAATGGTGTTTTACATTTGAAAAAATCTATTAAAAATATTAATTAGTCGGTACAAGATACTCTGCGTAATCGTTCATAACGTCTTCATTGCTTTTAATACATCTAATGAGCTTCTATTTAAAGACAAAAAAAAATTGCTGTTAATAACTTCTTTGGAAAATAACTATATTCAATTAATTCTCCTTCATTTCAGCATGTCAATTCTTATTCTCCAATACGTTATTTCGATATAAATACATTGGTTATTACCGTTGGTGCTTCAATATTTAAAAAGGGTCAATCAATTTTATTGCTGGTATGCGGAACATATTTCTCTTGTTACGTCTAAGGTCAGATGGCAGAAAAGATAAGACTGAATTAAAATGTTTGCTTTACTCGTTTCACTAGTTTAAACAAATTTAGTAAGTAGCAAGAATTTAGTTAAAATCCAAAGGACAGGAAAAGGCTTTTATTAGAACTATACGTATATGTACCTATGTGGATTATTCGTTTAGCAGAAAGCTAATGGGATATTGACGTCAGATTTATATTTTATGTTTTGTACATAGTCTATCCGAAGTATTAGTTTTTTTCACAATTAAATTAAACTACGTGACGTAGTATTATTTCTACTTTCTTTAAGTTCTTTTCCACGACCTAGGTTTCGTTGTATTACAACATCTTCAGGTGGGCTATTAGCAAAGATTTTTCAACATTAATTTTATTCAATATTAGTTTTTTTTGCTTATGAATGGAAACGCCTTTTGTCATTAGTACTTCAATTTTAAATTACTTTTATGTAATTTCATTTCTTGATATTTTTGAACAGGTGACTCACCATTCATCAAATTTAAAAAAAAGGACCAAAAATTCATTTTAAACCAAAATTCTACAATATTGTATAGTTAAATAATTCTTTTAAAATATTAAAACTTATATATTGAAAGTCCTTTTCTATCACTCGTTAATATTTTATCTCGCTGATTAATTTATGTATTATAATTTTTTTCCATAAACATAAATTATTACATCATATAAAATAACTATGTACAAAAGTAAGTTTTACTAGAAGTCAATTAAATAGGATTGTGTTTTTTTTCGCCGAAATACTGAACTGATTTTTGGGAAATCTATAGGAGAAATATTTGTTCACGGTATATTGTTTTTCATTATTATATTTATTTTACAGTATAAATAGTGCAGTAATCGAAAATTCAACAAAGGCTTATTTGATAGAGTTGGCATAATATGAGTATTAATTTAATATATAAACATATATTTAGAAGTACACATCATATGAGTGAAAGCATATCCATTGATATGCGGTTGGACCTTCAAGACGAAAAACCATTTTTTTATCCTTAGATTATTAAGGTAGGATATTTATTTACATGAAAACAATTTTTTTTTTCATTTTGACGATCTTTTATAAAGTCACGGGTAATATTGCCATCTATCCAATAAACCACATTTCCTAAATGGAAAAAGCATTTTTTTATGAATCCCGTTCGTTGTTATATCTTCACATATGCATAAACGAAAAAATAAAGAGCCCAATTTACAATTTTAATGCTGCGTTTCACACGAATAGTGAGAGATAAAGAGATATATGTTGAAAGTTTATTACCTCTTAAGATCAAGTTGATAACGTATTTCGTTCTTTTTTAAAATAATGTGAGAATTTTTATTACATTATTTACGAGGAAAATGTAAACAATATTCTTTTTTACCGAACACGATATTCATTAATCGTGAAAATTGGACATAATTTCTAAAAGCTGGCATTCAAGCCGAAAATATGAACTAGATTTAATTTCTGATGTGCAAATTTTTTTGCCAGTTTTTAATGTACAAAAAATATTCCTTTTTTTGGGAAAAATTCATATTGCAACACTGGTTTCAACTCTTCGCTCAAAAGTTGTCATTATATGTATGGTTTTAATTTAGGTTGGTAAATTCGTATTGGTAATGAGAAAAGAATTAAAATTTTAGGTCTGCGTTGTCGTAGGTCTGCGACTAGAAAATCTTAAACATTTTATATTGTTGTCTATCTTATAAGCGGTCTCATAATGTAAAATATATCGTGAGATAAAATTTAATAAGCTGTAATTTTAATCACATAAATAATCGTCTACAATATTAAATTTTCTACAAATCATTTATTATCAAGAAAAATAGTTTTACGCATAAAATATAGTATATGTATACATATACTCATATCATAAATTGTACTACAAGGAAATTGTGCTCGATTTGGTTTATTCATTTATGCCCTTTTATATTTCTGGTTATATTAAAAACAAATGTTTCTTAAATTAAAATTCAAAACGTCGGTCTATGCACTTTCGCGCATAAGAATATTTTTTATTACACTATGAGTAACGTTGGGGAAACTAAAGACTAAAATTAAAGTTAAATAGTAATTTAGTGGATATGGAATTCTTGAAAAAATAATTAAGTTGAATAAATTGTTTTGGCTAAATGTAGTTACGATAATAAATAACAATTTTGAGCAAATAAGCAATAATTTAAAATTTTATTGATTTCCAGAGGAATTTGATTTCTTTTGGTTAGTTTCTGCTAATTCCATGAAGTTAGAATTTATACGCGTGAATAAATTGGTAGCTGCTGATAAATGTTATTTTCCAATATATGAACATGTACTCTAACATGTTTACTCAATTATTTCTTTATTCACGCTTCATTGCAACTACCGTCCCATTCAAGCTTATAAGAAACTTAACCTGGAAAACATGAAGAAGAGGTATATAATGGTAAAAGTTATATAACTATGGATGATCTACAATAAAAAATAACATTAATAAGCGGGAACAATTTTTTAATATTAACATTGACAAAATTGTATTAAAAACATAGGGTTGTTACGTAAATTATGAATATAGTTCAAGTCAAAACGAAGATGAGTTAATTGTAGTTCATTTTAACAGTAAGATAATAATAGGAGTTGGGAAAAGCATTTACCTCCATTTTGACCTTAGACTATTAGTTATAACGAAATCTGGCGATTTTTGTACATCATAGTATCTGTCTGAAAATAATATTTAGGCTATATAAATACTTCTGGAATTAACGTTAATATTTCAAATTTAGACAGTTTCAACCACCAGGGAAAGTTTCAAATATCTGATGAACGTAGATTTAACAAACTCGCTATTACAATAAAAAATAACATAATTTTAAATTACTGATCGACTACAGTAAACTTAAAGTTCACAAATCTGATAATTTAATATATAAAGTTGTTTAGACATCCAACACTTCTGACTAGAGAAATAAATAAAACAAAGGAGAGGAAAGCAGCTGACATAGAATAAACTTGAAACTTTCTGCGACAATGTGTTTATGTATGTGGGTAAATTAGAAGTTGGAAAATAATAGAGACGATTGTCTAATTTGAAGAACCTTTTTCAGGTTTAATTTCATTTGAAATAAATTCCAATAATATGGGAAAAACCTGTTTACAAGTTAAAAACCTAATCTAACCTTACACACGAAAATAATGATAATAATAATTTATTTGCGGAAAAATAGTAAACTATACCTACAAGCAAAGTAACGGGCAATTTCATTTATTTAAAATATGTGAAAAAACAATGTCCAGTTCAATAAATATATATAATGCATTTGAATACCGATGTTGTTATCTACAAAAAAGGACCATCTTGGGTTGCGCAGTTATTTTATAATCATCACCGACACAACATCATGTGCTGTATAAACGGCACACACACACACACATGTAAACAAACACACGCAAGCTCGCATGCACGCCCAAATGCAAGACAACCCGCCCGCAAGCCTGCCCCACTGGTATGCACGCATGCACGCACTCACACAGAAATTTCGTAGATTTGTGTGAGCTTGAAAACTATTTTTTTTTACTTCGATTTTATCTAAGTACATCATTAAAAATTTTGTTTTGGTCACAATAAAAACAAAAATAGCCACCTAAAAAACATATAAATTATTAAATTTGTCATAAGTCTCAAATACTACTACAGGAACTTAGATCTGCTATGCTGGCAGCTATTTAATACTGTATTATTTATTTAATGCACAAATTTCGTCTCTGCGTAATGTTTAAAAAAATACCATAAATCATCGTTTTGTCACATATAGAAGACTTCAAGGTAAAAGTGTATTTCTATATTCGGATTTATTCTCTCTCAAATTAGTGCTAAATTGTTTTTAATAAATTTGAAATTGAATAAACTGTATGTTTCTTTAGTTTTTCTTCAACGCATATTAGTACTTCATTAATTGATAAAAATCGGTGAATTACAAGTCAAACGTCTGCGTCAAGTACTGAGTTCTTAATTTGGGCATTTATCGACGTAGAAATCATATTTTGCGAACTGAATTTTACACAAAAATACATAAACATCCGCTAGCTTAAAGTAAAAATATTTGATATAATGGATAGGTTAGTTTAAATTTTGAAGGAAATAAAAACTACAATCGACGAGACATTCTAAAAAAAACATTTTTTATTTTAAAAAAATGTTTTTTTTTTAAAAACCACTATATGCGTATATGTTTATTTCAATATTTATATCAACCCATTATTAAAAATGAGAGACCGCACTTCGGTAATATACAATACTCTCCCATCTATTGCATCGACCCAACATCACCTGAGTAAACAAACATTCGTAATCCTTAAACCGACGATTCATTTAAAATCGCTTTCTCGTGTATCAATTCTAATAAAAATATTTCCCTCGAATGGATGAAATAATAAAACGCTTGTTATACTATCCCTTTTTTATAATTAAACAGCAGTATTATCCTTGCTAGGCTATGCAGCATTATTAGTATAATTAACATTCCTTAGTAATTGGCCACTAACTAATTTTACCCACATTCGAAATAAATTATTTTACTAATAAATGTATTAATTAACATTATTTCAGTCCTAATTATATTTTCTAAAGAAGTAACTTTAAAGCAGGACTTTTGTAGTAGTAATTTGAAATAATAGAACGGTTGGCGCGTCACAATTATCTCAATCTTGTTTAATTTGAAATAAATTCTAATAACGCGGGAAACCTGTACACAAGTTAATTAACCAATTTATATTTTTGATCTGATCCTCTAAATGTTTTTTTAGTCATAAATCGGCTTTCTATTTTTTCTAAGCTGAAAAATAAAGTATGAATGTTTTAAAACCTTTAGCTTATTTAAAATCGGCGAAAAACGCCATGCTGGGTATTATGTAAATATTTTATTGTACTCTTTTTACGTTTAAAGGAATCGCTTTCCCTTTTCAAATAAAACAAACAAAATTGTTCTCATAGGATCGATGCTGCTTAAATAAAGAGTCACATCCTGATGGTGACACTACGATTAAAATTCGACGAATTAACAAAAACACTTCATTTTTTAACGTTACTTTGGGATAAATTTTCGACCTATTTAAAACATTGAATAAAGATAGGTACGAAAAGACACTGACCATTGCCTCAAATTACATAAACCAAGTGATATTGAATATCTTTGGCGTTAATTTTGGGGAAAATAATTATTCACAATTAAATAAAATTACGTGATGTAGTATTATTTCTACTTTCTTTAAGTTCTTTACCACGACCTAGGTTTCGTTGTATTACAACATCTTCAGGTGGGCTATTAGCAAATATTTATTATCCACTACCTATCCACTACCTATTTTTATTATCCACTACCTACATCATAACAGAAGTCATTATCTTTGATAATAGCCCACCTGAAAATGTTGTAATACAACGAAACCTAGGTCGTGGTAAAGAACTTAAAAAAGTAGAAATAATACTATATCATATAGTTTCATTTAATTGTAAAACAAGTGACTTATTGGTGCTACCTTACATAGATATACAATTTTTGGGGATTTAAAAAACTTAGTCACTTACGGGTGGTTGTACATATTATAGACAGAAATAATTTTAGTCGTTATTTTAGCTGTTACAGTTAGTTTAATTGATATTTTTGATTTTTGGGCGATGAAAGAAAATAACTAAAAAGTTAATAAAGAACTTACAATCAATTCCACAATAGCGTTGGAGATAGAATCAAAAAGAAATCTTTCAATGTGTTCTCAAAGGCAAACAAGATAAAGAAAGGAAAGTGGAACTCGTTGATACTTTAATATTTTTGATACGTTTTAATGACAGGAAAATAAATAAAATGAATGTTGAGGACGCAAGTTGACTCGATCAATATTTTTATGCAAGATTCCGAGAGGACTTTTTAAGTATATTTAGTCTAAGACAAAAGGTGAAGTTTTCAATATATTTATATTATATTTTCAATATTTTTATATTATATTGCCTATATTTCAATATTTTTATTATCCTCTACCTACATTATAACAGATGTCATTATATTTAAATGCATATAGTAAATTAGTTTAATAGATATTCCATAATTCTAAAAAAATACTTTCGATTTGCTTTCACCCTTTTCGCCATTTTGTCGTAATCTTGAAGCTTACTTCTGTACATAAACATCAATTTATTAATTATCGTGTTTCAGTTTTAAAGCTCCCTAAATGAGGGCTCGTCGGAACCTTTCATAATCTCAGTATTATGTATATTAGCTTGTCTGCCAGAGTGCAGTAAGTAGACGAATCAGACTATAGATTTGAAATTAATAAATGGATTGAAAGCTAAAAATACTGCTCCACTAAAGTGTATTCGATACTATTATTTAGTGTAGATTAAGGATGTCGAAAATAGATAATTTAAAATCTTTGATTATCTGACATACTTCTAAAATAATTCGTAGTTATAACGTTAACTCTATCTGTTAGAAACGTTAACTATTTCTTATTAAGTACATTTTTAATGAGTATTATTGTTATGTTTTATTGCTAAAGTAAATTTTATGAAAATAACAGATCTTGCCCACGACCACGTCCGTGTGATAGGTGCGATGTTAGCATTTTACTTTTTTACTGCAGTGTGATGTTAAATTATATATTGGTATTGACATTTAAATAGATCAATTTATAGATATTTTAAATTATTTCAAAGTTTTCCCTTATCGATGTCCTGCTGTATAAATACCCTTATATTTTTCGACATAATTTTAAGATTTTAATTTACGTATCTGGAATCTTATTTTTATCTTCAGTATTCATATTTCAAAAAACATTCATATTTTGTAACAGGTGAAGAAAATTGGCTGGGGATAAAACATTCATGAATTACTGTTTTTTTCTCTCACTCCTATTAGGAAAACTTTGATTATTATTTTAGGTGTTGACTAAGTATTGCCTCGTTTTTTTATCAGCTGTACCGAATCATTATTTCATGTCTTATGTATTTATTAATATCTCAGACAAAAGCTGTGCAAAGATATGCAATAACTTGCTCGTTTAACAGACAAATATTTGTATGTTTTTATGTCTCGAAGTTCTTTTATATATATTCATCAATTATTTAATTTTCATAGTGTTGTGTCGGCTAGCACTAGTATCATGTATTATAACTATTTATTGCCGTAAGTAATCATTAATATCAGAAACTGATTAAGGATGTAATCATTTCAATATTCTTTGGTTCTTTGCCATGTATATTAAAGCAGAAATACATTTACTGCATTTACTTAAGTACAGTCATACTATTAATACCCATATTTCCTTTTCTATTTGACTGCGTTTTACTTTTCTATTTGGTTGCTTATTCAATTTAGATTTTACCAGGATTCATGCTTTGATTTAAATATTTTTTTATTATTTCAATTTTAACATTATTCGAACACCTTTTATTAGACGCAGTCGGCCTCAATACGCAAAATAATAAGATATCGTATCTTTTTGGTCATTTTCCTTAATTTGTAGTTTACTCAGAAACCTGGCCTTTGACTGGAACTGGAGAGATTATAATAGCAGCCTTTGAAAGAAGGTTTCTGAAGATAATTTTTGGGGGTGTCTAGGAAAATGGTATTTGGCGAAGACGTCGTAACTCAGAAATCTATAGGTTATTTGATGAGCCTGATATCATAAAAACCATCAAAATCAAAAGAATGAACTGGGCTGCCCACGACTCTAGAATGAAAGATGAAAACCCAGTAAAGAAAGTTTTCATCGCAAAACATCTAACAGCTCGTAGAAGAGGTAGATCAAAATTACGATGGATCGATTCAGTGGAAGAAGACTTTAACATTCTCAGGATAAAGAATTGGACACCCCAGGCGAAGAGTAGAACCTCCTGGACCAATCTCCAACAGAAGGCCTTGGCCCGCCCTGGGTTGTCGTGCCATATATGATGATGATATAGTTTACTTTATCTATTGTAAAATAGTATTTCTAAAAGTTACAAAAATAGGCGTATGTTTTTATCAATATTTATAAACTAAAATCGTTATTGGTAAACGAAATATATATATATATATATATATTTATATATATATATATATATATATATATATATGTAATATAGGACATAGTTGACTACTTACAAGATATTTGCTTTTACAATTCGCGATATTTAGAATGTTTAATTATATTTAGTCTGTCAAACATTCACAAAATATATTTTCAATTACTGGGAGGCATTTTTGATGTACTTAGCTATCTTTAACCTTCAAGTGAGGATAGTGCAGTCCAAATTCTATTTGAGTGGCTCACTTGGAAAATAATCCCCTGAATTGTATTCGTGAAATTGTAACGCGACGGTAAGTACGAGATAGTTGAGAAAGTGTTATTATAAAAATATAAATAGGATTGTTCGATCCTGAAGTAATATTTGAGGCACCTTTTATATTCCAAAATTTAAAAAAAGTTTCTAGGTTACATAATTTATTGAACTGAACTCTAATAGAATTATTTATTACGTTACATTTCTTACTAAAATTAATCAGAATATTTTAGAATTTTACATAAATTGAAAAGATATTAGCATAGAAATTTATGTCAAATTATATTATTCTGAATGATGGGAAAAATATACAAAATGGCTGCAAAATATTTCAGTGTCAACAAAAATGTAATTTGCGATAACCTCATGCATAACAGCGCGATACTTGAATTTTCTAACTTAAAAAAACTAATGCAAAACTGTTTTTACAGCTGCATGGCCCAATTATGACAGTTCACAATTTTCATAGCAGTGGAATTCAGATATCGCTGCCATATTCATAAGTTGGTCGATCGCTATTATGGACGAACTTTGAATATTATAACCACTCAGTACTTATTGAAACATTTCCTTTACATTTACAATTGATGTCAATTATCAGCAAACAAAAATAATTTCCTAACAAAATGTTGTCATTTTTTAATATGGATAAAAGCAAACTATTTGTATTGGCCAATATAAGTAAAGTTTATGTGATACGTCGAAACATCGCATTAATTATTTGAGATTCTCAATTAAATACACTGACCTATACAATTTTTTTAACTGAGAACTCAGTTTTGGAATGTGTATGCAATTAAGTATTCATATACATAAGAGTAAAATGGCATGTGTGATACTACAGATTGTCAACAAATGGTGGAAAATTTAATATGGTCTTTGATATCTTTCTATTATCATCTGACATATATTTTCATATTTTTGAAACCTCTTTGTAAATGTATGCATAAGAATTGGTATTTAATTTAAATTAATATTAATTTTCATCAATATTCCGACTATTAGTAAAATAATATAATTATTATCTGCACTTAAGTTATAGAAAGACCAATAGTAGGAATTTAAAATAATATAGTTCAGTAGATATCACCAGTATTAGTTAAGTGAATTGTTAATTTTGAAACAAAATGCGAGATGAAATCATTTTATTAACAGTGAAATTTCTTTGCTTTGTATATAATTTTCTTCTTATGATGTTTTTTTACATAGTATGGTAATAAGGGAATTTAATATTTTAATAGCAATAAAAATTGTTTATATGTCTTTTTACCTAAATAAATAAAAAGGTTAAATCAAAGTGGAAACATTTTAATAATTTTATTACAATTTTAAGAAGACTAGTTTATATTTTAACATTTATGCCAATGCAATGTCCATACTAAATATTGGAAAATATAATTTATATAGTCGAAAAGTTTATGCACTAATTTTTTATTATATCGTAGTGCTCTATTTACATAGATATGTTTATACGTAGATATGATATATTTCTCGTCATCGTTTAATTTCCTTAGACTATATAAAACTATTTACACCCTGTCATCGTTAAAGATGTCATCATCCAGTTCAGAAACAAGAATGAAAGAAAATGTTATGACGTGGAGCGTACGTGACAACAGATTATTCAAAAAATAACAGCGAAGAAATAATTATTGAAAATCACTGTTGTTAAGTGAATTATTGTAGAAAAACTAATAGTAAGTAAAAAAATGAATACCGAGACAGGTAAAAAAATTCATGAATAATTAAATCTTGACAAAATATATCTAAGAATAACACGAACGGAAGACTTTTATACAATGACATGGATGGATTAAGTAAATGTGAAAAAAATTAGCAAAATGCAGTTACTGTCTGCAGTGTATAAGGGGACTAAGAAATATCCCCCCTATAACGTATCAAATTAATAGATCCCTTTAATCATATTTTTCAATGAATATTATGGTCATATATTTTATCTCTTTCTCATAGAGACTTTTATGCACTCTTTTAAGACTTTCTGAAAAGTTTGTATATTAGAGGGATAACATTTCCTCTGGACTGAATTTAGAAAAATCCGTTTATAGTGGTGCTTAAGTTGTAATACGTAATTACTGCTGTTTCTTAATTCTAACTCGATGGCGGCTTCAGTTCGACCGTGATGAAACAGTTAGGGTATAATGATTTATGTGCATGCGCGTGTACGCGTCAATGCTCGCATGAGTAAAAATATGAAATTCTTATATTTGAAAAAAAGGTATACCTTTCCAACTAATGCGGAGATACGGTACTATGCACGTTTATTAAAATAGAATTCCTGGTGAGAAATTATACTTTTTTTCCAAGTTGAGAAACATTCTCCACTTCCTATATTTTCTCAGATTTAACAAATAAAAATCTACCTAATCATAAATCCTAACGCTTTTAGGTATTTCAGGTGATGCACTGAGGCAGGACAAATTATATCATAGACCGTATACTGGAAAATAACAAAAACTTTTTTCCAATAACTACAGTTTACTGTTGTAAACTTTTGTAGTTACAGAAAATATTATTTAACAATTAATACGAACCAGTCTTAAAACTTAAATTCTACTTTAACTGGGATTTGCAAATATTCAGTCTTCCATGCACCTTCTTAAATAATTAACATCATCCAACCTATTTACATATTGCGTGTAATGTACCTCATATAAAACTTATCTGTAGTTGTATATTCCGTATATTCAGTAATGTAAATCTTGTGTTGTGAGATATGAATGGATGGTGAACGCTGATATTATTGAAGGTCTGGGAAAGGACTGATTATACAATAGTACATTTACGTTAGGATTAAGAAAATCTATTACAGTGAAATGGAAACATTTTGAAATGTCTATCTATTTATGTTTTATGCAAACCTTTAATGGAAGAGAAATTTGGATGCATAAACTAAGTTCCGAATGGGAGTTTAATAATTATATGTAGACATAATGAATTCAGTATATCTACACCTAATATCTTTATTAAACTACTATTAGCAGTATTTTATGTAAATTAAAATAGAGACATCACGTTTATGTCTCCGTTTACGGATGAAGTATTCTATTTGGAGGTCTCAATCTCTCCGCACACACAAATTTTATAGCGACAATAGTGGCCGACGAATTAACGGAAAGTAAATGGTCTGTTTTGTGTCTCTATACCTTACTACATGAGAATGAAAAGATTAATGTTATTCGGTTATATTTATGTGTAACGCTTTATAGTACCGTTGAGCTTAAACCCCTGTGAATTTCTTTGTTTGAGATGTCAATGGATTCGTTATAATTTCGGGGGTGACATAGAAGATATGTATGCTGGCAGAATTTTGAAATCACCTAATAGTTAGCTGGTAGAGTTTATTTAGGGATAAGCCCACCTTTATTACTAGTTCTCTATTTCTGTCTCTGCAGTATCCGTAGTATATACCGTAGTAGTAATACTCCGTAGACGGAAATTAGTGCTCAAGCACTACAGATTAAAAAGAAAAAAAATTGTTTAAAAAAGGGTTCGGTTTGCACCTCTATCATCGCAGTCGCGTATTTCTGGTTTGCCAATTATCTCACCAAACATCACCAGAGGTGCCATCAAAGGTTTTTTGACGGTCGTCCTCCTAACTCTTGCGAAGACGAACATCACACTGCGCTGTAGGTTGGAATGATACCGCATAACCATTTTTTGGTCCTCAATTGTCTGCTAATCTTGACTCTAGTTCTAATCGGAGTTTCGCTACATACAACGACAGGATTTATAATCTTTTGTCTGAAAAAAATTACAGCAAGTTTTTATTTGACAGAAAATGTGGATATTACTGTCCAATTTTTGATGAATATGTCCATTTTTGTTTGAACGCGCGTGTCTTGTTAAAGATATTTTTATCAAAACGCAGTACTTGGATTCTATCGCAGATTAGTCTCTTACTCATTAATATAAAGAAAATCATATTCATAGACTCCAGTATTGTATACGATTAGCTAGCAATTAAATTGTACTTCAGGTTACAATCGAATGTATAATGTTATAATATACTAAGTCATTTTATTTTATACTGGAGCTTAGGAGCTCCACAAAGGTTCTCCGATGCGCCCGATTGGTCATTTTCTCCCAGTCTATCACTGGTCTCCAGCATCAAATGACGGTAATTGTAAGTCTGCTTCTGCTTCAATGCTCAGAAAAGATTTTTATATTAAAATAATTTTGGGACTCATTTAAACACATACAAATTATTATAAATTGACCGCAAATATAGCTTTGTTTCCAATTTTCAGGACTTCCAAAAATCTTTTCTCATATTTTAATTTTTCATATTATGTGTGACGGTTGTCACCGAACAAGACAGTGCGGAATGGTGAATTCATTAGGAATTCTAAACCGTTCGTGTAAGAAGCGAAACCGCAAACGCAATGCAAGGAATGAACTGGGCACTGCTATGTAAAGAGATTACATTTTTATTACAACTTTCATTAATTTATTTACACAAATATTTTAATTATATTTTGATTATTTATTTTGAAATTAAGTTCATATTTAATCAAAACATGGATTAATCTTTACTTACTTTGCATTTTACTTTCATATAATTGTGTCCAAAAGTGAAAGAAGTGTCATTTAGTAGAAATACGGCAGAATTAGCTATATACCACCCTAAAAAAAGTTCTATAAATAATTATTGTTCATTTTCAACTTTGAGTTTTAGCGAGGCAATTAGAATATATAAAATATTTTGAATTTATCTCCTTCCATAACAGTAATTTCTGCTAAGTCTGTATTGGGTTTAATAATGTTGTCGTTCCAGTACTCTCGATTATATCTGGGTAAAGAAATAAGATGTTTAAAAATACTTATTATGATGGTGTGAATAAGAATTCAAAATATATAACATGAGAAAGCGTCATTCGTTAAACAAAAGAGTATGAAAATTTTTTGCATTTTCTTTTAATTTTTTTATTATTAGTGGTATATTTTTAATGAAGTTTGAAAGAACTTGTTAATATGATTATTTTGTATAACTATTTAATAACTTGTATTTAATTTGACATTGTTTTAGCATTATAGATCATATAAAATAATTTTATCAAATATATTTTAATAAAATTCACATCAATAAAACAACTGTAAACATTAATTAGAACGTATTTTTTTTATTCCCTGATTGGACAATATTCATTTTAATTTTAATTTGTGTTTCTCAAATTATTTTGGAAATTGTCCTCTAATGTAAAAAGAGCAATAGTTTGGTACTTGTGGGTGAATAATTAACGGATGTATATAACTTTGTTACAAATAACTTTTTGACGCAATGCAATTTTTTATACAGCAAATTTTTAAAATAATGACCTCCATTTCAAAAACAATATTTTTGTGTTGAGTTACTTCTGTAATATTCGCCTAAATCATTTTTCGTAAACACCTTTAATTTATAGACAGGCAAATTCTACAGTTTTATTATATACGTAGACATGGATTCTTAGATTACAAATATTGGAAGAATTCTGCGGCATGATAAAATATTTCTTATATAACAAGCTAAAATTTATACATCAGACGATATAAATAACAAAGTACGTAACGATCAAATTTATACAGATTAATACTGAACATACCAAAGTACTTAAAATAAACGTATTGACAATAGATAAAACTGAAGAATAATTGAGAAAACAAAGTTAGTTTTTATCGAAATAATCGAAAATATATTACCATCAGATAATTACGTCTGCCCTTACAGGCCTGTTCGCATTTGAATTACTTACTTACTGCTACATCATTATATTTTAATTGTATGTACATTGCAAGTGATTTAAAATACATGTAACGCAATATATTGACGTACATAGATTGCCTATACAATAGTATATTTATTATACGTCGAGTAGCTCCTTATTTATTTGTTGTGTTATAATTATATAATATAGATTAATTTTTGAGAATATTAAATACGGTTGTTTTCTAATTGCAGATTTAATAATATCAACATTTAATTTTTATTTAATCGCGCCATGGACCGATGACGATTAAATAAAAATTAAGTATTACTTAAATTCGACCCCAATATTTTTCAAAAAATTCTATCTGAATAAACTTAGTTGTCTTTATTTAACATGCATCACGCATGTTCAAACAAACATAAATAGTCAACTGGACAAAAATTAAAAAACATGGTTTTTATTCTGTTATTTTTATTATATTGATATACACACATTTTTTCGGAAATATTATCAAAGTATTGAGAGGTAGATTCTATTAGTTTATTACATGTGTAGATATGGATTCACAAGTTATAAATAATTAAGGAAAAACTAGAAAAATATGTTGCAATTACACGTGCTATGAAATATTCCACATGTGGCTAATAAACATTTAAAAATCAGGTAGTTTTGTTTAGGAATATTGGTGTGTTTACGATACCGGAAAAATAATATATAGGCATAAAATGTTGAATAAATGTTTAAAATAATAATTCAATTATAAGAAATTTTTTTCTGAAATAAAAATATGCTGGTGATATGTTAGATCAGATAAATGATCTGTTAGAGAGAACAATACAATTTAATGACTGTAAAGTTCATGAAAGTTTCACCGTCATATCCGCAACTTCGCTCGCGGAAAGTGTCGATTATGGCACATATTACCTTGGAGTTAGATTTACATGTAGTACATTTACACATGATAGTTTTAAATTTCCGTAATGGAATAAAAATACCTAATTTATATTTCCTGACAGAAAAAATAATATGTGTGTCTATTCATATCACTATTTGTTCATTGAGTTTTTGATAACGTAATTAAGTAACACATATACAAATACATTCTCCATAATAATAATATATCAAGGCGTAATTAAGTAACATATCTACAAATACATTCTCCATAATATTAATATATCATGTGACCGAAGCTGCCAAATTTATTAACGATGCGTTGTTTGGTTTCGGAGTTATTAGGTGACAGACAAGCAAACGAACTCACAAACAGACCCGTATTTTGACTTATAATATTCTAAGCGAGGTTAACACGTTGAGTCCAATTCCGTCAGTCTGGACGTGGTTAGACTGATGGCTGAATGATGGACCGACAGATGATATTACACGATTAGTCCGACTGGCATAAGCCTCTTCAAAACTGCCTTTAAAATTAGCACAGATACCAACACCTATAAAGATAAATAGAACAAAATGAAAGTGAATGTACTATTAATTAATTGACATCTTTTCACATTCCAACCTTTGTTTCCATTTTCATTTTTTAAGAAGTATTAAATTTTTTTCTGGAACTTCATTCCTTTCCTTTTTAACGCACTTTAAAAAAGCCCCCTCCTTCTGTTTACTTCGAGTTTATTTTTTGTGTGACATATTCGACATTTATCAACAGATTTCTGTGTATTTTTTTTTAGGATGGTGTACTTTCAGTAGTTCCATGAAAATGGTTAGAATCTGATTGTGAAAATTGGACGTATACCACAGAATACCTCAAAATTCAACAACACAGGTATTGTAATTGAATTTGGATGATTAAGAATAAATTTATATCACCCATAACCATGTCTTGTTAAATTTTTATTAGACCCGTAATAAAAATGTAACAAGACAGGGCTAAGAGTGATATAAATTTATTCTTTAGCAAAATCAGGATGCAATGATGGAGCCGGAAGGCGGTGATAGAACTCTTTAGTGATGAATAAATTCATCGAGTTTGAACTCGTTTGAGGACTCGTTGGACTCTTTACGAAAGTATAAAAGCAATAAAGTATATATAAATACATATACAGGCATTAAGTAACTAAGATATTTGTAGGTAGGTAAATAATGAGTGTATGGAGATATACATTGCCTTAGGCGCTGACTACAGTGAAGCCAAAAGGGGAATTTGATTTTTATATCGGTATGTGTGTATGTGTAGATATATATACATATATATATATATATATATATATATATATATATATATATATATATGCATATGAGTATATATCGTATATGAACATATTTAAGTTCATTAAAAGCCGTGAAGTCTGTTCCGATTTTAAAAAATTATATATTATTGATAATGAATTCATCGTAAATTTCTAACATTCTGAGCAACATAGGATGTAATGGACATGAAAAGTAGAAAAATAAAATTTTTTGCAAAGAAATTCAACCGACTTCAGATAGTTACCAGAAATAAAAAGCGTATTGAAGCATAATAATGAAAAATTTAAAAAACGAGTATTTATTTGGAAATTTCTTTAAAATTTAAATAAATTTGCAAAATACTACTGCTGCTAAATATTTTCAGAGTTGATAAAAATGATATTGTATCGGAAAATTTCCACCAAATACTCACATTTTTTTATTTTTATAACTTTTCAGTTCACTCTTATTCGGTGATTGTTGGATGTCAATCCAATTTTTTGTTTAAAAAATTTTCATTTAGACGGTTGGTTTTATTCCAGGGAATTGATAATTTCTCCATAGTTAGTGTAAAGTTATTATTACGCTCTAACAGTGGCAATCTAATACGTCGCGAAAATTGATGCGAGATTTAGAGAATGTAATTAGATAATTAATTGGTTGTTATTCTGAATCACAAACATATCGAAATCTTTGTCATTCCCTTTCATCAGTCCATCAGTCAACGCGTTAGATCATAAGTCTGATGTCAATCTGATCAGACTGAACCCACGCCTCGCAAATAAAATCGGTCAGTTTATCTTAATTACTTTACCAGTTCATGAAATTAATTCAATATAAACTTTTGAATTTGACAGCGTGAAATATTTAATTAAGTTTAAGATTATCATCATGTAACCTTGTTAGAAATATTTCCCTAGTAGAAAAGTTTCTCTTAAGAACTGATTATATAATCGGGGAAACTTAAATTAATTTTGTATATAGGAAAGCGAAATAAATTTCCAACTCGAGTCTTGCTCTAGACTAAACGTAAAATCGTAAAAACGTAAACATTTATTTTGAAATAGTTACGTTAAACAAAAGTATCTATAAGGTAACGGAAGGACTTATCTGGGTTATTTAACTGTACGTTTAAATAACGAAAAGATTTATCTAGGTTTTCCAAATTGTATATTTAACTTTGATCATTCAAGGTATTTTATTACAGTTGGTTAGTAAACGTAACTTTCTGGCTAATAAACTATGGAAATTTAAAAGGTTTCCATGAGAAATGGACTTAATGTTACACGGAATTTCCAACAAGTACGGTGTGTATAAAATATACCACCTATGTTAACTTTATACATTTCAAGCTTACTTGTTCAAATTAGAACAAATTTAAATAAACTCTTTATAATAAAGCTTCGATAAACTCTGAAGGACAGAAAGTGGTCCACTTAACGACTACAAATGTTTATTTTTCCTACAGCTGCAGTGTAAAATTATGTTGACCTCTATTCATGCTTCTACATAATTTATGTCAAGGTAAGGCAATTGTTTCCTATAACCCTTCCAGGCTAAGAATCTAGTTCCTTACTTTATGTCGAACATTAAAATATATTTCAGGTTAACCTCGTAAAAATGTGGTTATAAATACGTCACAGCGTGCATTATTTGTACTCGTTCAAGAATATGGTCGAGTTTCATTTTAAACGTGGTTTTTACGTAAGTTTAATTATTTTTAATAATATATCTAAATATCCACCACCGTATTGAAATATCCACTACTGTATTGAGAGAGTATCATAAGAAATGCCTCAATTGATTAATATAGTTGTTTTATTTTCTCGCCACTCTTCTAAGCGTTTATTAGAAAAAAAACTCCAAAACAGTACAGTTCGATACAGTTGTTAGTAACGTTTAAGTTCGATGTGTATAAATATTCAATCATATCAATGTGACTAATGTTTTTAATAAAGTAACGTATTCCTTGTTTTTGGTTTTGGTGATATACTTTGGTGATAGTTGCCACAATTAACTTTCCAACATTTTTTTTTAATTTTCCTAATTTTTCATTTGATTATTGGCACTCCTATTTGTTTTGTTACTCTTGTATCTTCTATTACATATTCCTTAATATGAAATAGTAGTATCCCTTTCGTTATTGTACAAACTTCGGTGTTGTAATTTAATTATTCGAAATTAACAAATTTGCTTCACGGTCGGATATTGATTTTTCTTTCACTTTTCGCCAAAAGTAGCCAAGATAAATAAACAATCTTTTTTTTCTCTAAAAAAATAACATTATATCTACGCTTTTTTATTATTGAACAGTAATTGACTGAACATTTATATAATTGAAAATACACACATACATAATAATGTAAAATGATCTCTTAGGTATATACAATGATTATTGATATCTTATTTTCGGGTAATAGTATTGAAGCAACAAGTTTATATAGATTTCGAGACTAGTTACTTCTGCACTTATAAATGAAAAAAATTATATTGTAAAATTATGCTTTTGATATAATATTAATTAATAACATTGCCGGGCGTCAATTGAAATCAAAAACCTCTCAATAGTCTTATTTTTCCGGATGACTTAAAAATTTTAATTTACATTTTTAGAAATCTTTTCATAAACGATCACATATTTATATTAATCTTAGTTTGTCATGTATTTTACACGTACATTTTTATATTTCCTAATACTGCTTCTTATTTTTTGCTTAAATACATTAACGAAATAGTATGAAAATATAATGTCTGTTACATATTGTATTGTAACTTATCTCAAATTGTAATTTTTCAACATCTTGTAGGTGTTCGTATTTCAGTGAAAGGTTTTTTTATATAAATGATGGTAAGATTTTACATAAACTATAAACCGGAAATTTCTTGAAAAGGTGTAGTCACTTATAATAATTCCTTAATTATTATATATTTTCTGATTTCAGCTGAAAACTTTAGATCGAATAAATTAAGCCTTGCTCTTAAAGACATGATATGTAAACTAATTAACTTCTCAAAATAGAGAATATTGGTATAATGAAAACATTTAAGCATTATAATATTATGAAAACGTTTAGGCACATTTGAACCCAGCTGGCTTTCCGCGAATTACAGTAGGCAGCTTTGTTTTATATAGAATGGAATAATCAATCGTCATATGTACATTTTTTATTGTATTGCAGATGAATTTCTTTGTAAGATGCTGAAATTAAAATCCAAGTGAAAAAAAAAATTGTCATAAATACCAAAACATTTTTTTCCAAATGAGTGTCTGTTGCGTATTTCATTTAAAATCACCTTCTTGTAATTATTGTGAAAAAGCATTACTGCAAGTATTCCTGCTCTTATTTGGCGTTTAAATTTGTATTTCATCATGTGTTGGTCGAAATTATATAACATTGTTCGTCAGTGTTGTGTATGTAATTTACAGTTTATCTGGTATCTCTCACATTTACAGAAAAGAAAAGAATACAGAAAAGAATACGCGTTAGTGTTAGACGTTTATGTTTGTATTTATACGTTAATGATTAAATATACTAAGATTTTACGAGGTAATTCATTTATATTTGCAAGAGCGTAGTTGCAAAGTAACAAATATGTTAAAGTTTAAAAAAACTACATTTAGGGCCTAGAAGTAAAACTTATTATTTAATATTCTGATGTATTTAAAAAACGTAGTACGGTACCCATAAATACACAAAATTAACTACTACTCAAACACAACAATTTCAGTGAAAACTGTACTACCTTTGTACTTCCCAAAATTTTTCTCATATTTTCCATTTGATATATGTATATTTAAAAGTTTATCATGTCGTTTTTAACTTAAGTATACATAAATTTAATTTTATAAATTTTAACTACTTCGGAATTTAAGACGTTGAGATCTTACGAATTTCCATCCACACCCACAAAACATTTTTTTAAAATTTTAAGAAACAAACTGTTAGAATTGTCTATTTCTCATCACTTTTACAGTGATATAATAATATTTTTATATGTCACTTTTACAGTGATGTATAAAAATATTCTGTAATCGATTTGGCCGAATTAGATTCATACGTAAATGTACAAACAGGTACAATTTTCAATTTTGTTTAACACTTTTGTAGTGCTTCAAATAATCTGTACCTGATTGTGCCGAACAAATTTATTCAAAAGCATAAATACAAGTAGAATTTTCATAAATTTTATTGTACTTCAAATATTCCGAATTAGATTTAACCCAATCTTTATACGCAAATTATAAACAGGTAGATTTTTATTATTTGTTCATCGTTTTTGTAGTGCTTCAAATACTTAATGTTCGATTTTGCTGAATGCTTTCTACAATAACATGCAGAGTTAGAATTTTCTTTTTTGTTCATCAATGTTTTGGTACTTTAAATATTTTATATTTAAGTTTCCCCAATCAAGAGTTAAATGTAAATACAAAAACAAGTAGAATTTCCTTAATTATTCATTACTCTTGCTGCATTTTAAATATCAGTATTCGATTTCACCTATTCAGGCTTAAACGCTAATACATAGAGAGACAGATTCGGATTTGCTCAGTTTTATTGAAGAACAGTTATATAAAGATATATTAAAATAAGATATTTGGTAGATTTTTTTAAAAGAAAATTCACTTATCGTATAAGAAAAAAGCAACTTTCATCACATTATATATTAGTTTTTTTACCTGCATGTACTTTGTGCACGTTTTATGAACTTGTTTAAATTTCAGAAATACAGAATGTATATATAGGTTTTTAATCCAGCAATGAGAAAATAACAAACCCGTATATCTTCTGCGTAATGATTGGCAATAATATGTAAGAACAATAACTTTCAATTAACTAAACTTTCAATTAACTATGAGTGCAAATATGGGATGCTTATTGCCATCAACTTATCAAAACTATAAAAAAATAATAAAATTAAGTATAGACTTATCTATGCTCAAGTAAATAAAAAAGGCATGATTTATTTTGTTTATATTTCTCTCATAGAACATAAATGAATGAAATTTAACGAAAATTAATTAGGTCGAGAAGTTTACGGTTCAAATACCAATTTTTTAATTCTATAAGCGGCCACAGCAGTTGATTCATAAAAGCAAAAAACCTTGAACATATTTCTAAGAAATCTTGGCCTAGTTGGAACATATTTAAAATATGTTTTATTAGCTCACGACTAGAAAAAAATGTTTTGTTAGTAGTCCCATTTCTACTTTGCATAAAAATTCATTATCATTATTAATATTTATTAAAAAAATACTTCCGTTAATCAGTTTCTAGTTTATATTCATATTTATACACTAGTCGTATAGTTGTGTGTAAAAATCTCCATGTAATATAAAAAAAGGAGTCTTGTTTTTATACAAAATTTAGTCACGGAAAATATGAAACTTTACGAATTTACTATAACTCTCGAATTTAGGAATAAGGATCTTTGAAAATATTCAAAGTTCGTGTCAAAAATGGAAATATATAATATATTTTATGTAATATATTTTTTTAGGTTTTTAGTATTGACCAAATATATAGTTGAAGAAACAACTTTTAAACAAAAATGAGACTCCCAAACCCACTTGAAAAAAAGAAAGTGTTTTTTCAGGTGTTCCATTTAAATTGAAATTTTTATTTTTATTCGACATAAAAATATTGTGTTCCCTTGATGATTGTCAAAATTATACAAAACACTAAAAAATAAATTAGTATAAAGCAATATACAAATATGAAATTTGATTATATTGTACATGCATTATATTATTACGTGTATTTGTTTGATAAATTAGAGTGATGGTTCCTACAATTTTTGTCATTTAGAAAATCATCAATTTAATAATACGCTTTTTTGAGTAAATGTGTCTTAACAACATGAATAAAATTTCGTACTGACAATTTCAATACATTTTCTGGTATTTTATTACAGAAGGATTTAATGTATCCCACAAATTAACAACTACACTTTGCGGGTCTGAAATTGGGAATAACCAGTTTACTTTTATTTCTAGTTTATAGTTATGACAACCGCAATTTTTCGGTAAAGTAATTGTTTTTCCCGTCACATACAAATTATTTTCAAATATATATTGTCATGTTAATGTTAGTATATTAATTACTTTAAATAGTGCTCTGTGCGAATTTCGAGAATTTAATTTGAATATCAAGAGCTCTCCTTTCCAAAATAAAAATGAATTAAATATTATCAGCCTCACCAAAAAACAATATAACTTTCAACATTGTACTACGAAAGTAGCTGAAGTAAACGATTCCTGCAGTTTCAACATTTGTTAAATCCTTGAATTCCTTAACGGCGTGTGCAGCGTAACTAAGCTTCCCTGCCAATTCTGAAATGTGAGCTCCCCATTATAGTGCTCCCCACTATCTATACTAACAGAGAAAAACTGTTATGCGCACAAAATCCATTCTATTTTTATCGAATACTACGTTAATGTCAAGTGTTATATTTGGAAGAGTAAATTTAGTGCGCTTAGTATTTTTGCATTGATTAACAAAAAAATTTAAATCTAAATAAAACTGAAACCATCACTTTGATATAGTAGCTATAGTAGGATATCTTCTGATGTAGGACCATCAGTTGCTCATAAATCCTTCATATTTAATTGAGCTGTATAAAACCATAGTGCATGCTAAGTAAAGCAGATCGGGCGAACCTTCCATTTTCACTAAATTTGTTGGAATACAATCTCTCTCCCTTTCTCTTTTTCTCTCTTTTTTCGCTATCTCTCTGATAATTTTCCTTAACTTCTGTCTGGTATAGCGATGCGAACATATCGGGTAATATAATACTATAAGAATCCAAAAGTGGAGCAGCATGTCAAGTTTCATCGATTTAACCCCTAGTTTTATATGTTACGCGTGAAAACTTACGTCTCTTGAAGGCTCCGCAGTAATCTATTCTGTAACATTATCTTTACCCGTGTAATGTCCGTGGCAAAAAATTCTAAGTAATCCCCTAGATATGGTATTCATTGTATTATATAAGACGTTATACGTGTACTGACACAAGACATACGGTTAGAAGAAGACCGATGTCACCTTTTTTGCCTGAACTATGTTCATGTTTTTCATATTCAAGGTAATCTCCGAGCTGAGAGAAAATTTCTGTCGCAATTTTATCGTCGGCAAAGAATTCTTGAATTTAGGACGCCGACAAAATTCCACTATGTCACTAAAAGAACAAATAGGAATGTTTACAATTTAAATTATCAAAAATTAAATTAACGTAAACAGTCACAAGCCAGTCGAATCAGCCCCTTACTCTTTTTACTCAGTTATTGGAATTATTTAAAATTTCAAATTGTTGAAATTAATCAAAGTCTATAAAAACTTTCTTGGGATGATTTTTCTTCTTCTAGAACTGTACTTTGGCGATAAATTGGGTAGTAATTATTTTTTTTAAATTTTCTTTCTCATACACATGAAAGATGTCGCTTCGCTACGACATATTTTCAAAATATTATTAAATTCAAACAAAGTTAAAATTTTAATTTAAAAACAAAATGGTAGTCAATGGGTAGAATGGCTAGAATAATAATTCACATGCCTACAATGGTTTTCCTCTCTGAAGTTTGAATGTGGTTTCTGATAGTTTTAGGGGTGCTTATTACGGGAAAAATAATGAAAAAATCGAATACGTCACATTTTTTTTATATATATTGCAATATTCAAGCTCGATAATACATAATGAAAAGTGATCTAACGACTAAAATATTATATAAATGGTTTCTATTAGTACTAAAGAATTCATTCTACTTCATAATTTGTTATTACTACCTTATTAACTGATTGATTCATGATTAATGGACGATTTACACGCCAGAAAAGCTCAATTTATAATAATACCTTAGAAGAGCGTTAATAAGGGCAAGAAATAACAAAAAATATATAAGTACTTGAACCGATTTTAACGTACACTGAACAATTTAATACATTAACTTAAAATATCGTCTCGAAGTTGTTTAAACTTACCGGAAGTTTTTGTTACATTTGTGGGAAATTCATGTTGACAAAACAACAAAGGACTGTAAAAGACTGTGAAAAAAAAAGACTGAAAAAATGTTTAAAACATGTATTTTGACCTACCCATCAGTAACCAGGACAAGTTATGGCCACCTCACAAAGTTTGTGCAAAGTGCGTACTCGAACTTTGCAAGTGGTCGAAAGGGCAAAATAATACCTTCACAATACAGACACACATGATTTGGAGAGAACATGCAACAGATTGTTACTTTTTTTGCTGTAGTGTGGCCGATCACAATTCAAAAACCAAATAGCAAATGAGCTACCCAAACGTGTAATCGGTAACGCATGTAGTGTTTCGTTACCCGGAAGTGAAGAGCAGGGAGAAAGATTTCAATAAGACTTGAAAAAAATAGAACGTAGATATCAAAGAAATTGGAATAGAAGCATGTTGACAGACTACTGTTCGTTGCTGAAGCGAGATAATCTGAAAAACGATTTTAAGAAAAAATCTCGGTATAGAACCTTCGAGCAGAAAAGGGCAAGATACCACTGAGATTTTTGTTATGTAAATATGTTAAGAGATATATCAACTACATATTTTAATTGTGTTTAACTGATAGATATAAGTATTTTTTTAAATATACAATTTTTACTACATGAAGGTGTCAATTTTTTATAGTCCTTTTTCTGAAAAAATTATTTACTTTAATGTATCTAATTGATACATAAGGCGGACTTATTGCTACGTGAGCAATCGCTTACAGCCAACCATAACACCCGTCCAGCCCCGCTCGACGAACGGCCGGGAATCGAATCCGCGTCTCCGCGGTGCACCGCGTCGTCACAGGCCGTATGCCTTGTGATCAACCTAACACACCACGGCGACGACAAATCTGAACGTGTGGGAGAAAAACGGATTACATATTCATAATTAACGCCCCATACCTTAAAATTAGGCATCAAATCTTAGAAAGGAAAAAAAAGGTAAAATTTGAAGGCCTGTATAATATTTCTTATTAAGGATATATGTTAGAAAAGTAATTTTAAAAATAATTTCATAAACAGTTCATAGAAAAATATTTACAAACATTAAATGGGAATTGTAATTTGTTTGTAGGACTGCTCATTTTTAATCGTGGTCACGGGGTTATTGTTGGTAATTGACATCAATTACCCTCTCTTAAAATTATCACTTCTTTCAGAAAGTAAGCTAGAGAAGAAATAAAACTAAATTTAATTCTGCAATAAATTTTACTCACTAGTCGGCTGGGCTGTAAATATAAAACAGTTACAATGAATACAGATACAATTTATCACCATCTATTATCTATCGCAGGTAACCCCACGTAGCGTAAAATTATCTGCTACTCAATATTTTGTCGGCCTGGTATTTTATTTTCTAGGTTGGAAAAAATAGATTATTGTTGATATATTATAAACGAAATTATATATCATATTGTGAACTATGCTAGAACGTAAAATACCAGACATCGAGGGTTATTTTCAAACATATTATTGAATATATTTGTTACATAATATAACAAACCAAGCTTTAAAATGGACTGTGTTAATATAATAAAACGTCCTAGGAAAGCATTTTCCGTAATTTGCAAGCCATATAACAGCAGTAAATCTATAAATATATTTCTTGGTCTCTAATATTCTTTATCTCTCAAATCAATTATGTAAAGGACAAACTGAAAATTTGGAAACGACTTTGAACTTAAAATTAGAGGAATTTCTTAGATGCTCTTTTAACCTCCTGCTTTTAGTTATTTTTTAGAAGAAAACAATTTTTATGTCTATTTGTCTTCTCCGTCCATTAAATTTTTGAAGTAAAACTTCTTTACGCGCGCTTGACTTGGGGAGTAAGCTGATGAATGCATGACGAAAGCGTTACGAAAAGTGTGATCGAGTGAGGCGAACGGAAGTTGAGAGGGAAATACAAGTTAGTGAAGACAGAAAGAGAGAGAGTTACGTTTGTTATATTATTGTAGGGACAAGAAAGAGAGTTGCGAGCACACATTTTCTTTCTCTCTTCCTCTCATAGCCAGTGCGTGAAAAATATATATACATATATATATATATATATATATATACATATGCGAGTTTGCTAGCGTTACGCGAACGGTGATTTTTTGATTATTTTGTAATTTCATTTCGATCTTGAACATTTTTATAAATTATTATTTTGTTCAATACATTAAATATTCCACGTTTAAAGTGAATAAAATGTAAATTCATTTTAAAGTTCATATTTTGTAAATTTGAAGTTTTACTTCAGTCGTGTGGTCTAACGCACATTCGTTTTTTTGTTGGATTATTTTCTATATGAAAAGAATAATAACATCGTTTTTATTGAATTGGGGTATGATTTATTTCACTGACGTGTATTTCCCCATACGCAATTAAATTTTTTAATAATTTTTTATATAACTATTCAGTATTTTTTTATATTGTATAATTTTTCTACATAGATTACATTCAAACGGAGCTGAGAAAAAATGTTATTTATTCAGCGAATTTGGTAAAATAAAAATAAAAATTGGAGAGACGTTAGAGTGTTTCGAACAAACTTTTATTATATGTATTTGATGTTTTATTAGATAAAACAAAACACAGTTTTTTTCCAATCCCAGCCATTATAAATGCTGTCTTAGCATTTTATAATGGCTGGAATTTAAAAAAAATTGATGTTTATTTTTACGCCTGTGAAAGATATGGTAGGTAATATATTTACTTATAAAAACTAATATTTGTAAATGATGTAATTAGAAATACTATGCACCTTTGAGTGTTTAATAGTGCCAAGTGTGTACGGAACCCTCTCAGTGCAAATTAAACTCTTGCTTGACAGATTTTATTTGTTAATACAAGTGTCATTCTGAATTAAGTAATAAATAGGACAATTGCGTATCGAGAGGTATTTGAAGTATGGTATCGTACTTATTTATTTCCCTAAAATTGTTGATACGAGTTAAATCAAGTTTAATTGGAAGTTCTGATAGATTACTAGAATCTAGATTTTTTTCAAACTTTTTAAAACCATAAATAAATAAAATTACAGTTTAAAAACTAAGAAACACGCTTTTGTAGCAACATGGACAAAAAATAAAAAAACGTAAAATTAACTTTAAAGTAAAAAGCTCTCGAGTGGGGTGCTCTCGACTTATGTGTCTGTGTGTTTTTATATTTTATACTATAATTCTAGTTTTAGTATTAAAACAATAAAATTATTGTATGGTCATTGGTTCTTGATAAGTTTGCAAAATTTCAAATAATTCGTACCCCTGAAAGTGGGTGAAAATTTAATTGGAATATTCTCTGCTATTTTCTTGGCCTTTTCTGTTTTAAGACTAAGAAAATATTTTTTTTACTTCATGAAATTATTATGATGTCGTCAGTTTTTTGCTTAAAAATGAAAAATGGTAAATATGATCTCAATTTTATTTTAAAAGATTTTTTAAATAATAACTCAAGGGTTAGACCGTAAAAAAATTCGCTCCAAATTGGTGTGTACACAAGAGGAGGTCCATTGAACCAAGTATTTTATTATATCACTACATGTTAACCGAGATTCTCATTAGAATTAACTACTGCAAAATTACATATATCTTTTTCGAAAAGGGTCGATACTGCGAGGCTGTGACAGATCTGTGAGAGATGAAGTTATGATGATTATTTTGTTGAGCTCAACCTAAAAGTAAATATTTTTGCTAATGTTATATCGACATTTGAACAAAACCGATTTGTACAAAAATATTAGTGATTTAGCTATTTGTCATAGACTTAAATATAATATATAATTTAAATATGTTAGTCTTACTTTGGAATATATCTAGGAGTAAAGAATTATTATGATATTTTAATTTTCTCATGCATGTATGACAATTTATTATTACCTGCTGTGGTATTACAGCTCTATTATTCGAATTTCTGTTTTACTAAAAATAACGTTGGTAGAAATAATTTCTGTTTAGAAATGGTTCATGATTTTGTTGAATAAAGAGGCTGAATACGCTTACTCAATACGAATAATCCAGTAATGTGTGGGAATATCAAATTAAACACGGTTTACAAAATTTGAGAACAAATATGTTATTGCCTATTCAAAATACGTTTCGCAGCACAAACGATATAAATTACAGATGTTAATTTTGAAAAAAAACTTGAATTGAGGGAATGTCATAAAATTTAATGAAAAAGAAAGAAAATAATGCGAGCAAAATGACGTCGCTTATTAATCGTAAAAGGTGGTTTGATTTTACGTTTGGATACTGAAGAGGTTTATGTACTACACTGAAGAAGTTTCCGTAACCAAATCCATTTTGTTGGATTACGTGGCAAAATCCATTTTGTTGGATTACGTGTTGAAAGCCTCTGTCCATAAGGCTGTAAATCTAGGGCTTAGGTACGGAGGACTACAGGGATCGTTTAATAACGGGAGAAGGGGAAAATGAAGTGGCTTCATCTTGAGGTTTCACCTCGTTCAGCAATGGTTTAAATTTCTAGACGCTATTCGATTCAGTTAGATATAATTTAATTTATAATATATATTACAAATTAAATCTCGATTACTTATGTAATTAAAATCTAATAGAGTGAATAATGCATGCAACTGATTTGGTCACATCTTTATAAAAATATTCTTCTCGAATGAGAGATCTCATTATTTAATAGTTTTCAATATTTAGCAAACTGCGAATACCTGTAAATATATATTTTTAATACGCAAATAGTTCCGATTATGAATTTTAATTTGTTGGTTATAATTTTGATAAATCTCCTTTTTTGCTTTCCAGCTAAGCATCACCGTATAATGTTTGAACTTTGGAATCAAGATTAGTTTTTTTGATATTTTAAATTCAATTTTAAAATTAGCTTTTCGTATTTTACAAAAGATTCAATTTACGTATAAAGTGTATGTCAAATTAAATGTTAAGGATAAAGCATGATGGGTTGTACAATTTGTTGATAATCGATAAGACTCCTTTGTATTCCATAGCCTACAAACTTTCTACCTCCACTCCTATGTCACATTCCTATTGTAAAAAACGGCGTTTATATAATGTAAATAACATTATTATAACTGCATTCGCACCGAACCGCATTCAGTTCAATGTCGAAGCCTTAGCATTTGCTTAAAAGTTCACACAGGAATGTTGCAATGTAACATTTACGTGATATTTGGTTTTATTTTGATATTTGGAGATCAATTATTTGCCATGTTTTACTAATAAATATATATATATATATATATATATATATATATATATATATATATATACATATTTGTGTGTGTGTGTGTGCATGCGTGTGTGCATGCGTGCCCACGTGTGTGTGTGTGTGGGCACACGTATTTCAATTTGTGTCTAAAATCGCGCAAGCGTTACTGGTCTGTATTGGTTAAAAGTACGAATATTTTAGAGGAAAGGGGAGTAATTTGTAACATCATTTGTTTAAAAATCACAATGTTAGGTAAAAAGGAATGAGAATAAATGCTCGAATTTTAGGAATCTTATGTTTTATTGTAAAGAAATAACCAGCCAACCACTGAACGCTTTAGTGGTTCAAGTGTTCGTTTTTTCAGTATCAAAAAATGTCGGAAATGGTCCTCATGGCAAATATGAATAAAATATGGAATACGGTATTCCAAATTATATTGACTTTTTATTAATTACCCATACATACACTAATCAAAAGATATAGTGATGTAATGTCGCCTTTCTTTAAATTGAAAAAAGGATAATTGCTTCATTAAATAAACACTCCCTAGCGTATGAACAAATTATTTATAGTTATAAATAAAAATACTTGTTACAAAACATATCTTTAAATAATTGCTCTGTGTAATTTAAAATTATTTACAGCTTAGATTTTTTTTAATATTACTAGACAATTATTCATTTGAGTGCTCTATTCATTCACTGGAACATTTCTCCCATAAATCTCATTACTTCTTACAATAATCGCATACGTACGAGTAGTATCCAAAATTATAGCCGCCTTATTCGCTACGCACCCATACCGAATACATTAAATATTGGACTTATTTCTCTCCTCTCAGGTTTTCACTATACGTTTCATTACAAAAGAGACGCTCATAATCTACCAGATCAGATTTTTCTACATTTCCTTAGAAAATAGTCCCTCCCCAGATTCATTTAAAACGTATGTAGCATCAGAACTGTCTCTATCTGGTACAGACTTTTTTTCATTCTTTGTACTTCTAGTTTACCTTGCATTTTTCTTTGGTCCTTCCTCTTTCTCGACCGATTTGAATAATTTTTTCCAGTTTTTATGCTTAATCTTTTCTAGATTTTTAGGTTGTTTCCAGAAGTTTATTGACACTTCCCTTTATCTTTTGTTCTCTGTTATTTATCCGTTCTTTTTTTCTTCCAATGTTACACGCTTCTTATTATTTACGTTAGTTAATCATTAATTGTTCAAGTTCTTATTTTGCTTGATGAGCTTAATATAATATCAGATCTTGCCTGCTTGCATCCTCTATTGGATGGGCTTTTGCTGATTGATGTAACTGACCTTATATCAAATGGGCTGAAGTAAGGAATATTTATTTACTGGAGAGGCGGTCGTTTTTCCACCTGAGGTGTTGGAATCAGATGAGAACTGCCAGATTGTTACGTTGATTGTCACATTATTTAATGTGCTTTTTCCTCTCTATATCTAAGTGACAGAGGAAGCGTACTGGGGTCTATCTGGTTATAATACTGAGACGGATTAATTATCTTTTGTGTTTTAGTTTGGATGTTGTTCTTGTTTATTCGTCGTCTTCAGCATTAAAATATCATCATATGGCTCATCAACCGCTGCAAGATAATTTGCTTCTGCAAAGAAGTTCTTATCAAAGGGATATATTCCTCCAACACTACTCATTTTAGCTGCTATGTAATCAGTCTGAAAATATCATAAGCTGACAATGGCCTGCTGTTCTGATGCAGCCACAAAATACAGTCCATGGATAGATTTCTCATGAATACTCTCAAGACTAACTACATTTTCCTGGTGGTAGTTAGTCTTGAGAGTATTCATAAGAAATCTATACATGAGCTGTATTTTGTGTATACAGTACGGGGCAAGTGAATGCTATGTAGTTTTTTGGCTAACTCCGCAAATTCTATATATTTTTATATGACTGAAATATCCTTCTGACAAAATAGTTATGAGCAATGCTTTAGTTAATTTAATATAATAAAAAAATTCTCAAGCCATTTTTTTTTGGATATTTGCTTTGGGCCGTGGTTAGTCCAATTTCGTCAACGTTAAATAGTATGTTCGCTGTAAACCATTTCTAATCATGTAGCTTCTCAAGTTTATCACAGAATTCATCCATTCTTTCTTTCTTAAAACGATTACCTCTATCAAACATGTTCTGAACGGATTTCACAAAGATAACATGTGCTTATTTCTTGTTAAAAAACTTTCCAACCAGTACTTGCCTACAATTCCGTAATGAAATGAGGTAAACATTTTATTTTTAATAGGAAGTTTGTTTGCCAGTATTCTCAAATGTCTCTAGGTAAACTCGTAAAACATACTTTCCATATAAATGACATAGCCGATCAATATTTTTTTCAAATTCCGCGTTAAAACTGGCTTATGATCAATCTTTTATGACGAGGTCATCCGCTATATTCATTTGATAACCTAAGGTGATTAACGTAAGTATTCCTTGGCATTCGCATTTCGTTTGTTAACCTAGGGTGATTAACCTAAGTATTCCTTGGCATCGTATAAAGTTAAGTAGCATTTAAATAGCCCATTTTTTCGAACAGCGATGATATCGATAAACATATCATTAGAGATCCACTTCTTTCGTTTTTTATATACGTTACCACGCGGCGATAATCCTAAAATAAGAAAAAAATTAATTTTCATACAAACAGGACGTACTTAAAATTTTAAATTAGCTTCAATGATGTTACGAATTAGCTTCACTAATTTTACAATAAACTTATAGTCTAAACAATATTAATATATTGGTAAAAACACAGAAATATTAAGTGGAAAAAAAAATTATATAATTACTTAAAAAGTTAGTAAAAACACTTTTACTTTAATTACAGCAATTACCATTTTGTCAACATAATAGTTACTAACTGACTCCGGGTATGTTAACCAATCCTAGTTCTGGTGTTCATTTATAGATTACTCTGCAGCAGATTTTAATATGCAGTGTTCCATTATTACCGACAATATTCCAAATTACCCTCCTTTTTCAATTCATTTGAAATGTGAAATTCTTTGCTGACAAGTAAACACAGCTTATATATATGTGTATATATATATATATATATATATATATGTATATATATATATATATATATATATATATATATATAATGTCTTTTTTTTTTCTTTTTTACTTTTTTTTCGGCATTGCTGTATTTTATGAATGTTTTGTAAACAGTAACTACTTTTTAATTTTTCTCCGTATTTATGACGTTTTTGCATCGGATATGCAATATTTCAAGTATGACCTGATTTTATTAAGCCTGTATTGTACTTTTGCATAATGAAAATTTAATTCCCATAATACATATATCTACCAACTGGATGTACGAGGTGTAACATGTATATAACATTTAACAAAAAGTAAGTGTTTCAGGGTTTCAGCTTGGAATGAGAGACAAGAGAAGTGTTTCAGCTTGGAATGAGAGACAAGAGATACCACTTTCCGTGTTTTGTCGACGAGATGTCTTGTTAACAAATATGTGTAAAATAAGATGTTCTATCCTCATTGCTTACACAACTTCAATGCAAAATCGTTTGAAGTTATGTCTGTATATAAATATGAATATAGGTAGTAAGCACAAATAACCAAATAATATATTCATAAAGTAAGTGATACAATTTAAGAAATATGACTCTAGGACGCGGCGTTCAAAACTTTAAAATTAAGTATATTCTGTAAATAACTGGTGAGAAGATGGTTAGTGTAAAAGAGAACATTACGCACTTTAAAATTTGCCTATACATGTCTCCATCAACTGAATTCGTTTCTTAATTTTTCGAGATAGACCTGCTTCATTCCGAAATTGCAATATAGTTTCTGTTCTTGTAGTGTACATGAAACTGAAACGATTATTGCAACGAATATATTCACGAAGTCTCGTTTAGTTACTGGTACCACGTTAATTGAAACTCTAATTTAAAAGTAATATTAATTTAATAAGTTCATCCATAATTATTTCGGATGTGTTGCAATAACCAATTTTTTGATGAATATTACCACAGAAACATAGGTTTTGCGTGTTACGATATACCCTTGACTGGCTTTTAACCAAATATTATTTTCCATAAAACAAACAATTCTTATTTTGTGTTAATACAAATTGTTAACTAAAACTCGGAAAAAATTATAAATATTCTTAACAATAATATCAATTGCAGAAAGTGTTGACACACCGAAATTCTTTAATATTAATAATCTTTTGTCGTTTAGACTAATATAATTTCGATTTTGCTGTATCTAAAAAAACGGTGGCATCAAATCGTTACAAACTTATTCAATTCATAACTTACGTGTAGTTTTTTTACGCTCTTGGAGATTTTTTTTTATTTAGTCCCATTAGTTCAATGTACGATGATAAAAAGCTGAATATTCTTTCCTTACTTAGATTTCCTCTTAGTGTGCCTAGAATCTTAAACTATGCATGATGTATAAAATAAAATAAATAGCACATTCTTTTTACCTATGTACAATAGCTATAGCAATACAAAACCAATTTCCAAAATTATAAGTCCATAGTGCCAACATCCAGATTTTAAATAAAAAATACACTAAATAATTAATAACACGCGTAAAATTTAAGACTGTAACAAAACAAACTTACTTTTTCATAATTAATACAATTTTCCTACTTTCAAAAATGTGTAAATAAATAAATCCTGTACCAACATATTCTGTAAATTAAAAACACACCTATATATCCATTGAGTTCAAGTTTTGCTATGTGGTATTAAACAAAGTACGCTACGGGAATTTCATGCCAAAAATACCTATGACTCGTATATGGTCTATTTTTTATAATTGGCGGGTTTCGTAACCTATTTTTATCAATATTTTAATACCTATCAATATGCAAATGTTCCACCCATATATTGATTTAGACTCGTATATGGTCTATTTTTTATAATTGGCTGGTTTCGTAACCTATTTTTATTAATATTTTAATACCTATCAATATGCAAATGTTCCACCCATATATTGATTTAGACTCGTATATGGTCTATTTTTTATAATTGGCTGGTTTCGTAACCTATTTTTATTAATATTTTAATACCTATCAATATGCAAATGTTCCACCCATATAATGATTTAGATTCATGGTATAATTCTATTGCGTCTGTACTAAATGTGTTATATTCTAAATATATAACTATGCAATATGTTAAGTTAAACTATGTTAAATAGAAAACAGTTAAGATTTATCGTGGAACTTCTTAATCGGTCTTTGCTTATGAAAAAGTATTAAATATATTTAGGACTCATAAACGTAACTCTAAAAAAAACGCGAAGGGAAAGAAGAATACACACTTCATCACATTTCCTAATTTAAGGGTTTGAAGAAACAAAGACTCCGTATTTTTAGGTCATTCTTCTGCCATGTATATAATCTGGAGGACTTTGTAGCGATCAGTTTTTATACAGGATAAAGAGGTCAACTTGTTCTATCATTCTATTTGTACGATTGTCTTAGAAATGTTGGTCATAGTGGTTTATCTGGATTGCGTGCAAACTATCTGGATTTAGTCAGCCGTTTAATGTTAGTACTTTTTTACATACGATAAATTTATAGTGATTATTAGCTTCTTTCAGCGTTTCCATTTACGTGGATTATAGTAATATAGATCATGTATCTATCCAAACTACAAATTACTTCTGTTCCAATTTTCTTCAAAATCCATTCAAACTCAGTAGTAACACTATGGTAGTGTTGTTGAAGTGTGAAATAGTCAGGGATATAGATTCGAGCCACCAATTGATACGGCTATAATTAAATTAAGATAATTTTCTTACAAAATACTACAAGGTAAAGTTGAAACTAATAAATTTAAAAAGATAAATGCTAGAGTTCAGAAACAACTTCAGATATTATGATAAAACGCCTGTATGTTAATGCAGGCTATATTACATTTTATGTCAGAAAATGACTGAGTAACAAACATGCATTCATTCACATGTTCATCTACCCAAACTTTTGCATTTTTAATATTAGTTAGGACTTATAAAGAATACGAAATGAACTTCTTGTGATAGGTAGATAGATACTAAATTAAATAAATTGTAATAGGAAGATATTGTGATGTCAAATCTGAGACTTAATGGAGAAAAATAATATTCAACATGTTAAACACTTCATGGATATTTATATAGAATTAAATATTAATTAACCTAAAAGAGGAAAAAAAACCTATATCATATGTAAAAGACACAACCAGCTACAGAATCGAATACCTTTTCAATTTATAGCTTCTGAGCATTTGTAATTTATTTTCTATTTGAGACAACGCGTGCAAAGAATATCAGTTCGATAACATTTTATGATTTAAATTCGCTACCCTTGAGTAATTTTCATATCACTGATAACACGTTGGAACACATGTCTAAGAATTTTCAGTTAATTTTGTCACAGAATTTAATTTATTTGTTTGTACTCTGCGTTATTAAAATTTACTAAACTTAACAAGGAGTGGAATAACGTAATTTTATTTCTTGTAAACATTATAGTGTAAACATGGCATGTAAATTAAATTTTCTTACTTGAGGCTCTATATAATTAATATAAATTAAAAACCGTAGACACGTACTGAAGTTAAAATAAAATTAAACTTTGACGAAATAAAGCATTGAAATGTCAGCATGGATCGTTGCTGAGAAAAGGATAAAATAAAAATAAGATGAAATGTATACGAGTTTTTAGTTTCAAAATTTAGTATCGGATTTGAGGAGGAAAGTTTTTGAGTTGAAGATGATTTTCCACGAAGTTCTTTTGTTTGGAAACAAGAAAATAATTTCCAATAATTAACTAGAAAGAGATTTTTTCGATCTCAATTTCAAACATATTTATTGGTGAAAGTTAATATTTATTAGACAAAAATAAGATTAAGGTTTCTAAAAATATCTTACAAGTATAATTACCATAAATTATGCGAAATGTTTAATTGCAGTCAATATACTATAGATATATTATAAAGTTAAAAAAAATAATTTCGGTCGATATTTTCTAGATTGCTCCTATGATCCTTAAAATTGGTTTTGAGTATTCATTTGAATATTGATAGTTTTATTACAACTTCGGTCATCCAAGAAAATATAAATTAAATCTGGTATATAAGATCTCCAATTTATTGTAAAATCAAATAAAGTATGTAGTTGTTTACGCTTTTATTAAATATTTAATTATCAAACTTTTATATCTATGTTAAATAAATATTCACGGAATAAAATATTATTACAAATATAAATATAATAAAGTTTCAATTAGTTTGATATCTTTTTAACTGTAGAATCAGAAGGATGAAAAATAATATCACAGTTGATGAAACGTTTTTTGTATTAAATCATTTTATCTATACATTAGTGGTAACTAGTTACGTAGTTACCCATTAAAGAGAGATTTTTTTTAAGGAGTTAATAGAGAGTCGTAATGGTATTTAAACGAAATACCTTTCATCCGTGTACCATGATCATAGTAACTACTTTCGCGAATTTCTATACTTCACAATATTTATGCATTTTAGCTAATCTTATTGAACTTTGTAATTATTTATTTATTTAGTCATCACCTTTTATGCCTAGTACATATGGCGGATTTATTGCCACATAAGCAATATCTTCCAGATAACCATAACAATGGGTGTTGAAATTTAGTCGATAGACTGTAAGAAATTTTACAATGAAAGTTCTTCAGACAAAAAAAAAAATTTAAAAATACAAAAATATAAGTGATACAAACTGTTGACAAGATTTGGGATGGGAAAGATAGGAAAGGACAAACACACAAAGAAAAAGGTTTAAGGACAAGTAGGACTTTTTCACTCGATCTTTGAAAATATTTAGGGACGTGATTTTCCTGATGTTAGGATCCAGGTGATTCTAAATTTTTGCTACTCGGGCAGTGAAGGATTTTTCATAAGCGGTAGAGGTATGTTTAGGAATAAGTAGGGTGAGGGAACTTTTAGATCGTAGCCCAAGGCCGAGAGCAGACGAATCTCTTAATTTGACACGGAGGAAGATGCTTTTTGTAGAGGCTTTAGGACTACTTAATTTATACGAAATATGAAGGAGATCATCATGGGAAAAACAGGGTGCTGGAAGTTGAACGAAGAAGTATACACGTTTAGGGCAGGTTACTAAAATGAGGTCGAGAAGAGAAGGACAATTGTCAGCATGAAAGGAAGCAAAAGATTGGAGAATGGTGAGGTTACCAGCATTGACGATGTCACAAAGCTTTTCGCTTCTAGTAATTGGCTTGTACAGGCAGGTGTCAAAGTCACCCATAATCAATGCAGGGGGTATGAAGGTAGGTAGTGGTCAACTATGCTTTCAAAATCACCAAAATATGAAACATCAGGGGGAGAATATATGACACCAAGTAGTAACTTAATTTTAAAAAAAAATTATTTCGACAAATAACTATTTGGGGCATTATGGGTGTGACAAATAAGTATTCCATTACGAGTGGGAGATTTTGCGATAATTTTGCAAAGTAGGGCAGCCCGAAGATATATAGCAACACCACCGCCACGTCTAGAAGTACAATCGTTACATATTAAAACGTAATCTGGGAGTAAATTTAAATTTGATGGAGTGAAGTTTTGAGCCAGGTCACTCTAACAAGACAAGCGTGAAGGTTTAAATTTTCGAAATAATTATGAAATCTGAATAATGACACCGAATACTCTGGCGTTGATATGGCAGAAGTAAAGATCTGATTGTGAGGAGATAAAAGCAGATTTATCTTATATATATAGATAGAGTATATTATGTGTAGAAGGATTATGGGAAATATCGGAAAATGTATCTTCAGGTGAAGAATCGAGCGAATCGTTAGAAGAAAAGGAATGAAATTATTGTTATTATTAAAGAAAATACTTCAATATCCAAAATTCATTCAATACACCATATGTTCTTTGGCCGTAAAGTGTGTAATCTTATAAAGAATCATCTATTTTTGGTTAGTCACGCTTATAATATTTAATTATTGCATTGTCCCTGAATGTTTTACTCTTGTAATAAGTGCTTCTTTCAATGTGCATTTCTCTTAAATCCTTTTATTATTATGTCAAAAGACAACTTATGCATTTTCTATATTTTTTAATAAATATTAAACTCTATTACTTCATATTTTTAAGTAAACAAAGTGATTCATTTGTTGAAATGTGAAACTTCCAAAAACAATGTCCATGAGGTTTCGCAATAATTTTCATTAACGCAATCACGAGTTTGTGTTAATGAAAATAAGTAATAGTAAAAACCGTGTACATGTGAAAACATTTCACTGGTATTTTTGCAAAATAATTTTTATTGAGTAAAATATTTTTTCTAATTAGAAATATATTGAGAGACCAGTTTTCCGTTTCCGTTATTTTCTACAAAGAATATGTTTGTGGTGACTTTATTTATACCACCGTATTTTATATTATTGGCAAATTAATATATAATTTAAAGTTATTTTTTTAAAATGCGAGAAGTGCATAAAATTCCTGAAGGCTTAAAATTCAGGCGAGCATTAAGCCTCGACTTTGAAACTGCCAATTATTTTGCTATTTATTACTTTCTTAATTTGCGAAAAACAAATACGTAATAAATTTATTTTAAGTACTGTTATACTTAATATACATTTATTTAATAGCATTTATATAAGACTAAGCCAAGTTTCTTGAAAAGTTTATATAAATTGACATACATTGAAATGTTGTAGAGAAAATCATACACGTAATACAAGCGAGTGATTCCAAAAAACGGTAAATAATTCCGTTCTTTTTATGATAAATTTAAGGAAGTAAATTTAAAAGCTTGAAATTGAATATAACAAAACACATCTTTACAATATATAGGAAACCTTTGGATATAAAATATTCCCAGCGCGATCTAACATAATCCTTGACCGAAACATATTTTTAACCATGAAATAATCGGTATCATGAAATAACCGTTATGAAATTTTCGTAAAGATTTTGTTCATGATACCAGCTATTAGTCGGAACTAAACAATGGTCCATTTTAAAGTTGTTCATGTAGCCATAATTTTTTAATATAATTTACACGATTTCGGTATCGAGTGCCTTAGATATTAGAGTACAACCGGTTTATGGGTCATGGGTAATCTGAATTTGCATTTTTCATCTCATTCTATTTCTGTCTGCATATAATGAAAGAACAAAGTTTCCAATCTATTTTTGGCCGATTTTAACTCTTTGAAAAATATTCAAGCATTAAATAATTTAACGCCTTATACTTGGGGTCGGAATTAATATGTTCATAAAGGGTAAACCCAATAAACATATACAGAGGATAAATTTGTTCTTTTATTATACACACACACACACACGCACATATATATATATATGTATATATATATATATATATATATATATATATATGTTATACAATGCAAAACTGATGCGGAATTCAATATAATTTTTTTCTTTCCCTTTCTAAAAAAATTAAAAAAATATATTTTGTAACCGTATTACTCCGGCTTAGTCGATGATTTTAAATTTATTTTTTACTAGGGTTACTTGCAATTATTTATTTTTCGTCAATTTTAAATAAAAATGAATAGTAGAAATATAAGAAGTTATTGAATAAGGATACCAAATGTTAATTATGAATGATAATATTTAGAATATTCTAAATATTATCATGAATAATTAGAATACCTCAATTTATTTTTATTTTAATTTATTGATTTTAAGGTTCAAATCACAAATAATTTTCAATGACTGGTTTTAAGATAAAAGTTTTAATGCGTTGTCAAAACAATTAATAAATAGTCAAAGTATGACATTAATTATTACCGACTCTTTGCAAAAATTGGCTACTCTTCTACATATTTTATTGTCTTCGGTCAGGTGAAGCAAAACAAATATTAAATTATCAATGGTAGTTTTATAAAGTTACCCAAGTAATTTTGGTTCTTTCTTCAGTATTGTTCCTAGAACTATTAAATATAACACACGATATCTATCTGCCATTTCACCGCAATTATCGAAGGTCAGGCTGTTGAAGGCAGTCGCAGTGTTTGCGTGGAATAATTTATGTGGGGTTAAATTTTCATGCCCGAAACGGTCATATTTTCTTTAACCGTTTTGGATACGGTAATAACATATTATATATTTACTGTATCCCTTTTAACTGATAATATCGTAAGGTAAATCTACATATAATTGGAATTTGAGGTGTATGTTGAAAATCAGTAGGTTAGTTCTTTTCTTATTTAGAAGAAAGAAGAAGAAGTATTTCTTCGTCGATTATAATTTCTTTAAGAATAAATAGGTATTCTCGTTTCTCGTATTTTAGAAAAAAATTTCTAATTGTGTACATAATTGAAAAAAAATTCTTATGAGTTGTAAAAATCAGTGACCTTTTAATGACTAAAAGTTGATTTTATCATTAAAAATATTGACAGAGAGCTGAAAGAGGAAAAAATATTCGAGTCGTAGAAAAAAATATACCACTGATTTCATAAACATCTGGCCAGTTTAAGTTATTTTACTTGAAATATGATTTGTGTCTCTCGTCTAATAAATAATCTTGTCTTAAGTTACTTCCTTTAACAATGTGAAGTCCTAAAACGTAGTTTAAGGAAAGTCGAACATCTAACTAAATATATAAATTACTTAGATGTTATTTATTTTTTTAAATCAAAGCTTTAATACTTAGAAATAAAAAAAGTAAATCCTCCGTTTTACTTTTTTAAAGAAAAATATTTTTTGGTATATTATGATCGACTAATAATTTATAAATAACCAATAACTTAAATGCTATTGTGGACAATTAAATTAAAAATAATTATTGCGAAAAGGAAAAAGAGAAATGTTAAATTTTAAATAAAAGCCAAGGGAACTATATGTCAATGAAACTTAAGATTACAAATAAGTGAAATTTTTAAAATAACTCTTGTAAGCATGTATAAAATATATTATTTTATCGTATTATGTCAGTTAACATTAGTTTTGTAATTCGAGTAAAAAATATTTTGACTGGTACTTCTGCTTGCTTTTTGCGGCAGAAAGATTATGTTGCTGTTTAAACTTTTTACTTCCAGTATGAATCTGGAGCTGAATGACGACACTCTAGATATTAACAAGTAAATATAATCGCAATTTCACGTTGTCACAGTGAATGTCAAAGTGAAACCATAACTATGATGAAGCTAAAAGGACGATAAATTAAGATATGTAATAATATCTTTCAAATAATTACTATACTATTTTTCTGACTCGTATGACTAGCTACTTTTAAATATATTAGAATCTTTTTAATTGATCATATTAGTCAAAAACGTCTATTTTATAATAAAAAATATTGTTGTACTTATTTTTATTTTAACCAATTCCGTCCATTTTCTATCTTACTTTTCTTGAAAGTGAAAATCCTCTAACAATATATAAAATATGATTCAGACCTGTGAGTGCAGTGTGCACACACAGATCTGAATCATATTTTGTTAGATAATCAGGGGAAAATTTACATACTTATATTGTTATTTTAAGTTCTTAAGTTTTTTTTTTTAAATATTGTTTTAAATTAATTTTGTGTATTTGAAATCATAATTTTATTTCTAGTAAGATTTGCGCCATTGCAGTTATTATATATTTATTTAGGTTGTGGATTAATCTATTAGTTATGTTTAAATTAATTAAAAATATTATATTATTTTCATAATTAGTATTACAATGCTCTCAAGATCAATCCAATTTCATCCCCTTTTTGGTATGTTACAATATATTATATTAAACAATATAGCCATTTTTGAAACTTAAGTACGAGAAGCATAGCCTTTGCGGAAACCAATATTTACATTATTTTTTTATGCATTTTTAAAACAAATTCGAGATGGTTCCTACAGTAATTTTTTATAAAAATAATGTAATATGTATATATGAATTCATACATTAAGATAATAAGCCTCTCTTCCCTCTCCGGGTATAAAAGATCAAAAACACAGCTTGAAAAATATGATAATAAACTTCTATTATATTGTCAAGTCGCACTTAATAAGTTTTAGTTTAGCTTATTGTTAATTGTCCTGACTGTAGTGTTGTTGAAAAATGAAACATGTGCAATAAAAAATATAAAGGTACTTATCTAAATGCAAATAATTGAACTATTAGTAAAAAAAATTACATTTTATTTTTCCCAACTATTAATAACACTCTCCAGTAATTCCAATAGAAAAACCGCCCTTAACATACCTACATATTATTAGATATCCGGAAATAATTTGAATACTTGTGGCATAATACCTAATCGTATTCAAAACGGTCAGTAAGCTTTTAATTAAGTTTGGCATAATTTAAAGTTTTGCATTTGCAAATCAATCAATAGTAGTGAGCTTCGTAAAATTAAAAGCTAAAATAAAATCTCATAATTATATAAAAGTATGTATTATACTAATATTAGGGTTATGTATTATATCAAAATATAGGTGTTGTTGTAGAGGAAAGTATATTTCGTAATTTCTTTTGAACCCATTAAGAGTTTTCACTTTTCTATTAAAACAATCCTTAATGGATTCCAGACTGGAATCTTTTTCTAATAACAACTAAAATAATCTTCCTTTTTATTTATATGGGTGCTATGTCGATACAGTGAAGGATATTTGAATTGAAATATTTTTAAGAAAAGTATATATCGTTCTACACAACCTTTAAATCTCTACTAAATCTTTTCGCAATCAAAATATTTAAACTTTGGCTATTATTACTCTAGCACATAGTATTAAGTACTTCTTAGGTTTTATTTTAGCTTCAAATATTAATCTATATCGCAACAAGTTGAAAGCTATTGTTTGGGCACTGGCGGTTGTAAAACTTTAATTTATATAGGCTTCAGTTAAAAGTTAAGGGGTTATTCTAGATTGGATGCTTATCTTTCAACGGTTAGAAGGCTTTAATTACGGCGGGAAAGCCCTAACTACTTTGTAGTCTTTAATTATTTAGAGGAAAATTAATGCTGGGTTTTTATTTGGAATTATCATTAAAATGTTTATTGTAACTTTGTTAATGGAATATATAAAATTTTTGCAAAAAGTTTGAACTGGTTTGCTGTAAACCAGATTGATTAGTGAAGAACAAGGGAAACTGTTCCATCAGAATATCGAGATAATGTGAAAAACCAAAGCAGATGGGGGCACCATATGAAGGCGAGCTACTGTTGGGCCGATTTTTCTCACTAAAAATATGACGGATAATCACTTACAAAAAGTTTTTCATGGCTTATTTTTGGGTGTATTTGTTTAATATGATTTATTTTATTAAAATGTCATTTATGGCGTTGTTTCTATTTGAAAATAAAAATTTTCGGTTATATTTCAAATTTCTATTTAATAAATATGGTGACTTGTATTTTAAAAAATTAGGAAGTTATTTTTGGGACCCCCTTTCGAACTTTTTATTCTGTAAATGATTGTTCGAAGCTTTGAACAATAATCAAATGGCTTAATGTTGATTAAATATAGCTGATCAACTAACAGAACTTGGCCCAAACTTACTCAATTTTTGACGAATTACGGTATATGTAGCTTACTTCAAAATATACTCGTCAACAATCATTATTGTGGAAGAAAAAAATAGACCTGATAGCTGAGTGCAAATCTCTGAACCAAAGAAATAGCTCCTTAAATGCAAAAAAAATTTCTAGTGTTTCGTTTAAGTTTAGATACTGAAACTTTTAGCTATCCTGCATTAAGTAATTGACGTTCACTTTTGTGTAACACTTTCCCATCAGCAGTTACTAATTATTACCTTTTAATGTCAATAACTGTTGATGGACATTATGTCCTAAAATTAAAGAGTCCGTATTTGGTGTCAAATTAAACGTATTTTCTTAGACGCAATATATTTCAATGCTGTCAAGCATAATCGATTAATAACAATTAGCGTCAGCTAATTGTTATTAATCGAGCAATTTTTTACTGACTTTATTTCCAGAAAAGTCTCGGACTTGAATCAAGTGGAAAAATTCTGTGTTCTCTTAAATAGTATCTTTATTTATAAGGTATGACAAACCATATTTAAATTTTTTTTCATATAAATATGAATGCAGCAAATCTTTATCAATATAAGAGCTATTAAATATGTCATTGTGAAATAATAAAGTAACAACATAATATTAGGTAGTCTTGATATCCGTTTAATGTGCTAATATTCTCCCAGAATACTTCCGTAATACCAAATGGCAATAAACAAAGTTACTATAATACTTTTCTCTAAGAGTTCTTTAAATGAGAGATTCATTATTTTAAACATTTGCTTTTCTCCCTTAAAAGTCATATCGAGTCCAATTAAGTATCTTGTACCGGGCGCATTTCAAATTAAGTTAAAATATAATTAATATTATGATCGTAGCATAATATTGTTCGGTAAAAGCTTTGTTTGAAAAGTAATCACAATGAGTTAAGAGATATATTTTATATCATTCGGGTCATATTCTACATATTTTATGCTTTATGCGTTCATTCCGTAAATTACAAAAGAAAAATCATGACTTAAACTTAATTAAAATACGTTTATGACAGACGCAATATTTCTCATCGAATATTTCAGCCAAGAATTAACCTTAATATAAAAGTAGAGTGAAACACATTAACGATATACTATATATATATATATATATATATATATATATATATATATATATATATAAATATATATATATATATATATATGAACCTCAACTAATTACGTTTTTGTAGTAATAAAATTAAGGGATAATTAATTTTTTTTCAAACCTTCAAAAATATGTAATGCAAAAACGCAAAACAGCGTAAAATAAAATCAATATTAAAATGAGATTACAGATTAAAAAATGGTAATAAAACCATTTTAACCTCGATTAAGCCTCGACAAAATTATTTCCACATTTTAAATGTCCAGCAAATAAGAATTAATTTCATATTTAAACACTCATAATCATGAAAATTTACTCTGTAATTTTTATTAAATTACAAATTTTACGAAGTTTGTGTGTGTTATTTTGTTAGCGTTAAAATAAGCTATTGAAACATTTTACTGAGCTAAAATTATTTTAGCCGATTTTGAGATGGTTTGGATCTTAAAAAAAACAAGCGGATGTCTTGATTAAACTACATTTAAAATTATACAGCGATATTTAAAATTATTTGAAATAAAAATGTTATTTAAACTTGATAGTATATTTAACTCTTACAAATTTACTGAACTTCTGTATTTATTTTATCGTTTCCTTGATTTATTAGTACCGACAAATAAAAATTACCTTTTATTCACTTCCTGTGTTTAATTATCCGTTGATAAATTTCAGTATAATTGAATTCTCATAGCTCAAAGAATTCAATATAAGTTTTAGCAAGCGGAGAAATGAAGAGAAAACTATTTTACCACCATAGCTTCAATTAAATTTTAATTCCTTCAAACTGCTCTTAATATGTGTTTTTTTTTATTCTTTCATCGTCAGTCTTTAGGAAACCAATATTTTGGTATCGATCCTTTGCCAAATAGTAACATTTGCCACCACAAATTTATTTACTTTCCTGAATCTGGAATTCAACTAATGATGTAATAAAAAATATTTTAATAAGAAATATTACATAAATTAGAACCACAAAACACAAAAATGACATCTTATTGGAAAACTACGACTGGTCTGAATATTTTAAGACAATAATAGCCTAGCCAGACATTAATATAAATAATATTCTTGGTTGAGTTCTTACTTTTCATAAAATACTAAAGGTTATTCAGACCATCCTTCTTTAACATTTTAAGTACATAACTTGTCACTTTACGATGTGATAATGTAGTTACAGTAAATCGTATTGAAAAAGTAATACCAACAATGGGAATATGTAGTAATATAAATAACTTTATTGTGGTGAAGATTGGGAGTAAAATATACTAGAAACATTCTTTTTTTCTACCTTGTTATAAGGAAAAAAGGCGCCGCGTATGCAATAATATTAGGTGATTGATAGAATGTTAGTATATATGAAAAAATTGGTTTAATTAAATAAAATCCGCCCAAAAGAGGGAACTGCAAGGTTATGAAAGGAAACCAGAGGTCTGGTGATTATATTAATAAAATAAACGTCGAAAACAAACACACACATATCTATATACATATGTATATATATATATACATATATATATATATATATATATATATATATATATGTATATATATAGCTCTTAAATAAATAAATTTGTGAGTTTTGTTTACTTTCGCCCCGTAATTTATCCGCTTAATTTATGCCTTAAAAATTACAATCTTGTGAACTTATATTTGTCATAACTTATCTTAGAACAATAGTTGCATTTCAATAGAAAACTCAAATATTTTTAAAATGTTTATTTTGAATATATAACAATTATATGTATTTTGTATATTTATATACATTCAAAAAATTTTAACATTCATTTTGAAATATATTTTTACATACAATATACAGCCAGCCGATTATCAGTTTCTTGCATGAATGTAACGATCTAATATCGAAGGGGTCGAACTCTGTAACACGTGAATATATGAAGCATATAATATGTTCCATAAATTAGCGACAGGTAAAGTAATAACGCATATATTAATATAATGCCATTCTAGTTTAAGTTGGGTTAGAATATTTTGCAGGCTAAAAATATGTATATTCTTATGAAAAGCTTAAATACGTACATATTTAAGATAAAAATGTTAAGTTTCTAAATGTATGAAGTAAATATGTATGTAAAAAACATTTGGTTTGTTAAAATTAATTTCTTAAATAATATCTTGTGGATGTGAACCATTACGTTCATGGCATCCTAACCTTTTTCATTCTTAAATGATATCATGTGGATGTCAACCGTTACGTCCAGACGATTTAAAAAATTGTTGATGACTGGTGCAGTATGTTGTGGTTATATTTTTTTAAAAATCTCCACTGGAAAAAAAATAAATCTGTCATGTCAGAATTTCGAATATACTAACTTATGGATTTCGTGTTCAGTATCGTTTTCTTCGTAAAAAAAATCACAAACGATTGGAGAAATTGTGACTGAAGTGTGAGATGCTGCCTCATTCTGTTAAAGCTTTTCAACGCAGGCGTAAAATAAATCTCACTCATCTTCACGCAGTATTATGCATTAATATTTCCAATTCGACTTCTGGCATTGTCGAGAACCGATAGTTTATCACACTGTTATAGCAGGTTAAAATAATAAGAGTGCGTAGGTTTCCTAAATGCAGACTCAGGCCATTGTCAAATAAGTTTGTGAACCATAGTAAAAGAATATGGATAGTTTAAAATATTACAAAGTAACAAAAAACTATGAAGATTCCAACAATCACAAATCACCACTCTAAGAGCAGTGATCTAAATTAAAAAAAATATGGTCATATTTTTGATGTCAAATATACAAAGCCCGCAAAAATATTCGAGGCTTTCTATTTATTTATCCTGTAAAATAAGGCAACATTCATCTTCGGAGTCGACTATAGGTAATAAAAATGTATAATAGGGTGTGACTTAAGTTTCAAATAGAATATATCGTTGAAGATGTTATGAAGAATGCATTCCGGTGTAGAATCGACGACTGAAACCATTGTGGTTGTTAAATGTGATTTTGATCAATTGTGATACCTGGGTTCTTCATAGTTGTAAAAAAACATAATTGTTTAGTGATATTTTTAGTTTGTTTAAATACATTACTTTAATTTAGATTAATAATCAAATTTTAATTAAATTTTAATAATCAAAGATTAATAATTTGTAAAATCAGAGGTAATCTGCACAAAAGTAATATTTTCATTGTATGCAATGCAGATTTGCTGGTTTTTGACTACACTGTCAAAAAATTAAAAAAAAAATACGTGGGTTAATTATATCAGTTTTACCTTGTCTACTAAACCAAAACACTTGAAACTATGCTTTGACAGCTTATTTACAGCTATCTAATTATGATTTGAATACTACTAAAGAATGTGTGAGAAATACTGACTAAAGTCAAGTAAACTAATAAACTATGAAACTTCACATATTGGCCTGAATGCCCTAGTGAAACTAAGGAGTTTAAGAAAAGTGAGTTTAATGTTACTCATAACTATAATAAGTATGTCATCAGCAACTTTTACTAAGGCAGTAAATCGACCATGGTTTGATTTAAAACCAGGTACAGAGGGGCGAAGATACTATTGTTTAAGAAAATTATAATTGCACATTATATTATGCTCAAAACTATACAAAAAATTAAGAGATCGGTTAAAAGTCTTTTAACAGAGTTGGGGCAGTTTTGCAGGCAGTGTTTATAATATTACTATGAATTTATTAAATAAATAATAACACCGTTTACGGCTCCATAATTTCCAAAGATTAAAAAGTGATCATCGGTGATCACATTTGAGGTTATATTATCTAAAGTAATTAACTTAACTGCGGCATCGAGAACAGTTGAGCTTGTAGCAAAAATGAATTTAACAGATTTACTTCAAACTGGCAAGCATCCTCACTTTCGATTCTCGCTAGCATTGAATATGCCTTTTTTGCAAGTTATGAAAATTCATTCCGAGAATAGATTCTGTAGCTAGTGTAGAAGAATCATAGACGTCGGGACTCTTCCCTTTAACAATAAAATCTGAAATTCGTTTCATGGAACTCTCGCTGTTTTTAACATACCTGTTCAAGATTTGTTCTATATTAAGTTAGCCATATTTGTGACACAAGTAGGACGGAAAACATCAATGTAATTACTTGATAGTATTCGTTTATCTAGAATACAAAATTGTTTGTGACGTGAATTAAATAGCAGTAGACAGCTCTTATAATGACAAAAACTTAGTCAATATGTAAATTTAATAAAATTTTTAATAATATTACTTTATGAAGATTAGTTTCTGCGAACGCAAAATACGTTTATAATTTTGGTGTTTCGACTGCAGATTGAGTTGAAGTTATGAAAATATTTTAAGTAGCGAAAAAGAGATTCAAGTTCATAAAACTCATTATACTTTGACACATAATATTTACAGATGAATGGAATTATATAATTGTTTAGTCTTTCTCCTATTTCATCGCCAATTGCATTTTGGAAATAGTTGGTTGCATTAACTATTCAGTGTTTTTAATTTTTTGAGACAATTTTGACAATTGTAAACATAGAGCTCTTCTTAATGACCTGTCACATGCTGCATAATATTTGATCTGGCTCCAGAGGTATACTCATTACTTTTGAACGTAGTATAAAAAATAGTACTAAATAGATATAACCCATCGCTTGGAAAGTGAATTACTCTATAGGTACATAGCTGATCAGAGTCAAGGTCTAAAAAGTCACTTTCTTCCTCGACAAATGGCCCGTCAGCAGATATTTTTTCATACACTTCTTCATTTACAATTTACTTACTTTTATAGACTATTTTTATACAAATTAGAATTTTTAAAGTTTCAAAATATATCTTTTCTACAAATAATAAACGATAAATCAACCGTTCATTTGAACTTGTTTGTGGAATATTACTTATAACATAAATTGGCTCCAAATGTTTCTAATTGTTTGCCTCAAACGGCTTTTGATCCGATCATGAATTTATCGGCGGCTACTTTCCGTGTATTAGTTGTAAGCCGATTATCCCTTTTAATTCCCCGTTGTGCCTTAGGGATAATATTCAAGCCCGTAATGTCTTTTAGCGCGCCCATCACATCGCGCCAATAACATCAGTTTCACTTAATATACCGTTTTTAACTTTTTTATTATTACCGAAAAGTAATTGGATTACGAAAATTGTCCATAAAAGTATCTGTTGACAACGAATCGTGGTGCTGCACCTAATGATTCAAAAACTGCCATAACATTAAAAGGTACTTGGGGTCATGATTTTGAAATTAAAACTTGTGTATTTTTCTAACATAATTAAACCTTTTCCCATAAATTTTATAAAGCTTCTTGCTCGTTTCTTATCTCGTATTAAATTTTTCAAAGGTTTCTTTGTATTTAAAGTAATATCAGCTTAACTTAATTTGGTATATTTCGCCGACGAAACTATCTTATAACACCCATTAAACTTTCTTTTCATTCATATAAAAACTCGTTCATTTAAATAACTTTGAATTGGTATTTATCTCTCCAGAGAATATCCTTCAAGAATAATGAATATATGAGGGTGATATTAATTATATAAGCAACACACGTACACACACTCGCACATACGTATATACACTTACGAGCATAAAAGTATTTTATGAATAAAGACGCATTGAAAACTATTCAGTTTATTCATTAGACTTTTGACGAACTTTAGTTAGTACGTTTATAGGCAAACAAGTAAAGGGGGCATTGACGTTAAGTAGAGGTAGGCTTTTTTCCATTGTTAATATTTATTTAAATCAATTTGGGCATCGTTGTCAACTGAAGTTTTGGAGGTTGATATCATTTAGTTTAGGAATTATTAACTTAACCTGATCAAATGATAAATTTCATTAATTCATTAATACGAATTATCACTAGCCGCATGTCTGTAATTGGCGAAGAAAAAAAAGTGTGCCGTTTAATGTCACCTTTGACAAGTTAAATGTACTAAACTCTGGAATGAATCTGGCAATTATGATTTAAAGACATTCTGCAACTCATAAAAAAAAGGAACTGTCAAATATTGCGTATTTAGTGGTGTTATATAAGTTGAAACTAATTAGAACAAAACATTTTTAATACAAAATATTTAAAAATTTAATGTTTTTTTAAATTAAATGAAATCGTTTTTTTAATTCATCTTCAACAAAATAATGGCATATAAAATTTAGCTATGATTTACTCGAAGAAAATTTAAAAGAACGGAAAATAGGATTAAGAACTGAAATACAACGACGCATTGGACGCAGTTTACGAGCAACGACGCTTTTGATTAATTCGTGATTCGTAATTTACACGTGTGACTTACGTCGCAGTGGAAATTAAAAAGACTACATACAGCTAATTGTAAACCTCAAGGAAATTCCCGCTGTATTTTATTACTGTATAATACAGAGGGAATTTCCTTGAGGTTTACACCCGCTGTATTAGAGTACTGGTCAGACGTATGTTAAAAATATGCGTCACTATTATTTATTGTGTTGTCGAGATAATTTGGTCGTAAATTTAAATACCATTTCAATATAATTTTATGATTACTTTTTAATAATGGTGACTTGTTAAAATTAGCCAAGGGTATGTCGGAACATTCACATAATAAAGATTCGAAGTTACCTGTACTCCTGATTTGCTTTGGTATGCAAGTTAAGAAAATAATTTTATTTCAAAATTCTAATCATATACCAGTAACTAGAATTTTTCATATTTAGAAGTGGGTGTACATTTTGAATGTTACTTAGAAGCTCAATGCATAAATATTACGCTCTATATAAACGGAGCTTAAAAATGCAAGTACTATAAATGGAAACTCAATTTCATTTTAAAAAACCTGTTTAATGAGATTCCAATATGTGGGACGGGAGAAACAAATATCAACCCCGAATATATAGATACATACCTGTATTTAATTTTCTTCGATGACAGTGCATTTAACTTTATTTTGTATTCTCTTGCACATTAGCTAAATTTTCTACATGATTCATATATAAGCGAGACATTTTATTCAGATAGGTCTACAACTGTAGAAACTGTGAGGATCTAACAGATGGACGAACAGACGCGTGAATTATAAGAGTTCTTGTTTCACTACAGAATTTCAAAAATGTCAGCAAATAAAGACTAATTTCAATCGAAGAAAATAAAATGGTTTTTCAGTTTAAAAATGTTTTTGTTGTATTTTTTCAAAATAAATGATTTATTTTTTTATTTAGGTAACACAATAAATGGTATTTGCTTTGAATTTAATTACACCGTAATTAAATTCAATTATGCCCTAATTAATTTATGTTTTCTGTGAACAACTTTGTATATTGATTTTTTCTTTTCGTTAGGAATGATGTAAATAAAAACATTAAATTTTGTGAAACCTTTTTTATTACAAGCTATTCGGAAAAGTTTACCGTCTAATAGGTATACAAAGATTAGTGAGAAAAATAATTGATTTTAAATTTAAAAAATAATTTAATTTTAATAATTTAAATTTTTTATTAAATATTACATAGAGCTAAAAAATTTATGGCGAACAACTATCACTATGTTGCAGCGACCAGGCATTAATATTGTAATTACTAAGATACTTCTCGGGTGTATCATTATCTTTTTTCTTACATATATATCCAATAAATATTAACTTACTGGTAAATTTAATGAAATTTAGACACCTTACACACTAAAAATTATACACACATTATTATATAATATTACATAGCTTCAACTGGATATTACAAATTCTTAGAGATCTATTAGAGATCTTCTCAGATCTTCTGAAAATGATTAAAGGTAAAGAAAGTTAAGAAGAACTGTACTTACAAAGCTAACTTTTATCTCTACCATAAAGAATTTAAAAAAATGACTTGAATGGAATATGTATTTTAATTAACTTTTAATATTATCAACAGAAACTCAAAATTTATTCTAGAATGCACTCTTGGAAATTTCATTAAAATTATCTGGTAGCCTTGACCTAAGTTTAAGAATTGTCCTAAGAGCTGTTGTCAAAAATTCTGATTAATATTGAAATAATAAAATAAAATCAATAAAGCAGATTAAAAATGTGTCCGCATATGAACCGAGACTTTAACATCAGTAATATAATAACATTGAGTCAGTTGTGACATTATAATCTGATTTTAAAATGTCAATTTTATTCTAGTTAAATCCCACGGAATTTTAATTTTATGAATAGGTAGTTTGAATTTTCAATAGAGTATCACCATCTAAGCATATGATTTAACCGATTTTAATAAAATTATTCGTAAGTGAAATATTTTTCTTCCAGAACATTTTAATTTAAATACATGCAATTTGTACTAGATTGCTTGTATATACCGAACAGAAATTGAGAAATTATCGAAGACACGAAATATGTCGATAATTCTTCTACTTTTAAGAACCATAAAAACCACAAAAATTTCTAGCAGGTAGTAAACTGTACGCTTTACCTTATAAATGGATTAACGATAACTTAATCCCTTTTGGAATTAAATTGCTTCAAAGACGGGCGACTGGGACTCTGAGTACGGAAACCTAAAAAGGACAATTAATAAATTTCGATTAACAAATATAAATTTTTGCCATATTTAATAAAGAAGTTTTTTGTTAATTATTTTAATCTTAAAATAATACGTTGATAAAAGAAAAACTGTAAAAAGTTCTTGATTTTATAATCCTAATTATAATTAACAGATTACGCTTATAATAAAAAAAATATTATTTAAATATTTCAAAAATGTTTATGACTTGTATTTCCTTAAAATTCTATATAATAGTCCAACATATATCAGTAGACTAAATCCTTTTCATAATATAAATACTTTTCGTAGTTTCCTGTGTATATTTTCCGATTGGTAGTATTGACTTGATATCAGTAATTAGTCAGTCCAAGATCTTTCTGCCGTCATTGGTTAATATTTAATTTATTTTATTTATCTACTGTAATGTATCTAATAGATACATATGGCGGACTTATTACTACTTATTGGGAATAGAACCCGGGTCCCCGCGCCGCGATGTCAAAGGCTGTATGCCTTGTGATCTTTCCAACACACCGCGGCATATAATTTATACAAAATGTATCCCATATTTTATTTAAAACTTTCTATATATTTCTGAATTTATTTATTACTAATATATAACGTTTCTCTTAAACATAAATCATGGTCACAGATAGACAAACAAACTGGTTTTCGAAACCGCCAATCCAGACTAATTGACTTTAATTGGATACTATTTTAATCGGAGAATAAAAGATCTTACAGTATAAATAATTCTAGAACAAAGTCTGTAGTCGAATTTATGAAAATTGCGTGTTCATTAAAATACCCGAAAATGTAATATAATACCAGAGAGAGATGGCATTATAATATTTGTGTGTATAATTTCCAAGAAAATTTCTGAGGATTCGTGTAATAAATAGAGAGTAAGTGTGGAGGAAAATTTATCATATGCAAATAAATTCTCCACAACAGAAGTTTTCTTTCATTATGATACAAATTATTATGAAAGCTTATCATACATCTGTCATACGTCAGGATTTAAATTTTTATGAAGCCTTAAACTCGAGTATTATAATTTCTTTCAACGAAATAATATTGGGTCATTAAAATGAATAATTATATAACTTTTCTGCCTTCTTGCGATACACGATTTAGATCGTAGACGGTTGTGACAGATAATCGATTAGACGGACGCTGAGGTGAGACCAGAAATGTTGCGTTGTCCTCTTTGGTAAGAAACACAAAAGAAAAACAATTTCGTCAATGCGTACGTAAAAAGTTGAATCCACATCTTTCTTAGCAAGAATAAGAAGAGGAAATATTGATCTACATAAGATGCAATGGGATACATAAAATGCAAAGAGGAATAATCCTAAAGCATATACTTATATCATAAATGTGATGTACGTATATGTTTTTAAGAACTTGCCTACATTATCGCAAATTTGAAGAAAATTTGTGGAACATTTGATTGTGCATATATAATTCGAACAATATTGCTGAAAGTAAGATAATTTTAATTAAATTTGTACTGGGAAGGATGTTGCGATGTTTGTTATTTTTATTAAAATTACTTTATTCTACGAAGTATAAAGTTAAGTAATGCAATTTGTTTATTTATATTGTTTTCTTAATGTCTGGTTCCGTACCTCGAAAGAAAGAAATGGTACCCTTATGAGATCACTCGCTTGTCCATTTATCAAAGCCGTTTTCCTCAGAAGCCATTTGATACGGAAAGTATGCCATCCATGTATAGCCAATGGCATGAATTGAAAGAGACTTAAAAGGATTTCAAAACTTTCCTTTTTTCAGTATTTTATATGAAACATTTGCCAAGATATTGTTAGAAATGCCGACAAAAAATAATTTCTCGTCCTTTGTTACCAAAACTGCTAAAGTCAAAAATATGAAAGAAAAACAATATTACTATATGTTCGCCTAAAATTTAGTGGAAAATTTTAGCGATGATTTTAAACATTAAAGGTTTTGAAATATTTACGATAGATTTATGAGAATCAGGAATATGTTGTACAATATATTAACATCACCAAAAATAATATTAATATTTATGAATAATTTAATAGAAATACACCCCTTTAAATGTTTAAATATGCCTAAGTGCACACGAAACTATCGTCTTCCGAGTTTTGCTCGTATTTAATAGGTTTTTACACACATGCTTTATTATTTAAGTTAACAATATTAAAGTGTATGGACGCTTACCTCTAATATGTTCAATATAATTGTATGTAAATGTATCACATTTTAATAAACTTGCAAATTGGAACCTCATTAATTATATCGAGAAAATCTTTAAATAAAAACGTAAAAGCGAAAAATTTATATTTACTACATGTTTTGCAAAAGTGAAACGGCAACGGAAATAAGCAGCACTCCTTAATAGTGGAAAACAGTTGGATATGTGTGTGTTAAAAATACAGAACTATACTAAAACTAATTTCAAGATGTCTCCCTCAAATATTTGGATTAAAACTTATTGGGGAAACATTTGCATTAAAAAGGATATAAAGTGGATCAGTTTACAGAGATAACGAGATAAATACGTAAATTAAATAGCCAAATGTGTACGTTAATCTGTAGCTAAAAAAATTAATTAGGGAAGAAAGCTAGACAACTCTAATATGATATTAATTTATACTCTATTATGAAGGAAAAATAGATAAATAAAGTACGTTTGGTAATATTTGCTACTAAGTTTTGTCCGCACATATCTTCAATTAAAGCGTTGTGATTTACGTGAGATTTTGCTCGTTACGATGCTTAAGCAATAAAAGAGAATGGCCATTCCACCATGGAATATAGATTCGTATCAAAAGTATTTGCAGAAGTATTTGTACCCCAGAGAAACTTTATTTTCTTTTATTCATTCAGTACATTGAAATGCAAAAAAGGTCCTAGTTTCAATCTCGGGGATAACTATATATTAGCCATTGAAACTAAGAAATATCCATAACGCTCTCTGAATATTGTTTCTTTGTTTTACATAATAGAATAAAGTGTAACCATTAAAATGTCTTAACTCTCAACTTTATATAAAACTCCAAATTAATTTAAAAATAATGAATGAAAATTTATTCAACCGCTTTAAAATTGTAAGATTTTTAAAATATCGAACAACTCTTATGATTTTGGTAAACTTAGATAATTCAATTCGGAATAAGCAGTTGCCAAGAGTATTGCATAAACATGGTCAAGTACAATTTTATACAAATAAAATCCAATACATACAAAATGTATCATAACCATAATTTATTTATAACTTAAATAAACAATAATATATACTGATATCGCGTGTGGTTGCAATTCGTCCACTTGTGTGTGGAAAGATTAAGTGCACTTGTGATCCATACGCGATACGTTTTGCAACATATTTATGTAATTTAGTGTATATTCGAATATCTGAAACGTCTGCACATATTACGTTAGCAAAAATCAACATCAAATTTCCACACCGAACATATTGCTTTCGAACCCGACAGTAATTGGAGAAAAATCTTGCTAGCGTAGAAGACATTCGAAAACAAAAAGGACCCACTGTATAAATTAAATTGGTGATTTTAATTTCCCAGGACTACCATTTTTTTACATTTTGAAGAATATAGACATTTTCCTTCGAATTAAAGATGGACATATAACTTGAATTACAAACACAAGGCGGAATGTATACACCACAAAATATCTGGATGTAACCCCACACGTGAAGTAATTTCATCCTAGATACCATCGTAAGTCCGGGCGTAATCGTGGAAGTCACTCAATTACGCCCGGTCTTATATTGTTTTTTCCTATCGTTTTGCCTTTCGATCCGACCCGTTAGCATTCTTCTTCGAGGCATAACACAAATATATTTTCCCTCTACTTTTAAAGAAAAGTAAGCAAAATCGTAACCGTACTTGAAAATGAATAAATTTTAAATTTTAAACTCACTTTAATTTTCTATTATTAAGCGTAAAATCTATTAGTTACAACAAAAATTTCCAAATAAAAATACTGTAATTTAACTAACAGAAATTTGACATTTAACAAATAGAAATTAGACATTTTTTAACTAACAGAATTGTATTATTTTAAAATTCCACAAGTAACGAAAATTTGTGAATAATGTTACTGCTTGTTGCTAAAACTTTAACTAGTACCTATATTAAGCTCAATGTGCTCCAGACTTGCCGAAAAGGTTGAATCTATTTTACTTAACAAATAGACTTCAGAGAAATAAGTTTATTTTAAAAATAAACGTTTTCTTTTAGCACAATCAATAGGCAACTTCTAGATATTTGAAAAGTTTATATTCGTTTATTTATTTTTTTAAATGTTAACATAATTTAATTCCTGCCTACGCAGCTATGTACTAAATTTAACAGTGATCTTGTGACGCAAACATTTTTGTATTGCGAGGGAATAAGGCATACGGAAATATTGAAATTTTTAAAATTGTTAGCTTCATAGCTAGTAAAATAATTATAATATTATTAACACTCTTCTATACTTAGTCTTTCTGTGTATGCCTTTATTGCAGTGACATCATAATTATTGAATATATTTGACGTTAAATTTGTAGAAATTCATTATCACTAAATTTTTATTCATAAGTAAATGAAACTGCGTGGTATAGTATTTTTTCTATTTTATTTAAATTGTTAACCATGACCTAGGTTTCGTTGTATAACAATATCTTCAGGTGGCCAATTTGAAGATATTCCGTATAATCTCTCCAAATCCCACCTGACGATGTTGTCGTAGTTAATAATTTAAATAAATTATATATAATACTACACCATGTACTTTCATTTAGTTGTGAATAAAAATTAAATAACACTATAATTAATTTAACGTAAAAACACATGGAAAGAAAAATCTCATCGATGACATGAAGGATTATCAGCCTATTCTCAATTCTTTGAATGTTTCTTAGGAAATTAAATATAGACTATAAATCTGTTGTTAGATGGTCTACAGAATTTCTGAACACTTGACGCACTGTTACCCGCACAGGCATAATAAACTTATTCTGAACAATAAAATGAAATGTGTCCATATTAATTTCCAACTTTCAAAATAAATGAATTCTGTGGGAAGTTACTTTTAATAAACCACCGTTAACATTGAATAGAACTATTTTTTTCTATTGCTTATAGAAATAATAAAAAAATATTGTAATATTATTGGAATTTTTTTTGGGAAATACTTTTAAAAATAGAGCTGTTATAAAAGATCAAGCTTTCTTCAATAAATATTAAGCCATTATTTATTAATCAGTTTAATAACGCAGCCTGTATCTGTCCACGACTATGTGCTTTCAGTAGCTGCTAAGCCCTCAACGAACCTATTAAAGAAAACTTCCAATATAATGAAGAAATTATATTACAGAAATATTGTATTATTAATATTTGAGTTTTTATTTTATTTCCTGATGGAAAGAACTTTGCAAGCCTCCCTTCTCACACACTTAGTAAGTTTTTCAAGGTTATTAAAAATTCTTAAAAATGCCTACCTTTTTAAATAAGATATATATATATATATATATATATATATATATATATATATATATATATATATATATATATATATATATATATATTAGGTTGACTAGCAAGTAATGAGGGTTTTCTTTAAATCATCTAGTAAATATGGGAACGTTCTAGAAGTTTCTAGGATCGAAGGTATTTAAAGGGCGCGGTACGTTCTCAGTAGTTCAGTAATAATTAAGATGCTGCACTGTTAGCAAGAGTAAAACATGGATGACATTAAGATCCATGTGAACTGTAAACTCTACGAGTACCAATATGGTCACTCTGCTGAGAAGCTACGCGTAACATATGTCAATGATACGCGTAGCTTCTCAGCAGAGTTCCTGAAGCAATATCTGAAACTACTGCCAAACGATTTACTCCGCTCGGGGAAAAGCTTGACATACTGTGCTTGGGTATCACAGGAACTTAGACCGGAGCAATTTTACCACCGCGCTGAAATCTATTCTCAACTTTTGATTTAACCTTTAAGTTTTGGGTTTTGGTTAAATACGGATCCCCCACCCGTCATATTCCACAGACCTTCAACCCCCTGATATTTGTTTATTTATATCACTCAGCAACGCCTTACATGAAAAAAACTTTGATCATGAAAATGACCCACAACGGTTCATAGGCCAATTTTTTTTATTCCAAGCCACCTTTTTAGGTACATGCTATCTACTCCTTGCCAGCGCGTTGAAGATATGTAGTACAAATACATGTATTAAATTACTTATTAGACCACCCAACATATATATATATATATATATATATATATATATATATATATAAAGAAGCAGCACTAGGTGTAATTTCAATATTCCCAAGAAAAAGAACGTTAAAGCGAGTTTTTTAAATGAGGGAGAACAAGAAGAACCGACTCTATGTTAATATGTACGTAGTATGACTTTAATCAAATGGAAACAAATTTTACATAGAATTAAAATAAATCAAATTTTTACAGCTTATAGTACAAACATAGACATGAATTGAGGTGTAAAAAGAAGAGGATAAGAACATATTGAGATCGTCAGTGCTCATTTATTGACTAGATTATCTTCGCCGGCTTCTAAATGTGAGACAACTGCATTTTCTTTATCGAGAGTTTTGCAGAGAACTTGACTTGATTACACATGGTTGTTATTTAAAATAGGACGCTATACGTTCGATGTAAGCTTGCATCGATTTACATTGAGAGAGGGCCCGGCCTGCACTTACTGTTACGAGATACAAGATATGGCATTTACTTTGCTTGACTGTGATGAGAACCGTGATGAGCATAAAGCTTTGTTAAAGATCATATGTCCACATAATAAAGGATCCACATAACAAAGGAGAGGGAACTTTAGGAAATGGTTTCTTTAGCTAACGTGACTTGGCCTTGAGTGAATCAATGAAATGTTTAGAGCGTTCGCTACGTCCGTTAATAATAAACAATTTTAACCTAAATAATATATATATAAAATTGAATAAAATTAAATTATATATATATATATATATATATATATATATATATATATAATATTGAATATATATTAATATATACGTATGTACGAAACCCCGTGATGTGAGTTGTAAGCAACACTGTGTTTGGTATTCTTGCACGTGAAATCTTCTTGGTTTTATTAATATTTTGCTTGATGGATTATGCGATATATATGATTTTATAGGATCTAACATTAACATTTGCAGCTTTCTTCATGATTACAACTTCAGTTAAATATGTATAATAAATCTGTGACCGTTATTTTTTATTTATTAAACCATCCCTCTTTTCCTATGTTTACTATCTTCATGATTACATTTGGAAAATATTTTTAAATAATGGTTATTTAAATGGCTATTTATATGAAACTTAAATTTTTAAAAATTTTTATATTATTATAGTGCAAGTTTCTTATAAAATCTTCTTGAAATTATATTCTAGAATAGTATCAATTATATATAGGTACTAGCTTCATAAAGCAGATTACTGTTAGGATATTATATTTAAAAAAATCTGTAGTAAAGCTTCTCATTTGACGAAATATCATTATTTTCTTGAAGACATTTATCTTTGAAATAATGTACGCCTATTAATATACCCTACAATATCATTTACGAGTTTTCAATGAAACTTTTCGGTAAATTAAAAAAAATAAAATTTTGCAAAATTATTGTTTCTGGGTAGTCATCATTATGCGTTCTGGAAAATTAGAATAAATTAATACCAACTCGAAGTTTTTCAACATCTACGACTATACTCGTAAATGATTTTGAATTAACTATTTTCTGAATGCTTATAGTCACCCTCTATTTATTAAAACAAATAGTCTCATGGAATATTTTATTTTTAATTTCTCTGATAAAAACAATAAATTTCTAAATTAGTTTTCAATATTAATTTCATGTTTAATTTTAATTGTACTTAGTTTTTATTCGCCCATCGTTTTTGAGAAGAATGTAATTGTGGATTACCAATTTGAAAAATCCTGCCACAATGTAGATTTAAGTACAACTAAGATAGTAAAAGTACTGTTGTAAAAGCTGCGTTATATGTCGTATACTATCCGAACTAGAATCAGATAAGAAAATTAAATTAATTTATATCCTTGTTAATAAACAGTAAAGAAACCTTAAAAAATATGAGTAAATTTGCAATTATGATAGACCATGTATGAAGTGCTATTCCACCGACACGGTATATCACGACACTACAAAAAAATCTGCTATTGTAGTATAGAAAGCTAATTAGAACCAAATTTTGTCACCTGTCATAATTCTAAACTTGTGTTTTTTTCTTTTTTGAATTAATTTTTATAACTATTTCTTTGATAACCTTCTTTTCAGATCCTGATAAATCAATCGATTTAATACACAAGACATATCTATGTACTTTTGAAATGGTCTTTCATATTCGTTTCATTTATTTATGGGTCATCAGTGGAATTAACAAATTTTCTCCCCATTTTCTCGGGATTTATTACGGAATGCTAACTGACATACATTGTGATCACTAAAATAAAACAAAAAATATTTATTTCTAGCAAATATTGTTATTAGAATAATAATGACTCTCTTTTATGTTCTTTGATTAAATATCAACATTAAAAACAAAAGAAAATCTATTAACCTCTGAAAAACATGTTCGTACACTATTTATGATTGAAACTTTACCCACCTTCATCCTCCGTCATCAGATCCTGACCCCATTATCAATACCTGATCACCCACCACAAACAAGTTATCAAGACAAGTGAAATGAGCTCAAATGTGAAGGGTCTACTAATCAAGGTTAAGAAGATTTTTTGCCCATTTTCCATCTCCGTTTGTCGGATTCTGCCTCCACCATCATTATAATATATCGTTTCCAAAAACAAATACTTATATCAAGGCTCAAGTTCCAATTTATCGGAAAGTGAGTGAAATATCAATCACGATATTTATAACAGAGAGGGACGGACACAAATGCAACTTAATTAAATGATTTTTAAAAAAATGGAATGAAAGTAAAGAAAATTCTGCAAAATATTAATTTTTGGTAGAAAATATTAATTTAAGATAAACTGTGTAATAGGTTTAATATACTATATTTTTATGATAGAGCAGTGTCCAGGACTTTCCATTATTATTTAGTTTCATTTTAAATATTCATAGCAATGAGCCAAATGATATCAAAACGTTGTTGTAACCAGTTACAGAGTTATCTCGCTAGTGAACAATTTCTCACATTTATATTTACAAAAATAATTTCAGAATAGGAGGTAAAAGTAATTTTACGGATATAAAATAATGGAATAAATGAAAAGAGTTTTCATGTAGACAATAATGGCTGTCTTTTTTTTTTAATGATTATTAGTCATATTTTTGCAAACTAATTATTATGAAGAAATAACGTTTCCTCCATTCTGAATATATAGTTACGTTTCAGAATCATAATCACGCAAACGATTTTTACTGTTTTACTTTGTCGATAGAATTTATGCCGAGTAGCTGCATAGCATTGTTTTAGACAACCATAGATATTAATTTTCGAAGTTTAGTTTGCAATTATTTCTAATATTTAAAAATATAATGAGAAATTAACTTGCATAACTTTAATTTCGTAATTATTTCTGATGTTCATAAATCTAATGAAATGTTAATCCACTGAATTTTACTAATTTTGATTTTTTTTTGTAATTTTATTTTACTCCCTTATTTACACACTAACGATGCATCGTCAACAGCATTTAATTTTCTTTAAATTATCATTCTACATTCTGACTATTTTTAGTATTTATATCAGCTTAATAAATCTCTTTAATATATTCGTATATAACAGTCTTGCTTTATGTAGTTTCACTCCTTATGCACTCGCATTCTAATCTAATAAAACGTCACGTGTTTTCTTAATAAAACGTCACCATTACATATTTGGTATATAAAAATGGATAAATAAATTTATGTCTAAAAAGCTCTATAATCTAAAGCTCATTGTCCATCGTGTGTGTAGATGACATTGAAAATTCCGTTATTCACTAACAGTTTCAATATTTTAAATAATTTTGACTCCAATATTTTGAACTTTTGCTATATTCACTTCTATAATGGCCACCTTTTATCTATTGAAATCTTATATCCACTAGATAAACCACGAGTCCTTAGTAATATGAGAAAGTTAGCACACTCACACACATTAAGGCAGAATAGGATCTTGCTTGAGGCGAGTTGCATTGCACAAGGGAACTTTCCTCAGCCCAAAGGGAAAGATTTCATTTCGAAATATTTTAAGCGCTAATGAAAAAAATTCATCTTGATATGTTGCAGACATGATCTTAAAATGCAATCTAAATTATTTGAAATACGCAGAATTCGAATGTAAACACGGTTCAATGATCGTTTATTAAATGGAGTTGAATATCGCTTAAAGATATTAATATTTAATTTGAGAAATAATTATACCAAATATTTGAAACAGTATGTTGTATAAGAGTAGATGAATTAATTACATTTAGAATTATGTAATGGAAACCTTTTATTATAGGCCCGAAGATTAAAATTGGTTTTATAAGTTATAAATCAAGTTGACCACTTTAGGTAATATTGCCACGTAAAATCAGGAAGTAATGAGAGCAATTACATAAGAAAACTTTAAGCCAGGATACACGGAGGCAGAACTTAGTTTTTCTGTTCCTCCTGCTCATCATCCTCCATTATTTTAGTACATAATTCGTTACGGTAATTAAAACGTTATTAAATTATTTTTAAAACGTAGCGAAGCCCGATAAGTTCTTTATTGAACAAATGAATCGTAGTTAGATATATATTTAATGACTTTTACCGTATTAAGAATATAATCGGTAATATAATTACGATATTGCATCTTGGCGCAGTACATCTATACTAAATATTTATGCAAAATAATAAAACTTATTAAAAAGAATTAGCGTGTATGTACTTTGAATATATTCACGAAAAAAATATTATGGGAAACAAATACTTAAACGTATGAATAAATAAAAAAAATAAAGAAATTAGCAAATAATTAAATATATAAATAAATTCTCAAGAAGATAGCCTGTATATTTGTTTTTTTTTTAAATAATTTATTTATTAGGGCGTCACGAAAAAACCAAAATAGCAATTTTGTTGAGGTTTTTACTGATGGATTTTGCAAGACTTGCGGTAAAATAAAGGCATTATTTCATCACAACGGATTTACTAGAAAAAAAATATTTGGTCATTTAATTTCAATACGAAGAGAACTTGATTGAAAAAGGTTATTTTTATAATAATTATAGGTGACGATACGCGTATTCTAATAGCTCTTCATAATACGGAAAAATACATACAAAATTGAAAAAATAGCCTTCCAATATGAGTATGTCTGAAAATTTGACAGACAGTGCTGTTCTACACATGAGCAAATATGCATTCAAAAACTACTTACAGATGCGATCTTAAAATACTTGGTTTCTAACTATAATGCTATTTTCTTAACCTAATACACTAAGTACATTATGAAGTTTAATAGTTATTAGTTTAATACTTAAGTACTTTTCGCAATTTTAGCGAAAAGTACTTAAGGACCACAATATTGCTTTCCCTATTCTGCTATTGAATGATCTTAATAAGGCGGGTTCACACCACTAACTACTTAAGCGATACTTGATACAGATTCTGTTTGAAAAAAATTACAATTTAGATTTTTAATAGTATTATGTTGGTGCCGTGATGTTAAAGCAAATTGTCGCATTCATTCGTAATTATTCATATACATTGCAATATTAATTAAAAATATTCTTAAAATTAAAAATTTCTCATTTGCACGGAACAACAAATAAATAAGTTTTACATTACAATTTTACTTCATACAATTCTTTAAATGTCTTCTTCTTAAGCTCTACCGTTCTTCTTTAAGAGCTTTGTCTTGCAACTTCTTATCAGTACTTGTATATATATATATATATATATATATATATATATATATATATAAATATAAATATAAATATATATGTATATATATATATATATATATATATATATATATATATATATATATATATATACATATATATATATATATATATATATTGTAAGCAATCGTAAGTGATTTTCGTAGGAACCAACTAATAGAAAAAAAATTGCATATTTTATGCATACTTTTCAAATGTTCGTATAGAAATTTTGGAGGGGGCAACTATGCTTTATCACTATGCCAAATTTCTAGTTATTACATCAACCGGTTTCTAACCAAAAAAACTTAATGTAAACACACTGTCAGACAGATACCGTGAACGTTCTATAAATGTTGTTCTTTTCTATTCTGGCACGGAACTCTATAAAATTCATATATTATTATTTAGTCCATTACTTCACGTTCAAAACTACAAAATTATTTAGACAATTTTTTTGATGGGTCAATAATTTGTGAATTTCTTTTGACTATTTATTTTTGCTTTAAGAAAGAGAAAATGTATCAAAGATATAATTGTCTTGATGTGTATTGAAATATATATTTGTCATATACAATGTAAGAAATTATAGATCTTTGCATTCAAATAAAATATGCCACTATCCGTACGAACCTGAATAACACGCAGCAGTCAAGTGGTGATATTATTGCTTCAGATTACGTGATGGATGTTTAGTTCCTTTATTGGGATTATTTAAGAATAAAATATTGGTTAAAAGGTAATAGACCTTTCACTGACCATATGAAATTAGTATTAAGAAATCATTAAGACAGCACAAAATGTTGTTTCATTTTTATATTTGACCTTTTTCGACGTCAACATTTACTTGACTATATAATCTTGCAATTGCATTTATGTATATTTTTTCTATCAAAATTTGTTCATGTAGGAACGTATTAAGTTCAAGCTTTTTTTATTTCTGACGTCTGTACTCCACCCCAACATTTCTGTTGATGTCAAATTATTCTAATAAGACTACATTTTTATTATTAATTCTAAATTTTGTACTGGTCGTTTAATTACCATTAAGTAGCGTACACTGTACTATGCGAAATACAGTTTTATCTCCATTAAATATAGCCATCAGCTTGTACAGTATACAAACCTTAAACAAAATAAAAATTAGCATTGACAGTATATTTTGTTCTAGAATTTTAATAATTTTCACGCTAAAGTTTCAAACTAATATTTTATAGCCGAGGATTCGAATATACTTAAAGTTCCACTAAATCATAACGTCTTCCATTCTCCGTATAAATTATTACAATTTGAATGAACTAGTTGGTGTCACATACCATTATAAGTCCCAGTTTAATTTTATTTGATGCAGAAATTACACAACAAATAATAACTTTTCATTTTGTTATTATTCTTGACATGAAAATTCATTGGTATTTAAATAAACTTGTGAATATACTGTCACGCATCCTGTGAATATTTTGAAAGTTTGTCGCATTTCAGAGTGAGACGATAAATAAGTGACATTCGGAAATTACTAAAGTAAGGTTTGTTCGAATATTTGTAAAATCATGAAAGTATGTTGGTAATAAAATAAAGTGAGTGGTTTCAAAAATTCACTAAATTTAGCCAATATTAAGAAAATGGATTATTTCTACCAGAAAAAAACATTCTGATCGCATAGATCCCTATGTTTAATCTTTCTATTTTATTTCTGACAATAACATTTTACTTTTAAACAATTTACATCTTCCTGTTACCTACATTTTACTCGGAAATCAAGTAATAATATTTTTCAAACAAATTTTGCGAGATTCATGAGACATATGCTTCATGGGTAAAGTGACATAATTTATAGAGTTTAATGAATCTTAGACCAGTAGAATTTTGTCGTCTATAATAATAGTTGTTTAGTTTTTATAATGTTTTTAATAATATCAAGTAGTATAGATTAAACATATGTAAAACACTTAAAGTATTATTTGGCTTCATTATAAGTGCTTCTAGCCCAAAAAGTCGGTAAATGTTTTTTCATGTATTTAATTTTGACTTAAAACTTTAGCTTATTTTATTAATCCCCATTCTACCCCTTGATATTTTTAATTAAGTGCGATATTAAAGGTACTATAATTTATTTATGTTCATTGAAAACCCCATGTCCAACTTATAGATTTACCCAAAGCGCTGGGCATGTGGCAGAACATATGATAAATGGTCACAAAATAATAACGAATAAGACAATACACTCACAAAACAATTCAATGCAATTCAAATACATATACATATTAAATTGGACAAATATAATTTACAATCTGTCTTGAACTACCAAGCAACTCCATGACCACATTTCTGAAGCGGTCAATGGAGCAGAAAAAATATCTAGATTGGGTGCATCTCCCATTACTGCATTAAATAATGTGAGTACACGAAAGACAAATGAACGCTGTAGAATATTCGTGTGCGCTCCAGGCAAGTAAAATAAACAATGACATCGTCACCTCATGTAGCTGCCAGGCGCATTAAGGGTTATTAAATTCAATATCGAGAGATTATCAACGTAACGATTTAATAATTAAAAAACATTTATGATTAAAAGCAATTCTCGTCTGAGGTAATGGAAATTACATCCGACCATGCTCGTTATGAAATTTGAGGGAAATAAGTATGGATTACAACAATTATAAATGTGAAAGGAAAAGTTTATAATATATATATATATATATATATGTATATATATATATATATATATATATATATATATATATATATACATATATTGGAATTAAATGACATATATGTATTGATAACCGTAACCAAGAAGCGGAGTATAATATTTAGGTGTATGGCTCAACGCAGTGGCAATACGTATAGGAGTAAATATTAATTTATAAACATTCAAACGCAAACTTTATTTAACCGAATGTAACCAAATCGACTGTTTTCAAATATTGAATACATTTGGCGTTAATTTTGTAGAAATTGATTATTCATAATTAAATAAAATACGTGATGTAGTATTGTTTCTACTTTCTTTAAGTTCTTTACCACGACCTAGATATCGTTGTATTGCAACATTTTCAGGTGGGCTATTAGCAAAGGTCTTTGATAATAGCAAAGACCTTTGCTAATAGCCCAATATTCTTATAAAATTTAGTTATTAATTATAAACATTTTCTTATAAAATTTAGTTATTAAAACAAAATTAAAATGTAGATCTTAAATAATACATAAAATATATCATGTATTAATAATATCAAATGACGTGAAGCTTTATTTAATCTTTATTCACAAATATATATTATCTTAAGTGCTTGACTTTTGGTAACTTGAATACGGCCCTAAATAAAAATAATTTAGCTGATATTAAACAAGTAGGTAAACTGTAAAGATAGGAAGCTTATATGTGATGTAATTGAAACAACATTAACCATTGTAAATTCACACTACCTTTTTCTTATAATGTTAATCAAACACAAAATTGTCATAAATAGGCGTGGCACTCTTACAGCAGAACATTCGTGAAATGTTTGTAATTATTTAAATTTTTTTAAAAATAGATAGTTCACAGCTCATCGCCAATAGAATTTTTTTTATATTTATCTATCATTCCCTAACTTATCTAAATTTCTTTTCAACACAACTAAAGACCGAGTATTCCTACGTTTTATTAAGTTGCAAGCAACGTTTTATTCAAACGGTTGCGACTTGGGAATATGTTAACAATTATATAAAGTTTCAAACCTAAAACAAATAATTGCAAATATATTTCACAATAAATGATGAGAAAATTGTAAACTGAAACTAATACTAAACGTAATACCTGGTAATTTTCTGTGTGAAACGCTGTCACTTTTGTAGGCATTACGCTTAATCATTTTAAGAGTAGTTCTTGGATAAATAATTTGCGTAAATGGTGAAATTACAAATTAAATATCAGGTTGATAAATTAGCTTGTCAATATGGCGTCCTGGCTATACAAAAAATTAAGTCGTGGTGACAGATTCCAGTTAAGAAAACATATGAAACTAATGTGATCTCGCTCTATTACAAATAACAACGAAAAAACGAAAAGAAAGTGTGGCAGTCATTATGATTTTCGACAATATCTAGTCTGATTATTTACGTCTTATCTGCTTATTTTAAATATAATATCGATATCATTCTACGATATGTACAAATGATATATAAATGATAAAATAAACGGTTATGTATCGTTGCAATACGTCTCACAACGTAGCATTGCGTAGCGGGGCGCAGCAAATAAGAAAATACTTGCTACGTATTTCGAATCTGCGTATGTATTTTCTATATCCGTAGCATCCTAGACGTAACCATGACCACCGTTTGTATGTAACAGACATAAAGCCTTCACAAATAAAACATTTTAATTGACTCGTACTGCATATTTGGTTACATTTTTCAAGTTAAGGCAGTCATCAGAGTAACATTTTATTTTACGCGTTAATACGGTATTTGTACAGAAGTTGACATAATTACTTTTCTTTTGAAAATATTCATTATTTTTCTTGTCAACGATAAACTTGATTTCCATTTTCTGACTTCCATTGTAATTTTTTCTCTGTATCTATATGGAGTGGAGCTGAGGATACATTAAACTAAATTGAAACCATATCAGTAGTTTAGTTAGTTAAATACACACTGACAAAATAAAGCAGGTAAAATTAAAACAAATGGTAAACTAAATAACCATCACGCCCATATCTTGAGAAACAAATTCGTTTAAAGAGAAATGTTTTTCAAGAGATAATTAATTTCCTTTTCTCGCATAAAGAATTTCACATAAAACCTCATGAAAAGTTGATAAATGTCCTAAATAAATGTATATGATGACAAAGAGGAATGCAAATTTGACCTAAGAATGTAACAGCAATAATACAAAGAAGCGCCGGGCTGGGAGTAACGACATTTGCTCTTGTCGTCACGTCCTTAATCGAATATCGATACTTTTCCCGCACATGTTTAAGGGAGCACCGAATTTATTATTCAGAATAATGGGCATGAGAAGGGATATTGATCTCTCATAGATTAAAGGAATAAATTTCGTAAAGTGTTAAATAAACTTTACATGTCTAATCAGAACGTTGAACTTTATTTTTTTTACTTTCTAAGAAGTAAATATATTTCGAATTAGTCTGAATAAATTTTACTTAGCGATGTCATCGAACAAATTATTGTTGTGATCTAACCGCGACCAATGCGATATCGCTTAGCATTAATTTTATGTTTATATTCAATCTATTAATTTATGCAGGAGATTATTATTTTATTTTATTTTTTAAATTAGATTTAAATATGTAATTTTTATTTTAAAAGAAATTTGGTGAATTTTTTTCCAGTTCAGTCAATAAAAGCATTTTCGTATTATTATTTTTTATAATTAAACCTTGTTCAAAGCAAATTTAAATTTGTAAGGAAAAAATTATGATAAGCAGTTAAAGCCATTTTTGATTTGAAAATTAAGAATCGTTTAGGTAGAAAATAACAAAAATTTTATAATGACGTATCTAGAAATATATATTTTTGGAATATTTATTTTATAACATTGGTGTCAGGTAATTATAATAAACCTATGTCGATATTTTGTGTTCTTAGTAACAAAACTTCATCTATTTTCAAGGTAAATTATATGACTGAATGGAAAAAATTGTGTGTATTTTTTTGGAATCAATTTATAAAGCCTTACATTACAATAAGACAAAGCTTCGACAATCTGATAAACGTAATAATAAACACAAGGTTATGATTTTAATCGTATTACAAATGTTTATAATAATTTTCTCATCACAATACAATTACAATTTTAAAAATAAACCTGTCAATTACTTGAAGAACTCGAACACAAAGATTCTGTACACATTTAAGCATGTATATTTATACATGCATTTAGGTAATAAGTATTTTTTAAACTATTTAGTAGTTTGAGATATATGTGGGTTATATAAATGTGCTAAATTTAAAGTTTCTACGTTAAACTGTTTCTCCAAAAATATTGTGGAGATTTATAGAACAATTTTACATACAATTCTAAAATAAATCGTATCGGAATCCTTAAAGCAAATTACAATAATTATTTACTTATAATTTTCATCTATCTAGTACATCATCCCCGAACCGGCTCAAAGACCCACATCTAAACTATCAAACAAATGTTTGACCAGGATTTATATTTCCATGTTGTTACGTTTAATTATAATTTATATTTAGCTAGAATCCATGAAATTTAATTTTAAATCCGGTCAAAGCACTTCCATCGCGTTGCTCAAAATGTGATAATGATTATGATGTACGTGTCGCCATCAATGATACTCGGCTAATATGATTAATTTAATCAAATCAAAGTTATGAAAACAATTTTTCGAACGTGCTCTTTATTATCTACTGCAACTGAACGTTAATGAGTCTGATATATTTTCAATATTTTCGTGCACATAACCTAGATCTTTATACGTATATATATATATATATATATATATATATATATATATATATATATATATATATATATAATATATATATATATATATACATATATATACATATATATATATATATATATATATATATATATATATATATATATATATATATATATATATATATATATTTGGGGTATTCTAACTTTCTTTTAAACCTATTTATTTTATTTTTTTTTCACATTTCCCATAAACATTTTAATCCCCATTGCCACATGGATTGAAATAATACAAACAAAGAAAAAATTTAAAATCGCATAAAATGTCTCTAAATGGCATAAAACTGATATAAATATACTTGTTGGATTTTTAGGGTTCCTGGCGAAACAAGAAAATGTTCTAGTTTTAATATGTCCACCCTTCTGTCATAGCCTCCTGGTTTCTATAATTTTTATCATGCGTGTATGAAATTATACGTACATGCTTCATCTATAATTCTAATTCCATGCACGAAAATATTAAACGAAAAATTTAATGCACCTCCTCTTAAAGGGGGTGAAAAATTCATTTCGTGCGTCCTCTATCTTTTTTCATTTTATATCTTGTTTTCCAGAATATGGACCTACAAAATACTTAAAATTTATTAAACCATGGGCTTGAAAAATTAAAAGAAAATTTAGATACTCTCTGATTACAAATTTGGAACAGATTTTTTTAGTTAAATTATATCAACAATTTTAACAAATATTGCCAAATACGCAATAATACGTTGTACATATTCCAATACTCACTTGGAAGGCTCATTTTCTATCAATTTAGATTGGATCAAATATGTACAGTCTTACTACTCTGTGATTATTGTAAGATAGAAGTAAATAGTTGGCTGCAATCAAAAGTTACCTTTCAGTCAGTTAAATATTTTTTATCTATTTATTTATTTATTTTCTTTAATATACAAGAACATAAGATACTACATGAGCAGTCTCCTTCAGTCAACCAAAGCATCAAGAAATAAAATATATTTCATGTGGTGTAAGACTGCAATATATAGTAAATACAAATGAAAAATAAAATAATTGAACCAGCGATAAATAAACTGGTGAGTATAAAAAAGTAACCAACGATAACTAAGTAATCAAATATATATAAAACAAAGAAGAAAATATGCAGCAAGGAAGAAAAAGCTGTTTTTGCAATATTTTCAACGACATGAAAAGCAAGTTAGATATGACAACGTTAAAGTCATCATTGCCTCCTGGAATCCATCATTATGAATTACTTAATATTATTGAATGGAATTTCTAACCATCCACTTGGCTGCAAATTGAATCAGGCAGCAGACAACGTAGCAGAAATGACGTGGCCACAGACCTATGACGCGGTCAAGCGTTTGTACATAATCTTGTCAAATAGTGTGACCAGTGACAGTGTGGATCCATTAGGTCGACTTTAATTAGAACCATTTTATGCAGATTCGTGTGAGAGCGTAAAATATGCCAGCACAAAAACGGAAAGATGCCATAAAATATTATTTGTATTACCTACGTACTTAATAATAATGATAACGTGAATTCGACGTCAATATAATAAATAATACTTGATAATAGGCTTGGAAAATAACTATCAAATGAAATAAGTGGCTATTTTGATGTAGACGTTTTTAAAATAGCTGAAGTTAAAAAAAACCATAACTGTGAATATTGGTTCATATGAAAATAAATCTGGATTATATATATATATATATATATATATATATATATATATATATATATATATATATATATATAAATTATTTGTTCAAACTATTTTGGATAATAACCTACTGTTCTTCCAAATATTTAAATTTTACCTATCGATCTCTTTTTTACCCACAACGAAACTGGTATATACGTTTATGGTGAGAGGGTGTTTGTTTGTTTGTGTCCAAGTCAATGTTCCCATTTATCTCTAAAACGGTTTGAACAATTTACATACGGTTTTCTGTAAAATGTTTGTAAATCATTGACAATGGTTGTTATGATGATTATTCACAAGGGCCGCAATAAACGTATTGTTGCAAACTCTAAAATGGTTTGACCGATATAGACACGGTGTGTTGCAAAATGTTTGGGACTAATGTGCGATGGGTTTTCGATAGATGTTATGGTGTTAGCTTAAAAGGGAGTGTTGCAACATTTTATTGCAAACAAATGCTCCCTTTTTCTCCAAAACCGCTTGACCCATTTAGACATGGTTTTCCGTAAAAAGTATGTGATTTAACGGGGAAGTTTGTTATGTTTTTAACTTATTAGGGGGCGGTCTAAAAACATTTTTGATTGAACTAGATTAACTACTCTGTGGCCTTTCTGCGGCTTCGTCGATGTGTTATACATGTAACATATTTCTCAAGCGCTCTGATTCTTGCGATGCAATGAAATCAATTATTGCTACGGTATATAAAGTCGTGCTCTACTAAGAGCCACATAAGCTTACACTTTGGCGAATATTTTTAAAAGCTTAGTTGTTAAGACTACAGATAAAAAAACAAAATTAAAATTTTTATTAAGCCTACGTCAGATGTAAACATTGCAGTAAGATGTAAACACTGTAGTAAACATTTTGAAAAAACCCACGACGATGTGTTACTTTTCAGTTGGAAAACGATTATACATAGTCGTGCGTTTTTAAAAATTTTCAGTTTTACTCTTTTCTTACAATACATATCACTCGTCAATTTCAGTTATCTTAACCACATTAAATAGGAATTTTTCACTGACGCGATGATTTGTTTTGTTTAATTACATAATGTGTCTCCTACCTGCTACTGGACCCGCGCAGGTTTTCAAATTAAGTCGGCGGTTTTTACGAACATATTTTGGGATCTCGAGATACGTGAGTAACAGATTTAACACTTAGAAGTATTTGCGGGTATCTTTTTATGACGTAGCTGAATGTTATCATAGTTCTGTATTTCTGTACATAGTATTATGGACGTGCAAACCGGTTAGTGTAAAGTTAACACTATACCGGTTAGTGTTTTCCATAAATGAGATAGATATACGATGCAAGGGGTTGAAGTCACCACGACGTGTGTTAATAGTAGCCATATTAGAATATCTTTCGCGAATGGTTAAAATTTTGATTTTATGAAAAAAGCGTATATTTTTAATTGTTAAAACCATATATTTTTAAACTTTTAGTAACCTGGGTTTGTTTTCACAACACCCATCTTACATAAGTTTTCTTATTCTATTACTTTAACTCTTCCACAAAACTGCTCACATATCTTGTAGATTGTGTTAATTCTGATGTGTGTAATAACATTTCAAACCGGCATTATGCACAGGTACAACTTCACTATACCATACAACGTAGGGCTAGAATGATATCTACACCAAAGTGGGTTGCAGTATCCAAACCGTTGAATTAGGAGCATTGTAGACATTCTAATATTTTTGTAATCTATTATTGAAAATATGTTACAATCATTGTGCACATAAATTAATTCAGAAAATTATGAAGTCATTCTTTCATTACAACCTACATAATTTCATTTAACTTTTTATATGATAACGGAGAATTTAATGGCAAATGTATTCGGGCCATGAGTTGAATAAATATTGATGAGTAAATATTGTAATTATTTTGTGATTGTTAATCTAATCCTAGAACATTTTAAATCTTATTTTTTAGTTTGAGAATCATTAAGAAAATTTATTTACGCAATTTTTTACTTTTTTTTTCAGAAATGGAAACAAGCAATTCGTTTATAGCGAATATATGCCGGTGCAATCAGCAAAGTAAATCTGTCAACGATTGTTTCGGTCATCTCCTTTATACCAACCGCGCGAACTATTGTTCGCCTTTAGTATTTTCAGGGTACAAAACTTTAGAAGGAAAAACAAAACCCTATTAAAATCCTCATGTGTTCCTCTGCCCGTTTGCTATAACCGTTTTTCTTTTACAGCCGTTTTTATTTAAAATTTCGCTTAGTGATTAAGTGCCTCAATAGCTAACACCCTAAATGTTTTTATGGTATATAAAGTTTTTAGAAACAATAAACTCCATGTACGATAAAAATATTTAGATTTCATGTATAGTATGAAGTATCATTTGAGAAAGCTAGTTGTAAGGATCCCGTATATATTTTTTCTTAATTTTATTAATATTTGTAGAAAACTACGAAAATGTAAGAAAACTACAAAGATGTAAGTTTATTTACTTTACGTAGATGTCGGTGTTCGAGATGTTCATCACTATGTTTATATCCTCACTAAGTTTTATATCCCTATTTAATTATATTACGTATTATTAAATATTTGTTGCGCTAGGAATAAAATGAAAATTTCTGATAAATAAAGTAATTTCACTTCTAACGAGGTATGGAACCCTCAATATGCAAATCTCATTGCGCTTGACTGGTTTTGTTACATTAAAATTATTACAAAAATATTTGGAGAAATTCATTTAATTATTAACGAGTAAATATCTACCGTCGTAGCTTTTTTATAGATACTGCTCGATATTACCTTGAAAAATTAGGTATTAATGATAGTAATTTTGCTATCATTTTCTAAAATAAAAGGGTCAAATTTACGACCCTGTGACAAACATAAAGCCAGAAATAAAGATAGGCATTTAATTTGAACAACGAGTAGAGGTTTATTTTAATGATTTTTATATGAAAGGCATATAACAGGGTTTCATTTTAAAATCTGATTTCCATAAAATTATAAACTGAGTGTTCACCGATGATGCAAAAAAATGTTTAAACCATTTGAACGGTATATAAATACGCTGCTAAGATCTGCTTCAAAAAATACTTGCCATAATTTGCGAAATATCTAGATACTTAGTAACTGCAAGATTCTAGGTTCTTCTAAATCTCTTTGAAGAAAATATAAATAATCGATTTGTTTGATTTCTTCCACTTTGTAGGTCTTGAAATTTTCAAGAAAAATTTAGCGAAATAAATTTATTTGAAATTTTTCATAACTCATTAGCATTTGAGTTATTTTTCAAAATTGTTCAATCTCGTGGCTGTCAAATGACAGGAGAAAAACATTTTACACGTTACTGTGAAGTTTGATGTTTCCAAAAGGAACCTTAAAAATTAAATTTGTTTAAAATTCCTTGTTTAAAAAGTTTTTAAAATTCCTATCCATTTATCAACATATACTATTATCTCTCAATCGATGGAATTCACGAAAGAAATAATTTCGCTCCACTTCACATGAATTCAGAGATTGCTACATTTAAATAAAGATCTCTGAATTAAAGTTCTGCGTAAAATATTTTAAGCACATTCTCATAACATCGTGACATTTTCCATAGCATTCTTTTTAAGTTTATTAAGCGTACTTTAATCTTTTGATTACGAGCGAATTAATATTTGTAAGATGCAAAAATGTAAACGTTGAATTTAGCCAATGCGATATTCAAACGAATATTAATATAATATGAATATTCGGTATATTTCTATAATGTTACACAGTGGCAATAAAGTATACGTCAATCAGATGGTAATCATAAAGTAAAAGGTAAACTTTTTTGTCGAAATCACTTTATCTTAACGATGTAATCTCGGTGAATGTGGCCAATATTCTTTGGTTTATCATTTGAAGGTTCATCATTGAGATTTATTTTGTCGGAAAATTTGCACACGGATGCTAGCACGATGTCACCGGCAGTGGACCATTAGTTTTCAAATAACATCAACGTAGTATAATCGGTATCACGCCTGTGTCATATGATTTATGTTAGAGGCATTGGGGTGTTATTTGAATAAAGGTAATACGCGCAAATAACACCTCAATGAGTAAAGATCCATCTAGCATTACCAGGATAAAATAAAAATCAGCTGATTTTTCAATAAACATATACACTGATAAAGAAACGCAAAACTAGTAAAATTCTACTGAATTAAGTATAACATCAAATATTTTGGGCATATGTTCATTGCAACTCTGAAATAAACGCTCCCCCCCTCCCATTTAAAAGGTCAATACATAATTTGGTTTGATAGTTGAATGTTTATCTACTTTATTTGTTTATTTAAGTCTCATAGGTTTATGGGTCTTAAAAGGTCTTAAGGTTTATATAATACAATCAGTTTGAAAACTAAATTCTTAATATCGTTTTGATAATTTGTGTTATCTGGGTTCTAATAAATCTATAAATATATGTGTTGTATTTAACAGAGACTACGACTAAACAAAATAATTTATTTAAATGCAAGCTCGAATTTTATTTTAAGTGCTGATGGAAAAACATTGTTTAGATTTTTGTTCCTTTCCATGTTGAATCGTTCATTATCTTTGAGAAAATAATGCCGTACTTTATCTTTTGTTTTAAATCTAATGCGTTACTGATTGTGCCTTCGCACTTCCTTCATTGTAAGTTTTAACGACAGCGGAGCGATTTTTAATTATAATTAAATATTTAAATGCTACTTTGTGTAATTAGAGATTTATTGTCTAAAGATATTTTTGGAGTGCGATTAGTTTTTACGTAAGCTAGCTGACGAAATTTGTTCAGCATATTATTGCCAACTTACGTTGGCTATACTATGTTGAACAAATCTCATAGTATCGCTAACATACGTTGGCAATACTATCTACTCTTACTTATATAGCATTTTTACTACAACAATGTAAACAACAATGAGAGTGTTTCTCAAAAATGGTCCTGAAAAATATCTGACATATATTCGCCGAAACTGCTAAGATCAAATTAAGAAAAAAGTAGCCTTACTTATAGGTAATGTATATATGACGAAGAACATTTTACATACCAAAAAATGTAGTTATTGATTATGTTAATAATATTTTTGATATACTCAAACTATATGCAAAAATAATTTCTTGAAACAGTTAACTTACATGCATAGCTGTCTTGTGTATGCGTCAAAAACATAAGCTAGGAGTTGCCATGAAATCTTATGCCTTAGTTGACTTTAAATCGGTGAGAAAATATTTGTTTTTTTAAAATGTCATTACTTAAGATACGACTATTTTTGTTATGAAATAATAATGTTATTCACATAATAAATAAAAATAATATTATTGGCTAAAATGTATTGAAAACATTAAAAAGAATTTAAAGCTTCCTTTAAATCATTATTCTCTTTGGGCTCGTGCGTGCAATGATGTTATGATTTCTCGACAAAAGAAAAGCAATTTCTTATAAAGGACTTGCTGAATTTTTGAGATAAACATATATTTATAATATATATTTAATATATATTATAAATATATGTTTATCTCATATAATATATATATTTTATATATATATTTTAATATTTATATTTTTATAAAATATTTATTCTTTTCATATCACGTACTGTTAAGTCACTAAGATGTTGACGGTTTAAATTAAGTTATCTATAGTTTTCTTTTAGTTACAGTATTAATATTTTCATTTTCATTGTTTCTTTTTCAATGTTTACATGTCTGTAAAATATATTCTAGGCAATATGACATGTTTTTATTAACTTAAATGTCTATTGCATTGTTGTAGTACGATTTCTATTCATATTTCTATGAAAATCGCAGAAAGAAAAGTTTTATCACTCGTGGAGATTGTTTTATTCTTAATTTCAATGCATTTTTTTTTCAACGATAGGTACATAACGTTATTTTATTATTTTAGTCACGATAAAGACTACGTTCCTTACCATGTTGTTAAAATGTTATTAAAAGCTGCCCTTGAATATGTCGTTAATTTCGATCTAATAAAACCCATTTATCCACCGACCAGAAAGGTATCGAGTGCCCTTCTTTATTAGCATAAATTATGAAATATCACAATAGTCTACATATTTTATCGGTTTGTTAGTACGGTTGTTTCACAGCTTTACATTAATGTGGTTCATATACTAGGTTCACATTTGTTCAGTTATTGGGGTATACCGAAAATATTTTATTTTGATATTTCAATATATTCTGCGGAATATGCAAAAGGAAAGAATATAAATTAAGTGAAATGGCGTTTTTGCTCATGAATATTCTAGCTTTACAAATAACAACTAAACCTATAATAGAAATGAAAACATGTCTACTAAGATCACAGGATTTCTATAATGTTTGGATATTTTTTATTAAAAATATCTTTTAAATGATTTTTTTTATCTTGGTTTGTTTTCATTTAGTTTTAAATATTATTTACATTTTGAAGAAATGTTCATTACCGCATCGAGTCAGCTATTTTTTTTAAATAAAGTATTTTGTCTCATAATATAAATTTAAAAAAAAATGCAGTTTTTCTCAAATAGAAAAACTGCATTATTTTTTCTCAAATAGAATAAAAGAAAAACCAAAAGAATAAATGCATCAATAACAGTGACTACTAAAAATATGGATTAAACTTTAGATTTGGTTTTGACAGCTTCAAGCGGAAATGCACGAGAAAAAGAACTTCTCTAGAGCTGATTGGATGCGTCATACTCCAGCTGACGAAATAAAATTAATATCTCCACGAGTCTAGTACTATAAAATTATGTAACATAAACTACACAACACCGTTGAGAAGAAAGGAAAGATAAATTCGCAGCACATTTCTTGCGCTTCTTGTTTAGATAATATAATGTTAAACTATGTTATTGCCTTTACTTTTGCAAACTAGTGTTATCAAAATAATGTTCCCTTTAGCCATATAAGGAACTCAATCTACTTGACCCAAAATAAAAAAACATAAAATAATTTCAATTAAAACTATAAAATTATTTACTAACCAATATAAAGTTATAAATCGTATGAGTATCTCCATTGATGGTAATTTCTTCTACATAATTTAAAATAACGTTTAATCTATTCGCTTGCAAAGAATTAATGTAAATACACGAACTGGTTTAATAGTTACTTGGGTCTACCCGAAATATGTTATTGTGGGAGAAATTATTATTTTAAATAATTCAACAGGAAATATAAATCACGATAGGAGCGAATCTTTACCGATGGTTCGGAAAATATGATAATAATGTTTTACATAATTTTTTCCTATATTTTAAACTGGTTGAAAGTTCGTAATATTACTTCAACAATCTACTGTGCAACCCTTAGCTGTATAAATAGATAACAAAGGCAGTTAGTTCGTATTTACGCATATTATATGTATTCCTATACCCTTACCAAATAACTGTTTTCGAAAAACATCTGTCAAAAGTTATTTTATATAGAATAAAAAGTTATCCTTCGTTTTATTGTTTATAATATAAATTTTATTTAAAAGAAATAATGCACGGGCTGAAGCTATGTATTACCAAAATTTTATTGTATGATATTTAATTAAGAGTTATCACTAGACCTTATGCTTTTGATAATTACCAATATTATAACGACAAATTTTTCCGATGCTATTAAGCAAATAAAGCAAATGTTGTGATTCATAGTTATCAGATAAATACACTAAATAAAAATAATACATTTTTTGGAACAGCGAGTATGTACCAAAGGTTTTACTTATGGTAGAAATGTCATACTTACACTTATTAAATTTAGAACATTTATGTTTTGTTCTAATGTTGACATAACAAAAGAAGGTTTGAAACAAATGCAAAATTCTGTATTTAATTTTTCTTTCCTTCTCATTGCAATTTAAAAGCTATCAGAAATGAGTCTAAAGGATGTATTTTGTGCTATTATTTCTAACGGGAAAATGCTATAAAATAATTTTTTAACGATAGATCTGGAAATCGAATTTCAGTTGATACAGCTTTATTATGTATAAGCCAACTAATACCCACTGCTAGATTTGAATGAGATGTTTATCTCATGTTTTATCAAGTTGAGATGTGTGTATGTAAACGCATTACAATAGCTCCATCAACAAAAGGACATTTTCAAAACTCTTTAGTATTTAAATAGTTGTGAAATGTATTATAACAATTCTGGATAAATTATTGGAAAAAGAATGTTACTTTTATAACTATATTAAATATAAAACAATATAACCTCAAATTCAAAGTGATTTAAGTAAATAGTTCATCATAATACCTAATTATACAATTAAAAAAATATTTAAAAAGATATTGTTAAACTATCGTTTGAAAATTAATACGAGCGTGACCATAGGTAAATATATAGAAACATGTAACGTTAACATGTCAGCCTATAGGATCTATTGCAGGTAACCGGCATAGGCATCTGTTATAGGCTTTTCTTTTTTAGACTATTTCTTCGACTCTCTGCGTCTCGAATTATTTAGCCATTTCAAATTCTGAGAGGCAACTTTTTCATTTACCCGTTTTGTTGTTTTTTAATGAACCTTCCTACCATTTTCTCAATTTTCCACGCGAGGGAAGATGTCGATAGAGTATAATTATGTGAATATTTATTACTGAATATTTATCAAATATTTAAAAACACATTTAACCTTTAATTTTACCAATAATTGATAATGTTTAAAAAAGCAAATATTTATGTTGAATGCTAAATTTATTTGGCGATTTATATAATTTATATCAAGTCCAGTAACAATATTGTTTTACATTGTTTATCCTTAAATTTTAAATTCAGGGAAATTATTCATGCGAAGAATTCCCGAGTTTTTTGAAAAGTAGCTGTTCTGAAGAACAGACTAAGTCCGTCACGCAAATTTATGTTCCGATATTAATATTTTATCTAAGTTTAATTCTTTCGAAATATTGTTTAATTTTTAACCAAAATGATCGAGGTTAGATAAATGGATTTATAATAAACAAGTATATATTTAATAATTATAGAACGATAATAAAATTTCTTAAAAACATATTTCATGTTTATGCTCGATGAGATTGAAAGTCATAATATTCTCGAATATCTATACTTATATTCCATTCAATTTCAAGATGGAATGTTTGTAAACAATCGAATTTGACAGTTAAAATACGGTTGGCACAAATATAATATTCGATCAGCTGGCGACTATTTATAAAATTCTTTGTATTATAACCACAGTTTAATAAAACTGTATACTTAATCAAAATATTAACTTCAGAAAGTTTCACTATGAAAAATGTTATAAATACAAGTATTACACCATTATTTTATTGATACGAATTCTAAAATTTTACACGGTAAAAATGGACAACCCTCCATTTTTTTTGCGAAATAGTCAGGCGTTTCAAACATTTTGTGAAAATAATCAATATCTCGACGCTGTAAAAATCTAGACCGTATATGCTATTCATTAATAAGGCGTTAGAGTGAGATAGCTACAATATGTCAGCTTACGCTGCTATATTTCTAGATTTGACAACCTTACATACAGATATAAATATGATATATTTGGCGTATAGATAATTAAACAAACATTGTGACATCTCATTTTCTCTTCAAGTAAGTGGTGGTACTAAAATATTTTCCATTGTAGCCTACAGATTGTATACGTACTTTAGGATAATATTTTTATAATAACTGAGCTTTTACTCTTATTTCGATTTATATTTTCGATGATTATTCTTAATATTAGACATATTTATATCAAAAACATTAAAAAAGCTTTAATGTTAATATCCGTTATAAGTTGGCCGCTCATATAAGGATAAGATGGTCACTTAATTTATGGTTCATTTTTCATCTTCCTTTGCATTTTCCGTTACTTTTTTCTTTTTTCTCGTGTAAGTTTTTCTTTTCCGTTTCTTGTTTCTTCATTTCTTGCCACAAGGATTGCAATAATTGTTGAATGGAATACAATTTACATGCGGTCATAATTTACAAACAATTCATTGTAGCTAATCTTGCATTTTTTCAGTCTCGTAATAAGTTTCACCGCATTCCACGCATCATATATATTATCTTCGGGACTGTAATTTTCACCGGCTAATTCTATAGTTTCTTCTTCCTCAGAACTTGAATGTTATTTCATTTTTTGCTTTTTAATATTAAGATTTTTCTTCATAATCTTATTGTTTTTACTTTCTCTTTCCTTTTTTTTCACTAATATAATATAGGGATGCTAGTGCCTTCGCTGTTTTGCTTGGACAGTTTCAGAACGCTAGTAAGCAGTTCTACAACTGGGTACATATCAGTCAGGTACTTTGAAGGCGGGTCTTTTTGTGAGCATCCTCATTAGATCTTTATGATAACCCCCCGGTTGGTGGTAGTTCTATTTGAACCCGTTCAGACGTAGGATCCTCAAGTATCATTGAAATCTCTTCAATATCTCTGTCATTTTTAAGATTATCAGATATGTAAGTATAATCTGGAAAGATTAATCTGGAATCTAAATTTAGTACCATTTATGAATTTGTTATTCAATTTGAAGTTATATTATCGACAGGTTATTATATTAAACGAAAAAACAGTAAAAACATAATACATTTAAAAAATATTAACATTGCAACATCAAATATCAACGTACTAAAAAAACCTCAGGTAAATAGAAACTTTGAAGCTTAAAAACACTTTTTATTTTTTTTTTCAATGAAACAATATATACAGCGACGTACACGTTCGAGAAGCAATCGCTCACCAATCAAAACACATATAGAGCAGCAGTAAATTTTTTTGGTTGGTTATTTCATTGAACTGGCCATATGATTTTGAATTACCCTACGCTAATACCGGAAACTCAGCCTTGATTGTATTTATATATATAATAGTGCATTCGTAGTGATTCCTTATGACGCATTTTAATAGTCGTACAAAAAGAAAACGCATTATGAGCGGCATAGTGTACTAAGCGGAAAATAATATAATAATTGAAATATTATTCTGAAAAGAAAACATGTATCTACATTTGTGTTTCGTACAAGTAGTTTAAAAAATAATATATTTATGTCAATGGCTGCGGAAAATATAATGTTTACCTCATCTCAAAATCTTCGACAAATTATTAAATATTTATTTCATACAGACATACCTATATTAATTTTTATACTACTCGAATAATCTTAAAAACATTTGAATAGATATTAGAAAGAGAAGAAATGTAATACCCCTTTTTATGGTCTACACCTTGAGACTTAGTAATAATATTATTTTGACACCGTACTTTCAAAAAATCATCAGTTTATCAGATAAAAATGCGGATTCGTGTTTATGAATTTTGCCGGACCATAAACTATATCTTTGGTTTGAGGACAACCAATGCGGGTTCGTATGATCATCTATCTGTCCACCTGTTGCACAAACACGAAACCTAACAATTGTATTGATGTGGCCATATATAAATTTACGTAGGACCAAAAAATCTTAATTAATCCGAGCATACAGCTAGTATAATTATTTGCGACATTCATTATTTATATGTTCACAAAGGACATTTAGATTCAGGAGATCAATTATATTTTTTTGTTTACTGTTTGTCCACGTATGGCAACTTATTTATACAACGTATATTCAATGCTTGCTTGTAACACTTACCAACGTAATGGTGAGAGATGTCCGTACTCTCATTTTCCAATATTGCTCTCTAAATTTTTGGTGTTTTATAAAAATATTTTGTATTATATTTAGTTTAATATCTTATTATGTGTTTAATAATATTAAATTTGTTTTGTTAAATGTGTGATATTTTTAAGTACGAGTGTAATTAAAATGACGAATGTTCTTCTAAGGACCGTACCTATACAGCTGTCATATCACTGTAAGATAAACAGAATCAAAATGATCTGGACACAAAAGAAATGATATATGGCGAAAGGAAACACTACTATTGAATTAATCGATGTCAAAAGATTTCTACTTAGAGCAATGTCATTTAATTAAGCCCCGCGGCATGGCGGAATGAACATTGTTATCGTTGATATACGATGTAATTACTGTTGATATACGATGTAATAGATAGATTTATGATGAATAAATTCTGCTAATATGTTGTGTAATAGCTATGATATGTTCTGTAATACTATTTCTCAGTGATATCGGCAAAAGGCCGTCCTCCACTAGCATTAGGAACAACCATCTTTGGATATCGGTGTGAAGCCCAGATGCATTGTGATGTAATTTTATACGTATGCAGTGTATTTTGTCTGTGAGATGCTATTGTATTTCGTGTATTTTTATACATTAGTTCGTTTTAAAAAAATATTTAAATGATTACTCAAAAATTTAGTATTTGTGGTTACTTTGTAATAATTTTCGGTATAACTTAACATTTAATTAAACAACTATTTCTATCGAAATTTTTGATATTATTTTATTATATGTCTTTTTTATGTAATACTTTTAAATTGTTCGAAACACATCACCTTACTTATCTGAATTTCTCATAAATATAAAATATAATCTATATGATTTAAGCTACGTGCACATCACATCACATCACATATAAGCTACGTGCACAGCAATCTATGTACACAGTGTAAATGTGCACACTAATTATAAAAATATTTTTAATCACAAATAGATCCCAAAGAAATCCACATCAAATTACTAACGTGAATGTAAGAAAAAGGTTTGCAATACCCGAACTGTCAAAAGTTATTGTTTATATATATTCCATCTTGAATTTGAATGGACTATAGAAATACTCTACATGCAACGTAGATGACTGACTTTTTTGTATGTGGTTAGCTGACCACTTACAACTGACGACTTTTTAGAAGAAGGTGGGAGGCTGATTTTTCATGAACTCCCGCAAATATCAAGAGTATGCACACGTAGAGGCATAACGTTTGGATTGGTGAGAATCGGTTAAGACGTCAAATGATTAAATATCATGTTTTATTATCTCCTGTTATTTTCGGAACGTTTATCGTAGAACATCTATGCAGCGTTCAAATATTACAAACAAATTATATAATTTATATAGAGTTTCAATGATCGTTCCAAATATTATATAAAATATCTAGGTGACAAAAAGCACGTATGGTTTACATTGTTTTTAAATCTGCTACTTAACAAATTTGCAGAAAGAAATAAGTTTTCTCAAAATCATGGATTATTTTTAAATATAATTTTATGGATAAGACGATTAAAATCCATTTAAATATATATATATATGTGTGTGTGTGTGTGTGCGTGCGTGCGTGCGTGCGTGCGTGCGTTCGTGCGTGCGTGCGTGCGTGCGTGCGTGCGTGCGTGTGTGCGTGTGTGTGTGTGTGTGTGTGTGTGTGTATGTAACTCTTGCCATAATGACAATATTGTTTTAATAAAAACTTTATAAAATGTATTTCCTCAACGAAATATTTAAATAACTAATATTTAATATTATTATAATACGAAATATTTAATATTACGTTAGATCGTTAAAGAATAATATGATACGTAAACAATTACCAATATTTATGGAAACCAAAATTATACATACAATTTTTAAATTAACATAATTAAATTAAAAAGGGGAAAATCAATTTTAAGAGAAATAAATTAATATAAATCTTTTTCAATCACAATCGATATTTCTCTTTCGGAATTGAAACGATAAAGCAATGAAAATTTTAACATATTATGATCATTGCAACTTATATTAAATGGATATGTCACGTATATAAACACGAAAAATAAGCTTACACGCATTTCTATCTTATTTTCTAATTTTCCTATTTCTATTTCTCAAATACCAATATCGAATGTATACTTTGCAAATAATTCTTCGTTTTTACAATTTAACTTCGTCATTAATCAAAATAAAAGTTAGAATTATATATTAATTTTGATGTACCCCGTCGAACATTGCGACAGCTGCCTACCCACCAAACAATGCATGACATAATTGCGAACGACCGCTCCTGTTCTCGTATTACATTAGAAGGCTAGGCTGTATTGATCCTCACTTTACGAGTGACAAAACTTTATGTGGGCGATTTTATAAAGCCTTTGAGCGATTCGTTTGAAATCTCCGATTTCTCATTGAAAAATACGCTTTGATCGTATGTTGATTTTCATCACAAGTTACTCGTATCAAAAATATTCGCACCATTCAGAACATACGAGTATATGGTACTGAAAATTAAATAGCTTTAGAGTTCGTTACTAGTGGCAAGACTACTAACTTTGGATATTACTTCCATAAATGAGTTTGCTTAAATTCTTAATCTTTTTTTAATTTTTCAATTACTTTTTAAAAACAGCAAAATAGTTTAATGCCTATGAGTTAAAACAGCAGGCATTAAATTTAATAGATTAAACTTGATGCAGATTTTATACAGAATATTATTTATTGCAATCTATAATAAGTCTAAAAAACAATTACCCCGATTTAAAAAAAAATTTTAAATTCATATTTTTTTAATCATTTTTAAGTGAAGTTCTATCAAGTTATTTGAAAATAAAAATAACTAATGAGTTTGGTACTACTTCTTTAAGAATGTGTATTTAATAAACTTATTCGCAAACTCTATGAAAAGCTATTCTTCTAAAATTAATTAGAACAAGACAAAAGTTCACTCCAGGTCTAATTCGAAATTGTATGGCCAGTAGATGCAAACATATTTAAGTACAACTGGGCGGAGAAAAGGAAACACGCTACTTTCTAGTAGTTCCGCGTGTCCTCTATATTCCAAGCTTTTACTCCTTTTGCAGCCCATAACCTTGGATTACGTTCCGAAAGACTACTAATCTTCCCCATTTTCAGACATAATATCCACCTAATATCCATCTAAATAACCCGTGGAAACTGCATACTGCTAAGTTATTCAACAAATTACATTGTAATATGTTAAATGCACCACCAATATGCATATTTAAGATTTGTCTTAAAAAACCACATGTTTTATTTGTTATATATACTCCATTTACTTACTTTTCCTCCGTTAGCTGTATTATATTTATGCATTTACATGAATTGTTGCGTTTATATATATATATATATATATATATATATATATATATATATATATATATATATATATATATATATATATATATTTATATATATATATTCATAGCAAATATATATTACCGAAAGTTATTAATAACACTTATTCGTAAAACACATCAGTATTCAAAGAGAGAATACGTGTAATACATTTTCAGCTTAAAGGAGCACACAACACGAAACAAGAAACACATTGAGCGCGCAGTTTATTTTCATTTCCATACATATGTACACAAAATAAGATATATATATATATATATATATATATATATATATATATATATATGTATATATGTATGGGTATGTGTGTGTGTGTGTATACATATCGAATTTTATTTACATCGGGATAGGATGTACTGAACCAAACTAAAACCAGTTTAGAAAGTATTGAGTTACTATTTCTAGATTTTACGCGAATAGGGGTGGAAAAATAAACTCAAAGTATTGCTTGAAAATAAGTATTGTATTAATTAAAAACAATTGAGGAACCTTGCCATATATGTAAAGCAGAGGCGGAAAAAATCGGGCATTCTATTAAAATGAATTTTATACTTCTTCGTTATATTACATACTTTTCATTTTTAGGTTTCGTTTGTAAAATACTAATCTACAGAATGATATACAAGGTCTCTAATTTTTTGACAAGGAATTAAAAAATATGAAAAAAATTTTCCTTCTAACATTCGATTAAACCTTTCTTTTTTTCGGTTAATTTGCTTCAAAAATTTAAAGAGATGCCGGACTCTGTGTGGTCCTTTCTTTGGATCCTCCGGTACGGGGATATTTTACGTGTTCCATCACGCATTTGACCAAATTATTGATATATGCACCATGATGAATTCAATGATTTCTTCAATTGCGTGATAGAATACGAATAATGTAAGGTCACATAGTGGTGCTTTTAATTTTTGTTGTCATTTTCTCATTATTATAGCAAGACATTATGCAATTTTGTTTAAGTCTTTTATACAATTCTATACTATTTGTATAAATATAATCAATTATTTCTTATAATGAATGAAATACTACTTTGAAAAATTTTGAATTGAACATTTGCAAAACGGCTCTGTTAAACTTGACCGTCGACTTTATTTTGACCGATGCATTATTCGTTAGACTGGATACGTAAGAAAAAGAAGAGAAAGAGCTGTGATGTGCACATAAAACGTTAATTTTTACTCTATCAAGTGAAATTAAAACTTTCAGAAAAACTAACACAAGACAACATGTCTAAAAGATTTCCGAAAATAATTGGAAAAATTTCTTTCGTTTTGGAGGTGGTAGCAGAATTATGTTTATTACGCGTAAAAACATTAAACACAAAGTAATCAAAATAAAACATCTCGCTTCTGCCTCTGTTGCGTGGACAAGTTAAACCGGCAGTTGATATTTTTATATTTCTAAAAAAGATATAAAAAAGCCAAACCCAAGAGAAAACAGATTTATGTATATTATAAAGTAACAAGTAAGTTTGTAAACAGAAAAGTTACATTCAATTTTATAGAAGACCTTTAAAATAAATGTTAAGTGGAAATGCATTTTATTAAACAGTATTACGATCATTCTTTCATGTTTTTTTATTGCGTTTATGCGATACTCGTAAATCTGCGTTAGCTTGTAAATTAAACTCATTTCATGAGACAGCCAGACAATGAAATATTATGTCGAAGTCGCAACTCATTATTAACATGAGCAAGAGTAATGATTGTATTTAAAGAGAATTTATTTTTTTTTTATTACCGGTAAAATTTTTTTCATATTTTATTCATTTGTAGAATAAATAGTAATAGATTATTAATTCGAAACAACAATAGAAGTATGGTCAGTGATAGATAACAATCACTTCAAATCTGTCAACATTAATCAAATCGCTAGAACAGGTTTACATATTAGATATTGGTGATTCTGTCCTATAAAATATGTGTTTTCTAACGAGTTCGATTAGAATTAAAACTGCTGAAATGGAACTCGATCACAGGCACGACAAATAATATGATCAAACAATATTACCATTTTATTAACTCTCTTCAATTTTATAAATTAATTTATAGTTTTGTAATTGAATCATTAATTTAAAAATCGAATTGTAATGAGAAACCTAAAATCAAAATATGTACCACCTAACATCAGTAACAATCTTGATAGCGAGTTTTGTTCAATATTAACCATACTTGTGTACACAAAATCTATTTCCCTTTTGAGCAGTGAACAGAACTTAGCCATCAGATCCGGATCGGTGACGCTGAATCAGATAAACTCGGCTCCTTTCGGCATCGACCGAGCGAGTTAACTATCTAAACCATGGTGCGTTCTTTAAAAAATTACGTTCGTTTTTTGAATAATATTTTATTTGAATATAATTTAATATAATACGCGTATGTTCTTTTTGTTTTTTTCGTGTCGAAAATTTCCAATATATCCAGTACAGTTATATTGAGTGCCGAAGTTTTTACTTCTGCATAGTGTTCTTAAGCAAAACCATTTTTTTTTCTTTAACCGACAATCAAAACGAAGTTCATGGGATAAGCATTTTAATTTGTTTACTTTTGTAATATTTTTAAATTTAATTATGTAGATACCATATTCTATAGGTATTAATTTATCCCTAAATTTATTTCATCAAATAAAACATAAGAGAATCCATCAAGCTATAGAGACGGATATCCAGATGAGATGTGAGCTCACTGGGTCCCGTAATAGTTGAGTTGTTAAATTTGATCAATTATATATATATATATATATATCTATATATATATATATATATATATATATATATCTATATATATATATATGTATATCCTTTGTCTGTGCCTTTAACAATTAGAAAACTCGAAAGCACCAATCAACAATAAAATTCGACATAACTCCATTTCGTAAATATTTGCGAAGGATTTTGATTTTGGAACGTAATATCAGGTGACAAGTATAAAAAAAAACAATTATTTGGTTAGACAAGCTCTTAAATGATTTATATAATGGTATATTTGCTTCGTGCGCCGCACCAATTACTTTCTTCATATTCAGAACAAAAAAGTTGAGAAGATTGTCCTTTCGGGCTAATGTTATAAACTACAGAAAAAACTTAGTATTATTTCCAATTAAGAATGGAGGTGCCGAGTTCAAACTCCATATCTCGAAATGAAAAATCATCTTGAAGATTCCTGAAAAAAATTCGTGGGTGATTCATGAGAAAAAGTAATTCGTGAGAAAAATTTACTGGAAAAAAATTTAAAATGACTGAGTCAATAATAATTCGTAACTGGAGCAAATGAACCGTTCTATGCAAATTCAGATTCTGCTGGATAATTTTACCGCATTATCTAATTCCATAATATATATATTTCTATATATATATATATATATGTGTGTGTGAATATATATATATATATATATATATGTTTAACAAATTTATTCCTAACTATAAATTTAATCTCGCGCTAAATTGAAAGCGTATTTCACTTAAACATAAACCGTTAATAAATAGAAACTACTTCCAAGCTAGTTGAAGGTATTTTTGAATTTAAACTACATTTTTAAGCAGATAATAAACTCAACTACATTTTAAGATGAACAGCTTAAGAAAAACATACGAATATGTTAACAACATATTCGTATTTTTTTCTTAGGCTGTGCGTATATGGAAGTGGAAGACATTCTTTGCAGTGAGTGTTTTTTCTGAAAACTTTCTGAAACTTTTCCTATAACTGAAACTGTATATTTAGTGTCACAGCTATAATTTTGAAAAAAAAAAAATTGCACACTCATTAGTTGGTTCAATTTTTGATATTCTAAAAATGTTCTTATATAAAAAACGTATCTTATGTAAGCTTTATTAAAATGCCAAATTTCAAGTTTCTCCCTGAAAACGCTTTGGTGATAGGCTGACAAAAGACCAGTTAGATGGACACGTGAGGAAAGTTTTTATAATTGAATGAAGGTTTCGTATTTTCCTTCTTTTGAGACAACGCACCCTAAACAGTTTTGAATAATTTCTATTGTCTTCTTATTACGAAAACAATTCTGTAATTGTGGAAAAAATCACGTATAATTTGATAGAAACGCTGGTCAGTTTTTTATTTTTCTTTTTTTCCATGAAATAAAAAATAGGCACGTTCTTATATTTTATCGATATAATTACATGTATATTTGACATTTAATAAAGTTGTAATTTTGTTAGTTTTCTTTTTGCGTGCCCGTAAGTAAACAAGCTCTTGTTTTGTAAATATTAATCATATCCATTCCTTCATCTGTCTATTTATCACACTTTCTACAGTTTTACACTTATATGGTTATATGACATTTTGCAAGTAAATCTTCGCAAAAGGGTCTTATATAATATTAGTAAATATAAAAAAACATGCGTATGATGCACGGCGAAAAAACCTTTTTTCCCCACCCCATCGAATGGATTATTATTGTTCTTTAAAAATAAAACGGATGTTTAATTACTATTTTCGATTTTTAAATGTGGTTTAGCAACTATTGAGCTTTAGTATGATGTGAAATGTGTCCCTATGTTTCCTAATTATTCATATGAGCATAACTATAAAAAAAAATTTCTGCATCGGAAAATATATTGACATATATATGGTGACAATTTGATTGGTCACCGATTTTAAGAACCAGAGATAATTACAGAAACACGATTTGGGGCTCAAATTTGGCCCTTTTTTAATATCTAAAACATTTTAGCGCTAATCAATAGTCTCCCCGTACACGCAACATTTTGTAATTTATAGTAATTTCGTCACTTAGAAGAGATTACTCTTATAGAAACAAGTTTGCCAAAGGTATTTTTATATTTAACCGATATATAATATAGCTCTTATCAAGCATATTCAAAATAATAAAAAAAACATAACCACTACTTTCTCGATTAGCAAACATTTAGCAACGCGTTTCATTCCTGGTACAAAGTTTACCTGAGTAGTAAATGATAACGAGGGTTTGCGGAAAACTTTTTCACTTATGGCTAATAAAATCCAATGAAGCATTAGATGAAAGTTTTCCCGCAGTTCCAAGGACTGTCTTATCGAAGGCTTCATCAAATGTGGGGTTCATTGACTCTACAATGAATACAACGATTAGATATCATAACATTTAAAGCATTTTTGTGATGATTTTCTTTAGTTGGTAGTTTAGAATCAAGTTATTAAAATATTATAGTTATTCTCAGAATATCCTACGCAATTTTCATGAATATATTTTCTTCGAATTTTTGGGGACCAATTTCTTTTTCCGTTGTAGTGTATCTTTCTTCGAATTTTTTATCTTTTAGTATCTTTCTTCGAATATTTTTGGATTTAACTTAATGTAATACCCATTTACAGTACACGAATATTCTATAATCGTGGAAATGTATTCCTATTTTTATAATATTGAATCGGTATTGAGGCAGTACTGGTGATGATGAGATCGGAAGCTGGTTGTAGTCCCGGGTGTCGAATACTGAATATAGTGAATGAGTAGTGGCCACTGAATACTGAACACTGAATACTTTCGGTGGAATGACTCGCCCTTTTATAGTACACAACACGACTCGACGAGAACGAAACCAACACAACCGAAAGAGAACGAAACACCCAAGCTGAGACAGAACGCGGCGACAGGGAAGGAATATCGCCGACCGAGATGGCGCATATCCCGTAGGTTCCGCGCCCCGCACCGCAGAGCTAACAAAAAGGCAGCAGCCGCTAGCTTTGTCCTTAGCTTGCCGCCAACCACAGTGGGATGCCGACAGACGAACTCCATGCGATATTCTCGCTCCTGGTCGCCGAGACGCTACGTACGAAGTTGGTTTCCGTTGGATGACCCGGGCTGCAGGAATGGTTTACCCCGTATCGGTTGTTATTTGTAATTGTTTTTTTATCTTCACATGTTTTATTATTTAAATTGTTTGTTATGGTTTGTAGGTAATTGTAGTTACAATATCAAATGTCAGTTTGTAAAACTTGTATCATTACATAGATATTATTTTTTAAACACCTTCTTGATGTAATCTTGGGAAAAACTTATGAAGATTGATACTAAATTTTGTAGCAACATGGGACTTCTCACAATAAAGATAAACATTTGGTAATTATGATTATATATAAGTTTTCTTATTATTTTTGCTGGAATTATTTATAAAATATGATATAAACATATTCACAACAAAGCTCTTTTCATATTTTCCTACTAACAACATTATACGCTTTTAACATATTAACAGTTGGAATAAGTTATATGTGTATTAGGTTAATCCATAAAATCTGTTAATTACTTATAATTGCTGAATTAAAAATGTAAAGGAATAAGATTGTTCGACTTGTTCGAGTGCAAGTACTAGTTTTTAATAAGTATTAATTAATACAAAATCAATACAAATTAATAATGATTGTGTCAATTTACTAAACATAAGCAGAAAACTGACCTCATCTCCCATGTGAAACGTAATTTCCATATTTCAAAAATATCTAAGATTTATACGAAACGCATACGTTGTCATGAAAAAGTGAAATTTCACATGCTCATAAATACAAGTGCCAAAACTACGGGTCTCCATGAACACTTGCCTACTTTTCAAAGTATTGGTCTTCATTGAAGCTTTCCCTCTAATTTGATATTATATTTGTCATAGCCGAAGTTTAAATTTTGCTAGTTTTGAAAAGCGTTTTTCAAAATGACCAGGCGTTTTAAAAAACAAATTGTTTTCTGTAGTGACGTTGAATTGGATTACAAAAGAGCTGATTTATAATAAGCTAAATATTAAAGGTTTCGGCTCGCTCTGTTTATGACATGGCCTAAAATCAATTGTAGAATTATAGAATTTAGTTCTTATTTATCCCATTTGTTCTTCTGTATGACCAAAACAACGAGCTTAGCGACATGCAGCGAGTATTCCAGTACCAATAACGGTTAATTATTGTATCTTTAGTGAGTGCGACGTGTTGCTAAACGTAGTGCCCGTTTGCAGTACACCAATTCAGCTCTAATAAAAATACATTTTTTTTAAAGTTATTCAAATATCAATATATTTTTTTCAAACTTTATGTAAATCGTATAACCCTAAACGGGAGAAATTTTTTGACTGATACTAGATGCAATTTTTTATGACGATAATTGATTATAGATATAACGTAAATATTAGATAATTAATAATATATCCTTCATCGAACGAGAGCATTAACGATATCGCCAAATATATTATTCATAAAAGAGCGATATTTTGTTATATCATATCATTTTTAAATACTTTTCATAATATATTACGTTTTTTACCAATGCAACCAATGTAAAGGTGAAAACTACTATTCGGTTCATAATTAACCGTTAATCGCCATATTATCCGAATTGTACATTTTTCGGCCAATAGTAGCTAAATATAACCAGTATTTGGTGAAACAAATGTTCTCTTACTAAGCAGTTTTAACGCTGTTTAACATTGTATTATACCACTTCCAAAAAGTCATCTTTATTTCAAATACAGACGTCTATATTTAAGTATTTGGAGTAACCATATTTTTTTAAATAGTTTATGAATATAAAAATAAACTATTTGATAGTGATCATCTCCTTATATTTTCCTTATTTTTCCCCTACTATATTTGTCATAGTATATTGGTTTATAATCAAATATCATAGTATATTGGTTTATAATCAAATATAATAAATCCAGACAATGAAATATTGTGTCGGAACTGTAAATAAATAACGGCCTGACAAAAGTAAAGTTAGCCTCTTGGGAGATTTTTGATTTGTTTAGTTGCCCGAAAAATGTGCCATGATTTCATTATCTGTGATAGAAATGTTAATAGATTACATATCGTCATTAAGGCATAGAAATATCGTCATTAAGAGACATATAGTCATAAAATACTATATTTCATATAATCATTTGAAAGCACATGATATTAATCAAATCATTGCGAGAGACTATAGTGTCCGATGAGGTCGATTAAAATAAAAGCTGGTGAAATAGGAGTCGACCAAATACGTTGAAGATTTTGAAGGTTTTCTCCAAAAATAATGAGTGCCACGAAAAGCTAAATTATCATGCCGTTTTCATGTTTAACTTACGTGATTTTAGTCAGAATCGATTTCTACAACTATTTTATACATTATTTTAAAAAACTTAATAATACATTAAATTCTATAATTTTATGAACCATTCGTTATTTGAAATCATTAACGAATGATTCGTAAAAGAATGTGCAATATATTTGATTATTTTAACGAGTTAAATTGTTCTTAAAAACATATATATATATATATATATATATATATATATATATATATATGTATATATATACCGTGTAGAATATTATTGAAAGAGCAAGTTATAAATCATTCCAAAATTATTGTCTTTTTCTACATAATTTTATTAGACGTTAAAAACATTTTAGTGACTATTCTAAATATCATCATTTTTAAATATTCACCATATCGGAAAATATACTAATTAATATATCGTATATACTAATCAATATATACGTAATGAAATTTAAAAATGGGAAATATTTGTAAATAGTTTAATGGAAACATTAAGTTCCTTAGATAGTAAGTGTTTAATCAGGACCTGATCCTTTTTCTACGTCTAAATTTATAAAGGCTTTGAAAGTCTCTTTCCGAGATATAAATACCAAATTTTCCTATCGTGTTGGGTGGAAAAATATTGGCCAAAAATAACTTATTGATAATGTCTTCTGCACTCTTGTTATAAACAGTACTGAAAAACATTTGTGATAGAAATACCCGTCGAAGCACTTTGCCCCATGTAGTCCATCCTGAATAGAATATTGCTAGAATTTTTAGGTTTGGATTTCGTATATAACCAAAGGAATTTTGTGTTATTTATAATTTTACTCTCAACATTATTAAAATAGTCTATAAAGCAATGTTTTATACACTGTTTAGAATGAGATCTCAATGTGTTTTATATTAATTTATCCATTGGATTACCATATTTTTTTGTATTTTCAATATAACTTACCTCTTTCTTCTTTTCTATCTTCGATTTTATCCTTCTTTTGGGAACAAGTTCATATACACATTTTAGATGTATATAAAAACTATTTAATTCAATCTCTAACGTTTTCTTAATATATGTTTAGCAGGACCGTAGCGTTCAAACTAAAAAAATATTAATAATGATAAAAAGTAATTTCTAATTAAGAGTTAATTAATTCAGTTCTTCAATATTACATATATTATAACCTTGCACAGAGGCGGATCCAGCCTTCGATTAGGGGGGAATGGGGGTTACATAGTCGACAGTTAGTATTTATAGAGTCCAGCCAAGACAATTCGATTCGATTATAATAATAAATTTAAATTAAAAATAAATAGTATTTTATTGTTTAACGTCTTAATAATTTAATCAAACAACAAAATACATTTTTCTGTTTTGTCTGCTCGCGAAACCAGTTATGAATTCTTCTACTGGAATGAGTATGATTTTGTGAACGTGGAGAGGTGCCAGTCCAGTTAAGCAGTCTTCTGTCATTAACCCTCTAAGTTTTGAGCCTCTTGAGAGTGGAAAATGACCTCTCTGCCATCTTTACACTAACTGGTAATAAGCAAGCATACAAAACTTTTACATTGGGATACATTTCAGCATCACAATTTTCTATTAGATAATGATTTTATTGCGTCATTAATAATTACTGAAACTGGAGTGATGTCCATAAGCAGTTTATAATGGTTTGCAAATTGTTTAACAGTTTCAGTGTCTTCATTTATATAATTATATTTTGGAATAAAAACGCCCAGGTAAAATAAATTAAGTACTTTAGAAGACAGACGGTCTTGTAGGTCATTTATTACACAATATAAAAGAGGGACTACTGCCCTGCCGACCCTGCCGAAATACTTTTCAGCCGATTGAGTAGGTTGGTTATAGGCTCTGAATATTTGTCTTGACACTATACTGGGGCATTTAAATTCCACGTCTAGTTTCTCAGCAACACCTTTAGCCTCTTCAAAAATCTGTCGACAAAACTTTGTGTGCCTGTTCCCTTTTATGTCGTAAAACATTCATTGTATCATTTATAGTGTCTGTAGCCATTTTTAAATCAATTGAGCTCGTTTTCAATACTCTGCTCAAGGATACAGTTGTACCTTAAGAACATAGTTATGTTAACTTGTGTCATTCCTTGACTACTAATTTGGTTAATAATATTAGTTTCAGGTTAATGAAATGTTAATAAAAAGTCTTTCCCGTTTCGACAGCTATTTCGTGGTATTGGTTTTGCTGATGTGTTAGCAGTATACCATTTTCACCAAACAAATCATAAAGGGCTTTTAATGTTTCTTTGATGAGTCGTCTTAAAGGTTTCTTTGACCGTACGGCAATCTCCATGTGCTACTGCAAACGAAACAAAATATTTGCAGTAAAGACTCTGGTCTTTATGCGACAAAACAAGCCAGTGAAACTTGTCAAGTGCGACTTTTGTGCATATTCCTTTGTTTGTTTTCCGTTTTTGTTAACAATATGATACGGAAAAATATAATTTGGGGGAGGCAGCTAGTGCTTTTCAAGTAACATAGCTCTAGTTGAATCGTCTACGTTTTTCCCTACGTACCATCCAATATCTGATAAAAATGTTTATTGAAAAAGGGAGCTTTGTATCTGATCAGAATCGGACATCAACGTATATGATATCGGCATATATTAAACAGCATTAGTAACAGGAGAATATTTTTTTCTTCCTCAAGATTAAAATAGGTAATACAATTTTTGGGTTGTTTTTCAATCTCAAGCCCTCGTTTCTTTGTAAAAAATGAGTCTATTTTTCTAACTGAACCACCACTTATACTACGTTTTGATCCACCATCAATATTACCTTTTTCCCTAGAGTCAGCCTGTAAACAAAACGCATGCTAAGAAAATAATGCAAAACACTTTTGCGGGCAACAGTTAGGTATTTAAATATATGAGTACATCAGTTTACTAAACCGGGTTTAGTACTTACTATGTATCGTCAAACAACATCTTCGTATAACATCAAATGATTAAATAAATATTAAAGTTTTGTGCTCATAATCAGATCCTCAAAGGCATACCCTATCCAATAAAATAACACTCTTAGCTTTCATTGGTGTATTAAAAAAGTTGGAAACAGTAAAGTAAAAGGCAGTGAAGTGTTAGAGAACTCCCTCATTCCAAAGAATATACACACTTGCTTATAACTTTCATGCAAGCACATAATAGTAATAACAACAACGTGATTTTAACACTGTTAAGGTAATTTTGATTATTTACAACTTACTATCTCCTGCAAGTCAAGTTGCAACAACTTTTAAGAACTCTTCATCTGTTAAAATACTGAAGCTTTTATTTTTATTTATTTTCTATCAGAAATTTTTAAGAGTTATTTAATTTATGCCGATTTTGAATTCACTCCATTTTGCATACGACTAACGACTACGAGTGAAATGGTCGACCCGCGGCCTGATTGGTAGATCGCTAGACAGACCAGCAGTTCGCAGGGGGCAAGCGTCGCGATCAGGTGTCACCTACTACGGCGTTGTCGGCATGGGACGGCCCGGCGCAGCAAAATCAAACTTGGATTCGTACGAAGAATATTCATTCACAGTGAACGAACTGGTGCATCGTATAATTATAATAATAGCATATAATCATATTATGCGTGTCATTCATGTGTATGTGTTTGCAATCATACAAAATATTTTTTTTTATTAAATTTATTAATGAGATTATAAAAAATACCAGTGATCGACCAGCTGTAATAGATAAATAGACATACGAACACATCTCATAATAGTTCTGCTTTCTTTTTCTTTTTGAAGTACAATAGTTTAAATTGATTTTAAAATTAATCATAAGTTTTGTATGACCCTCAAATTAGCAGGGGCTCGTAACAAATGGCCACGAATGACACCTAATACAATTCGCGTATTTTATTATGACTCAGAAGTCTAAAATAGGTGTATAACTAAAATATTAAACCTACCTTTTCCGGAAAGACTATGTTAATGAATCATTTTGCTTACAATACGCAACCTTGTTTCATAAATAATGTAAATTTACTTCCTGTCCTTCCATTTGACGAGCTTTCAACTATAATTTATTGTTTTTTAATTATAAACTGACAAAATAAACGGACATTAATTAAATTTCCATAGCTATAAGGAACAACAGAACTGTCATGATATGATTATCTTCGTAGCATCTTTCGATTCATGACCAATTGCGATGATCGTAATTATATAACATTATAAAGTTTAGTAGCTGCTTTGAGTGGATATATAATATCATAAGTTTCGGTTTATACCAATTGCGGTAAGCGAACTTTTTTCTACAGTGAGATAAATCCTTTTCCTATCAAAGCATAGGGATTTATTTCACTACATATCAATTTTTTTACATATTGGCTATGAACAAATTCCTGATTTTCTTTAATTGTTACTAAAAATTCATGACTTTTATTTTTTTTATTAATTTTTCCTCAAATCGTTCTTTAACTCACGCATATTATAAATTTCACGTTTTAATGGATTATTATGTATGGGTATAAAAATAATTTCTAAATTAATAATACTAAATTTCTCTGTATCTTAAATACTAACGTTACTTAAATATTATTCATACATAAATTCTGAATATTTTTTAGGTAACTATAGCGTTATTTGATTTGCAGATTTTATTGATAGCGGAGTTTTAAAACATTTATATTAACTCAATTTCAAACCAATATTTTTACCATCAATTTAAAACAACCTGAAGTGATACATATGGAATTTGCTCATAAGTAGGCTACGATATAATAAGATTTTGGAATTTTAAAATTTTGAAACATTATTTAGGTTTAATTACTGGATACAATATGGTATGTTGCGTAGCGGTAATGTAGTAGAATTTCCGATTCTTCTTTTTGAATAAAAGTGAAAATGAAAAAGTACTCTTAATGGTAAATATAGACACCTGTGCATTGGTTCCTGCAATATAATGTTTATGGTAGTATATTTAGAACAAAAGTCACATTCTGACCTTCTAATATTGCAAAGTATAGTGTAGAATATAGTTTAAAAGGATACAGTGGAAAGTATAATTTCAGAATCATGTCAAAAGAATAATAAATTTATTTAAACTAAATTGTTTTTAATTAAATAAATTTACAAAAATATGAGAGAAATCATACATTTTAAATATGAAACGCGAGATGGGATTTTTATTGGTTAAGACGATATCGTTGAAATGCATAATGAAAGCAGATTGACTAATAAAATGGAAAAAACGCGTTAAACAAAAGTCGGAAAATATTTTTTTAATCTAAAATTTTAATATATGAAATCGATAACTGCGATTAAGTATTGTGGAAAACTACTAAAAATTAGTGCACAACAAAAAAAAGTTAGTGCCGACGAATGTCTACTTTATATTTTTTATTTCAAAGTTTTTCATAATCTTCAAATTCTAGCAACAAAAATGAAAGATAAAAAATATGTTTACATGTTTACAACTCTTTACGAACTTGAATTCCATCTACTGAAAAAAAAATTTCGACTCAATAATTAAATTTCGTCAAAAAATATAAAATTTCAATTTGCGTTAAAATATATCAAATTTGTGGATAATGTTGATAAATTGACCAGCAAATATTTGTGACTAAAACGCCAAGAAGGACAATAAATTGGCAAAGATAATTATTCTTCTAAATACTAAATTAAATAAGGAACGTGTTTTCTTTCCCTAATTTTGTCTACAGACCATCTAAACTTTGTTGGATATTGATAAAACTGGTAAATATAATTTCCTATAAAGGCTGGAAACGCCGATCAACTAGCATACTAGGCGATCATATTATAAGAAAAATCGATGAACCCGTCGATGTAATTTACATTAATTACATAAAATCTGACATCAAACGCGATATATATATATACCTACATATATATATATATATATATATATATATATATATATATATATATATATATATATATATATGTATATTCTAATTGCAATACTACATTATGCGGAGTAGAGTGTAATACATACAATTATTTTTTAATTTTCACGGCAGTTCTGAGCTCTTATATTAGATTTAAATCCATGACGTTCTAAGGCAGGGTCCACAACTGTAACAAAGATAAATTTTAAAAAATCTTTTCAGAGTGCGATTTATTACGCTTGAGAAATTGAACCAATTTAGTATCAAAACAGGCCTCCCACCTATGCTGCAAATTTCACTCCAAGATCACAATCTCCTTGTGATAAGTTCGATATGTTAACTATGAACATAAGTCCATTGTAACGTCTCATTTTATTACTTTTCAGTTTAATTTTCTTACCAAGTCATACTTTTAATTTTTTAATGATTATATTTTTTTACTTTTTTACAATTCTTATAACTTTCTTCTAAAAAGGACATATTTTTGTTTATAAAAATTCAGTCAGCGTATCTTTGTGCTCGCAAAACTCAAAAAATAGTTAGTTGATTGACTTGAAATTTCAACACGACCTTACATTCAAATACGCGCATGTTTTTATTAGAAATGTTATATTATTTTTTTTTATTTATTTATAAATATACCAATGTAAATATTTTGTAGCATTTGTATTAAACTATTTGCAACTATTTGTATTATTTTCCGTAAGTAAATACATTTCTTGGTATATCTATCGCAGACATAAAAACATTGTTAATATTTGAAAAATTATGAAATTTAGATTTATCTCTATATTTTTCGGGTAAACTTTAAATAAATTCTAATAACGCTGCTTTACCATAATTTTGACTTTAACAATACCGGGGATGGGAGAAGGAAACCATATATTTAGTGGATATTTTCAAAAATATTTTCAAAAATACCTTGAAAAAAAAAGACTTTGGGATGCTTATAATTTTTTCTTTCATTTCATATCCAAAAAAATCGAATACTTTTTGCTCACTTATAAATTTCCCTATGAATAGTTTTGAGTGTCAACTATTGGTCTGAATTGAATATAAGTGAAATTAATTGCATAGATTAAAGGAGACCTACACAAAAAGGGTAGAAAAGAGCTGATAAGAAAAAGAATATGCATCTATAAAGATACATGCGACTTATTAAGTTTCATCCCTATGACAAAATTTTAAGGTTGTCGAATCTGCGTCAAATCGTTTTGAGAAACAATTTCTGGACATGTTTAGCAATATATGTAGAAGTATGTTACATAAAACTCTAAATTTAGTTTTAAAATGAGTTTAGGAATCTCAGTAGCTCACTTTTTCAATTAATATATATATGACTTGAGATGTATTTAATCAAGTTTCAAGAGCTCATTTATAATTTGATTCTCCTGAGTTTTATAATTCAGCGCTGTTTGCTAAGTAATTTTACCTCAATAAACGATTTTACTGGCACATAAAAAATATTGTAAAAACATTAAAACGGATTTCCTCCGAAATTAGCGCTTACTTAATTTTAATAAATAGATCTTAATAAAAATAATTATCTCTATAAATACAACTTTCGAGGAATTTTATGAACGTATTTAATTTAATCTTTTGAATATTTAATTTAAAAAGTTAAAATTAATGCGATTTCTTAAAATAGGAAACTTGAAATGAGCTTTATTACAAACCAATTCCTATCTGGTTGCCATCTCTCTATTGCAATATAGCTAATCTCCATATAGTAAGTTCTCGGATACTTTTATATCAGCTTCGAAACTTTAGCCATCTTAAACCTTTTCTACGCATCATTGAGCCTATTAAATTTAGTTTCAAAATGAATATAGTTGACTATACTCAAATAGCAATAGAAGTATTTAAATTTACTGATGTAGTTTAAATGTCCTAAAAATTTCGATTCCGTCAATTAACGGCCGTTAAATGACTAAGAAATGATCAATAATGATTTCCCATATCGATAATATCATGTTCATCTTCATGTCGATTCTAAACGCTTTTAATGATGAGTAGATTTCACTTAATTAAGAAAAGAAATCATTAAAAATATCTATTGAGTTTAATGGAAACAACATTTAACCTGAAGTTTATTTAAGTTTAACCCAACGGGTGTATAAATTATAAATCGGTAAAATGATTTGTCCGGTACAAACACCCACATAATTTGAAATGGAAAGTTGCTGTTGCATAATATTCCTAGATATTGTAGCTTCGAGTCCCCTGCTCTGTGATTACTTTTGCATTGCTAGCTGCCGGGCTTTTGCGAAATGAAGATTAGAGGGATTTTGTAGTAAGCTTTAGTATTCTTTATTAATTTGTCATTTTTATTTGAAACATATTCATTATGTCATATATCATAATTTTCCGTTTTAAATTACGTTAGTTCTCAAGGCTGTTGCTAACCATATTTACTATATATACGCTGTTGGACTATGTACAAAATAATATTTTTACCATACTTTTAAAAAACCACGTATAGTTACTTGTAGTTTCATGAGTAAAATCAAGACATTTTTTTCCACAGCAAAAAATTTTCATTTTCGACGTAAATATTATTCGTCAAAAAACTCGCGAATTAAATTTATTATAATCTGTTTTCCTTTCGGTGAAAAATAATATGATACGAAATTTCAGCTGCTGATATTATGGATAAACAAAGACCGTGTAACATATTTTAATACTAACTAACATTAATATTTGTCAAGCAACCAATACCTATTTTCTGCAATCAGAAAATGAAAGTCTCGTCCTAATTCTCGTGTCCATATTTCATATTGCGTATGTAAACAAATTTTTAGTTTTACTTTTTTTGTACGAATTGTTATAATTTTTTCCGCTTCATTAAATATTCAGTTACTGGCAAATTATGAATGAATGATAAAAAGTGTCCGTTACCTTATTAAAAAAATTACAACTTCTCTTAATATCAAAATATTCTTTCGATTTGATATAAGTTGTAGCAACCCATTCAGTACGAGATAAATAAAAGCTTTCATGTCACGCAAATCGAGGGCTCTGTACCTCGTTTGAAGTGAAATTTCATTATTTATCATAGATCGACACTAATATGGGTTACTTAAAACAATAAATATTTAATAATATCCTAACATAACTAATTAAATATATATTATCCCCAATATCTCAAATTTACCAGATCTGGAATCATCCTTATAGTTTTCCTATTACTTTTTCGTAGGCTTCTAAAAACCTTATTTTTTCATAGCTTTATGCTTTTTGTTTTAGGTTCAGTAATCTCGAAAACATAGGGTGCCCATACCTTTTCTCTATTTTTTTTCAGCATATCCCTGAAGATATTCTATAGGTCATGTATTTTGTTTTATAAATTTATTCGTGTATTAAAACAGAAAAACAAACGGATATTTTTGCACTTTTAAGTATGTTTCTTTTCCATCCTGTAAAATTTCTCTGAAACTTAACAATATTGAAATAAAAGAAGCAAAAAAGATATCGGCATCCGAATTTAAGAAAAAACTCGCCAGCTCTCACGAGACACTTGAAAGATGTGAAATATATATTTTCTTTATAATTTTTGTATTTAAATATTTTTATTTGAACGAACAAACAAATATTCGTATAGTTGTTAATACGAAAATATTAATTTAATTAGATTATATTATTTTCATGATACAATTTATCACAAAAATATTTATTAACCTCTTGCCACCAAAACATTTTAACTCCCTTCCAAACGCGCTATTATATGTTTCACATTAACAATGCTCAACCAAATTCACATTTCTCTACTTCAACCTTCAAACGTAGGCTGACTTAAAATGAGCCACAGATCCGAAGCTAATTTGTTGCAAGCCCTATTTCTGATAAAACGCTTATGGCCACACTACAGGGACGAAAAATTTGAGATTAAATAGAATCTGCTAATCCGTTAGTATGTCACAACATCATAAATCTTTCAATTTACCGTCGGTAGCAATAACATTTTGGAGTAATACGGAGATTAATGCGCTAATACACAAAAACATCAATTTTATTTTCATGCTGACATCCTCTTACATCAAAATTCTGAAAATATCATGATAGTGATGCTAATAAACATTACAAAAAATACTGTTTTGGCTAAATTAGTTTCTTAATCCTCTAAAATATTTTATCTTTCTACTGCCGTCTTTTTTAGCTCTAAGGAGTTAATCAAGGAATATATAATAAAGTAAATAATAAAGTAACAAGTCTTCTTCATAAATATATATATATATATTCAAAATTAAAGTTCATAGAGAAGTAAATATATTAAGAATATTTGACTTTTAGCACTGAGCAACTAAAAAGTTTAATCAATTATATTTTTTACCTAGCAACCAAGTTACACAAAGATTAACAAACCATGAAAATATTAAGTTTTGTCCAATAGTGCCTAATAAACATAAAAGCGTGAACCTATTCTCTTTTTGTACTTATGTTCATTATTAAGTTTAGGTAGTCTAAAGGCGTAAATAAGGGTTGAGTTGTTTAGTCTTACGTCGATACCTGTAAGAAGAAACTGTAACAACCGTCGTAAAAAATTCATAATGGATCAATATCGAGGGTAAATTCAAACAACAATGAAATTTAAGATTAACACACAAAATATTTTTGACCTCTGAGTGAAATTTAAATAATTTTTTTTTCAATTTACTACAGACAATGCAAGATGTTTTTCCAATACTTAGAATAAAAACGCTTACAATAAAATAAATTATTTGGACGTTTGTCCGAAGTTTGTCGTCTATAAAATATTTATGACCAGTAAAATATTATAAGGTTAAGAGGCTTAACAACATATATGTTTAAATAATCATATATTGCTAACAGAAGCTTCAAAGGTGTGTGGGTGGAGAACCAAAATTTTGGAAATTCTTACTTTAATTTGGAAAATATTGCATGAATTCATAACAAATTAGACACATTCCAGTGTTGAGTGATTGATGACTGTAAATTCTTTCTATATTGCTATTCCATATTTTGACATACGTATATCTATATCTTAGTTATGTATGTGCACACTAACGCATATACTACTCACGTGAAATAAATAATTAGCACTACTATGTAACTATAGCTCAATAAATCTTTTTCAAATTATAAAATAAATTTTAATTATACTTAATTTCTAACTAAAGTTGAATAATTTATAATTATCATGTGATCTGCTTCTACTAAGTAAAATTAACATATAGTTCAACTATTGAAGGATAAACTTTAAGTGTAAATTGCTATTTTAATATATTTTAAAACATTATTAATAAAATTATTGCGATTAATTAAAATTAATTGGATTAACCTTTTCGTATGAGTAGTACTACTGTATAAATATGGTTTCTCATATCTCGTACGACGTAAAATTAAACACACGATAAATATAACCGATACTAAAATATTAAGTAATTCCGTATCTGAAATCAAAATTGATTTGGGAAGCCTGTTTAAAAAAATGATAACTGATAAGTTCCCAATGAAAAAATTGCTGAATTTACTGATCCGAATGACTATTACTATTCTGATATTTAAATTCTTGGTTTTGTCGCCCACAGCCCCCGGAAAATAATCGTTTCAGAAAAAAAGTAAAAGTATTGTTATTTTCCTATTTAAACAAGATAATAAATTATATAAATGTTGAGCAACTTTTCATCAATACTTTATTTCTAAAAAAGGTTTATAAAAAAATTAATAAAATGTTAGTAATGTGTACTATCGACTATTTGCAGTAATTGATACACATTAAAGTAATAAAACTATAATATGCACTTGAAAGAAAAACTTAACAACTAATAAATCAACCTTGTGATTGTACAGGAAGCCTTATGGAAATTGTCACTGCAAATAATAGAAAATAAAAGAATTCGAAATACTTACCAATATAAAAATGTAATTTCTTACTTTTGTAAATATTATCTAGTCTAGACAACAAACTCTAGACAAGTATCAGCAATAAAAAAAATAATAAACAACGCAGAGGATAAACAATAAACAATCACTTAAAAAGAACGTAATTTATAATACTGTAATTTAGTCTTTTCATCTTTTCACGTATATAATATAGGCAAACAATAATTAATTTAAAAAGGACGCTGTACACAAAATTTATCGTAAGCAAGTCTAGGACAATTAATTCCCAATAGATTTATTAAAAGAAGTTTATTTCTGGCTATTAGGCAAAGTGATTCTTAAAATAAAATCACACACATTACATGCGCTCGTGTAATTGAAGATAACATAAAAGCAGTGTGTCATTGTCAGACTTTCCCCTGAGACGAGCTTAATTATCCACTGTACAAATTCCAATAATACGAATTATAAAAATTCAAAACAATTCTGATAAATAAATATTTTATTTAATATGGTCCAATAAACATTTGAATTTGTACTATTTTATTTCTTTCATTTCATTACATAATGTCGAAATCTTACAGCACGACTCAACATGATAATTGGACTGTTGAAAACGAATCTGTATATAAAAACCAAATACACCCATGGGAAAGTTTAAGTAATGCCAATTTGTTTTTAATTAAGTTAAATGATTCATCGTATATACACAGTTTTCCAAAAGTAAATAAATTTAATAAAATTTTCATGTTTTTCCGAATATAGTGATAAAATACATCTGTATTATTGATAAATAAGCAGCGTGGTAGGTCTTCATATAAATTACTTTTTAACTATTAAAAGTATATGCAAAGTGAAATTTTCTTAAATACTCTATATTGGTTGACTCGATGGTCATTTCAACGTCACAATTCTTTAAAAAAATTATGATAAGCCGGCGTAAAAAAAACCAGCCAACTTCTCTTTTTAAAAATAGTTTACGAAAATAATTAAATTAAAAGATGGAATTCTTATGTCTTGCCAAAAAAAACAAGTTAAACTTCTAAACATGAAGTATTTTATTTCACCTGACGTAGGTACGTACGGTGAACGGAAATGAGAACGAAATTTGGGTTAACTTTAACTATTCACATAAATGGTTTTGCAACAGAAAAGTTTAGTCACCGTAATAGTTCTCCAAAGAAAAACCCTGAATATTTCAATCAAACCTTTCTAAAAATAAAAGTAATTTCCGAAATACAAAAATATACTAAAACTGATTTATAAATTTAATTTGTTACACCAGTATATTTGATAGACAGAACGATAGAAAGAAAATTAGCAGAAAATTCGATGTTTCCTAACTAATACTCATTAGAATTGTAGCAAACAGATATTCTGTCCACTTGTCTAAACAAAGTTTTTACTCTGTCATAACGGCAGCTTGTTTTTAATTCTTTCTACGTTCCTCTTAACAAACTCTTTGAACATAAAAAATGTCCATGAAAGGTGTAGCTCTATTTTATGAAAGAAAAAATGTGCCAAGGTTAGAAGTTCTACCCTACATCAATATAACATATACCGATAAAAATATAAAACAAACACATATCACAAATACCATATTCACGAGATCTTTAATATTCTCAATAAAATATGTGTGGAACTAAGCCTACTAATATTGTCATTTAAAGGTATTTACTGAATAAAATATGTTTATTAAGTTACTCAAAAAAAAAATCATTTTCGTGAATATACGTTTACATCGGTTAAAATTATCAATTAAATGCAATTTAATGATATTTCACTTCTGTAACATTTTCTTTTCGGAACGCAATAATTTATACACTGAAATGAAATATATAAAAGGTATATTATTCCAGTAATCAATTAGTAAAATAGGGAACCTTTTCATTATCATGTTTGATTTAGTCTAAAAGAAGTGTCTAGGGTCAAAAGACGTGTCACATAAGAAATATTTTCAGAACTTATAAGGCCCATACTTACAAACTTATAAAAAAAATTTTAAAAACTTATCTTCGTTAGCCTTAATACTCTACATGGCTACCTTAAAAGAATTTAACTTTTATTGCAAGTAAAGCTTTAGGTATAAAACTGTAAAAGACTACATAAGAGAGAACTAATTTTCTGATGTGATTCGTTAGTAGTTATAAAGCTAATAATTTATTCTTGCAGGTGTTTATGTAGTTTCTATGCATTTCAACCTGGCGGAAAGTTCTGGCGGATGGAACATTTGCACATGTGCATGAGGTGTAAAGACAAAAAAATTTTCTACGTTTTCCTAATACCATGCAAAGCCGCGATCAAAGCTTAGTATGTTGTAAAAGCAGCTTTTTCATCAGAACTTGAGAGCAATTTGTGCAGGTTATCTTTATTACTTTAATTAACATTAACAGTAAACAAAAACAAAACTTCATTTCCCCCTATTGAAAATTACAGTTTAATTTTATTCTAATAAAAATTATTAGTTTAATGACGAAATTAATAACGCCATATAATACACAGCACAAAAATACATGAATTTTCATATCGAAAATTTCATACATTGTTCATATACAAAGAAAATAAATAATTGTGAAAAACATTTCATTTCCCAAAATATAAATGATCGGAACTTATTTTAAACTTAAGTTCGTTGATCTATTTTCAAACAAACTTTGTTCTAAGTAGAATATATGAATAAAGTTTAATTGACTCCTCCCTTTGTTGAAATTTATAAACACTGTCGACATTATTATTTAATTTTCTGACATTTTAGATTCTGCGAAAATCGTTAACTTCGTTAGAAAAACAAAGTTGTCGAGGATTGAAATATATTCCCCAGTACATTTCTTCATCCGTTCTCTCCGGAGAGAATATTTTATTTAAAGCACATTATATTTATCATGATATGACTTTAGTTTTTACCTAAAATGAAATAGTAGACATCACCAAAATTTTTAAATAAATTTTTGTACATGGAAATAAAGTGTTTTTTTTACAAATTATTTAATGAACGAAGAAGAAATTAAATTATCAAGTCTTCTTTTAATATGCTAATGTCGTAACTTGCCACACACGTAGTTTGTACAACCTGTAAAAGATATGTTAGGAGTTACTTTGAGTAAAATAGGTTTCGATCTACAAATATTTTGTATTTAGCACCATATTAGAAAACCGCTAATATAAAACGGTTCATTGAATACAAGGATATTCAATATGAAGGTGTATTTCTTATCATTCCAAGTTGCTTCTTCAATACTGCATCTGTCAACACGCACATCACGCAACAAACGCGTGAAGAAATTTTTAAGCTTTTCCACCAAAATTTTATAAAAAAAAGAAGTAAAATATTTAATATCGCAATTGAAAATTTATAAATTTTAAATAATTTCAAAATTACATTAGTATGTAACCGCTTAATACGGTGTAGGAATTGTCATCAAAATATTGAAATGACTGAAAGTATGTATATTGCGACTGGAAATATTGTAACTACAACTGGTAAAAAGGAGACTGGTTGAATTTATTACTGGGTAGAACATAGTTGATTTTCCATGGCTGCTTCAAATAATATTCTGTTCATTATTTTTTCAACCACTAGGTTTCATCGTACATCTTCAGGTGGGCAATTTAAAGAAGTTAATCTCTTCAAATTGCCCACCTGAAGATGTTGTTATACAACTTAACTTAGGTCGTGGTTAAGAATTTAAATAAAGTGATGTAATACTACATAAAGTTATTTCATTCACTTGTGTATAAAAATTAAGTATAATGTTAGATGGAACTTTTTATAGTTAACTTGCTGTTAAACTAAAAATGTTTTAGATATGGAGCTGTAGTTGAGATCAGGTGTTTCTAAATCGACGAACTGTTTAATTTACATATAAATACGTAGTGAAAAAAAAACTGTCGAGTACGAGTAGAACTCGCATTACGAGGGTTCCTACACATTTAGATATCTATAAATCTTGAATAGTACGTATTCTTTATATTAAACTATTTTAACAATGTAAATATACCGCGTAGTGTATCTTTCACAGGCCTTAAAATGTGTGCATATTTTTAAAAAAACATCACATCTAAAATCATCGCCATATTTTCCTACAACATTTACTTTAACTTCTAATAATTCTGTTTTTTTCATAATTTTAGATTCATTATGTGTGATTTAATGTGCTTCATTGCAATTTCAAGTTTCTAAGTCAATCTTATTCTGAGAAAAACGATGTAACATATGAAATGACAGGCACGGTGGTTATTTTATAAGGCACCCGTTTTTATATTTTTTAAGGCACGAAATCCTAAAAATTCGGATAAAGTATTTTCATGCATAATGAAGATTTGTAAACGCACTTTCAAATTTAACCGCGTCAGTGTAAACATTTCTGAAGGAAAACGTGAATTGGGAAGACCAATCTAAAACCTTTTTATTCTAAACGTATTGAGTGTAGCGTTAAGAGAGGTATTTTGACTTATAATATTCTTTTCCACTAAGTACTTTAAATATGAAATTTTAAATGAAAAAAATATGGTTTTATTTTGGAAAATATTTCTTTCATATCATTTAATAAAATACTAGTATATGGGTGTTCATACATTAAAATGGTTACATTATAAAATGAAGTCAGTATCTCTCAATTGCAATTTACATACTGAATTATATTTTTATTCGACTTTCACTCTTATTGTTGCTATGTTTACTTAAGTATGTCATGACTTTCACGACTTTCACGTTTATTGTTGCTATGTTTACTTAAGTTTCATGTAGTTAATTATACAATTATGCTTAATAGCTTAAAATTGCATATTTATATTATTGATTTTATAAATCTTCGGAACAAACTTTCATATACCGTGAAGTTAATTCTTAAGAAACTTTCCAAAAATTCATCTACTCGTATATAAGCCACTCTCGTAAAATATCTAAAAAGTCCGGAGATATCTAACACTATAAATACTAGATGCATTGTAACATTAAACCTACGAGAACCGAACTTTATCGCTTATCTAGCCAACAGGTAAGTGAAGAAAGAGAATGACTGGCGTTCGCTATACAACCTCGTTGACAGTCTTTTCAAGCTTCTATCACTTTAAGTGTACAGGGATTCTAGAGGTATCCAACTGCGTGAAGATTTTTAGCAATGGCAGGTATTGTATTCTAGCGGTTCTATTGTAACCTATATATTGACTCAATTTTTTATTTGAGCTAGTACATTAGATAATATAACTTTTATAATAAATTATTTTCGAAAATGGATCTATTTGAAATTACTGAAGATCAATTTTACAAAACATGTGAAACAATAATAATAGGTCATTATGCCAACCTACATTTCACTACTTTTGTTGTATTTCAAATACATCTTATTGATTTATCACCGGCTAAAATTTAGGACCTAACATACACACATATTTTGAGATTTAATAACATGGCACCTCTCCGATGACGGAAATAAGAAAAAAACCGTAAGTAAATTTTTGATTTTTATGTTTCGCTTAAATAAAAAAGATCTTGCAATCTGAAACAAACAACTTATACTGAAGAGCAACTTATTAACGCCTAATTGTATTATAAAATTGACTTAAATCCAAGACTGCTAAAATGAGCCATACAAAATAAATTTTAATATATTGGAACCGAGGAAAAAAATTCACAAATATTTATAGAACATATGTATTTAAGCATTACGAACACTGAAGATTTATTTTGAATTATTATTTGTAACGCACAAGTTTTTGCGAGGATAAATTCCCTAAGGGACATGGTCCAATTAAAAGAAAAACAAAACAAATGTATAATTACTAACGATGGTGGCTTATTTTATATCAATTAAAGGATGTTGGATGGTCTCCAAGTCATACGAAACAAGGCTTTCACAAAACGGTGAGTACTATGCCAGTACCAATATCCAATATAACGCTCTTATATTACATACAATAGAAACTGAAGTAGACATTTGCATATTTCAAAAAGAACGGAGTATGATCATTTATATTTGAACAGATTCTTTTAAAATTTACCAATTTGTTTTGGGAGTGACGGAAATAAGGACTTTAGGAAATAATCTTAAAAAAACCTTAGTGTCAAAAACTTAAAATCTCAAATGACGGTGTATTTACTGTGGACTTTAAAATAATTTACATATTTCTTTCTTGTACTACCTAAGATTCTAACTATGTGAATAGAATGTTCTATTGCTTCCTGTTTTTGTCGTAGCTCTCTATTATTGCCTCTTTCAGTTCATCTAAGCTGTAACCTACCTATGTGTTTGTTTCCTTCACTTAATTATTTAATGGAAGACAATATAAATGTATTATATAAAATTATCCAAAACCTTTTACTTGAACGTATTCAAGTTTCGAAAATGTTTACTGCAAATTTTATTCTCATTTTCACAAAAAACGAAGCTATTGCTATTCTGTAGAAATAATTTAGCCATCATACCTAACGATAGGGTGTAATTTTCACGAAGTGGGTGTACCAGAGTGGGTATTGCAAGCGATATGTTGTATTTGCGTAGCTGGTGTTTGAACGTATTCTTTGTACTAAATACAGATACTAAACAAAATAATAACAATATTAATTACAATATAACAATATTAATTACAATAAAAACAATACTTGTTTTTAATATTGTAAACTCATTTAATATTAATACATTGCCACTGAAATCGCATTTTTGTGATATCTAATCATGATATTAATCACGATAATAAAAAGGTACATATTTTAATATAATAAAAAGCAGCGGTATTCTTATAGCAATAATTTGTTCGACACAAGTCACTGAACCCGAACAAAGAAAATGGAAAATATTTTTGAATAATTTAATTCTAGTTTTATTATAGTACTGTAAGTGCAACAGGTGAAATAAAAAGAGGTTATAAGAAAGTAATACAGGATAAAGACGAGATAAATAAGAAAATGGATTAAAATTAGTCAAGGTAATTTTTTTGTATAAAATTAGTAACTATGTAACAAAATATAATAATGATTAAAGAAAAATCTTTACCAGTATGGAAGAAGACTTAATTTATCTTTACTCCGACACCATTGGGAGTTAAACATTTTTATAGACATCCACCGTCCTTTCTCCATCCACATTTCATCTTCGATCCACCCGCATATCTCTTTAATAAATTGAATTAATTTGTAAATTTATCCAATATTGTTTTCGCAATATAATCAATCGTTAAAAAATTATATGAAACTTATACAATAAAAAGTTAAAGACAATATGTGTTTGGGGTCGTTCCTAGATTAGTAAAACGTTTATTTGGCGATTTTCTTTTTTTTAATATTAATATGACTGCACAAAATAGGTTTAAAAGTTAGTGAACAACATACGTTTAAAAAGTCAATAACAATGATCTTCGTAAGGGAATTTACGACGATCATTGTTGCAATTCGTTTTAAAAATATACTATAAATAAATAAAAAATTAGATAAACAAAATATAGAATATTGTGAATAAGTTATTAGTATAATTTTATTATTTGATAAAACTAAAAGCAACATGCGCTTATTTATAAAAATTTACAAACATAAATTGAATATATATAGTAATTAATGTTAAATTTGTTTATAAAACATTGTAATTAAAATTAAAAATCCAAATTAATAAAATTTATTACATTCTACTAGTTAACAAAATAGAAATTGACCATTTAAATCTTAACCTAAAACGACACTGATTACATGTAATACACAATAAGTGCTAAATATCATCATTTTATTGGAATATTTTACTAGATTATACTATATTTAATTAGAAAAATTATTCATAATTAAATTAAACTACGTGATGTAGTGTTATTTCTATTCTTTCTTTCTTTCTTTAAGTTCTTTACCATGGCCTAGGTTTCGTTGAATTACAACATTTTCAGGTAGGCTCTTAGTAAAGATTATATTAGAATCTTTAACCTGAAGATGTTAAAGAACGTAAAGAAAGTAGTAATAATACTACATCACGTAGTTTCATTTAATTGTGAATAAGGAATTTCTACAAAATTAAGGCCAAATATATTCAATATTAGAAAAATTATATACAAAAATTATATAGATATATAATTTCCTTCAGATAGTTCGCCACCATTATATGAAACAGTATTCTTGGATTACATTTAATTTATGAAAAATTGTAATTGATATTGAAGCAAAAAGTGTTCACTACGTACTAAAACATAATTAAAAGACTAAAAATAAAGTCGATAATATAACTGTTATTCATTTAAATAAAGAATTGCTCTATTAAAATGTGTTTTTCGTATTTTCAGCGATTTTTTCCAATTTAAGCCACTTTATTCATAGTATGAAAACGTTTTCAATTAATTTTTTTATATTGTATTTACTATTAATAGTATTAGAAAGATTTTAATTCACGGAGCTACTTATTTTAATGTAAAACAATTATTTTTTATATCCAAGTGCGGTTGCCTCAACAAAACAGAGATAAACCATCGTTGAGGATATGTTATCAAAAAAACAAAGAAAAATAGAGGCTTTGAAAGTGTTTTTTTTCATGCAAAGTCGTTCATGTTTCTTTATGCATGAATAAAAGCAGTTTAATAATTTAAAGTTTAGGTATTTTATACTTGTTAATACCAAACATTGCCATGAAATCTATGGACGTCCAAGGATGATAACATTTCGCCGTGACTTTATAAAACATTATTTTAATATTTTTTCGAAAACGTAATAATATAAAGCCATTGTTTATTTTTCTTTGAAAAAATTGTTTAAAAATAACAGACTGTAAGACTTCTTCATAAGAACAAGTAAAGGGATAAAAGGTTATATGGTCAACATATCTACACGATATTTTGATATATCCTCACAAAGTTGATTCCTCTTATCATTTTAAACAAAAGTGTTTTTAATGAATATGAAAAATTTAAAGCTTGAAATAAAAAAAAAAACAATTTTTAGTTTATATATAATATTTATCACATCAAATCCTACTACTCCCTTAAAAAATAAAACTAAAAATTATCAGAAAAGCTTTCGTAATAAAATAAGCTAGCTGTCCGTGAAATGTCGATATGAGTTTATTTTTCATAATTTTTGTTATTAATTTTTATTTTGATTCGTTATATTATATAAATAGAAAATATAACAAAAACTAAGTTTATTGTACTATATGCCCTCTATCCAGATTTTAGATTTTCAAAAGCATATTAACATACACAAAAATTTTAAAAACCGTTAAAACATAATAAAATATCAGTTTCAATATTTAAATTTTTATTTATCTAAATATGTTTTCTTATATTATATAAATAAAACAAATAAAAAAAACTAAGTTTATTGTACTATATGCCCTCTATCCAGATTTTAGATTTTCAAAAGTGTATTAACATAAACAAATATTTTAAAAACCGTTAAAACATAATAAAATATCAGTTTCAATATTTAAATTTTTATTTATCTAAATATGTTTTCATTATTATTGTTCCTGTGATTTTTAATTAATTTTTTTGTGATTATTCTCCTATTATAGCTACATAATTTAAAATTACACTTAAAAACTACATTGTAAGCTTTCTAAAACGTGTACGTTTTTGTTGTGAATACCGTTCGTTCATTTCTTAATTTCAATGTGACTTGTTTTAACAAACAATGGATAATAAAAATAAAACATTTCGAGTACGAGATGAAATCACATAACGAGGGTTCTGCAAATACGGTAAATATAAAAGTTGTGTTATGTCTGTATACGATGTCTCGATAAAATAACTCTACTTATTTATATTCGTACCAAAGTAAAGAGAAGAAAGGTTTTGAAAATGTGCCCCCTGCATATACGTAGTGACTTTCATATATAATACCTAATTATTCTTAGATTACATTTTGTTTATTGAAGATTATGGGAAAATAAAATAGATAATAAAGCAAAAATTAGCCATTCGAATAATATTTAGGATAGTGTGCCCTTACGGATGCAAAATGTTTCTATTAAATTACTTTCAAATGTTACTATTATTTTTTCTATTAATATATCGCCTAGAATATTTTTAACAAACGCGTAAATATCGCGAATTTCTCAAAATCTATGAAATCAAGGACAATAAGTTTTGCTATATTCTTCTAATCAGATTATACAAACCTTGTTTTCATGGTTATTGCTTGTTTTATATTCCTAAAATTAATCACTTCAGAGACAATTGATACTCTCTTTTTTATTGATGTCGTCTTTAAGTTAAAAAAGGCCGTTGCTCTATCACTGTTATAGTTTCGCGTTAACACTTTTAGTAAGAAACCATAACAATGTGTGTAAGATCAAATTAAGATTATAATTAAAGGGACAATTGTTTGAGTTTATGTGCTTAGATTGTCTATTGTATAGTACATGGACCTAAGATTATGATGTGCGTTTTTTTAAACGACTCTCCAATGGTTCCGATCATATTTACATACAAACATTTAAACAGTACACAATAAAGACCTTTTAAGATATATTTAGGGATCGTTTCATATTTTAAAATTCAGCAGTTATAGTGTTAGAAAATTCAGATGTGGTGAAATATCATTTGCAATAGCTTATAATTTACCACAACTGTATTGTCTCATACAGATTCATAAGCACGAAAATGTAACATCGATGCTTTTCCATGAAAATTTTAAATCCATCAAACTATTATAGTGTAATAATAACCATTTAAATTTCCATTTTACAATGAAATAATTAAGTCGGAAAAAAATATTTACCTTCGACTCGTCACCATTAACTAGTAAAGTGATTTTACCATTTAACTCGTAAATCATGCTTTAATTAATCATATGATTTACGACACATTATCTCAGCGAAAGGAAAATTTGCTTTATCAATAATAGGGAGATACCCCCACACAGATATATTGTACACTGATATAAAAAATTTAATAAAATTTATTTAAAAGAATTATGCACATTTTTAAAGATAAAATTTAATCAACAAATTCGTATTTCACATATTTAGTTTGAAAAGGTCTTAAAATAATTTAATTTAAACTATACACTTGTCGAAATTAAATATAAACCGTGTAAGTCGTATACATTTATTTAAAATTTCCTTATTATTAAATAAAGAAAAAAACAAAAGAAACCAAAAAAATGGAACGAAGCTTTTATCTTACACAATTCATAAGTAGTTAATTTGTTATAAACTTAATTTTGTAAACATAATTAATTGTTCTTAATATCGTTCCCGAATTTGTGTCGCTGACGTTCAATTTTTTTGGTTTTATGTGCATTAAGCAACGTATTTATTCATGTTTGAAAACTTTTTATATGAATATATTCGAGTTTCCTTTAATAATATCAGGATACAGTGAACTACTTTAATTTCGAACGATTAGCGTTATGATAGAACAATCGTATGCAAGTTGCATACACCTTTGATATTATCAAACGTGAAAGTGACATCGTTTTACATAAAATTATTATTATACATTACTTCGTACATAAAACAAAGTAAAAGTCATATAATATTCAATAAACGCCTGGTTAATTTACTGTTATTTTCGGATATTGCTTTGGAAAAATAACGAGTGCTTTATATTTCTTTGCCCATACTGATCGCCTTATCATATCCTAAAAATAATGGCCAAGATTCACAAAAACCCAGAATACGATTATGGATGCCGTTTTGGAAGATACAATAACAACGTCGTGTAAATTGTACAATTGTCCAAAATTTACACCACACAAATTCTACCATAGTTCTATATTAATAAGTATCTAGATAAAAAAAAAATCTATTACATTTACAATATTAAAATACCCAACACAAAAGAAGCTTACGCCCACCAATATGACACGTGGCCATAAATATTGAATATCTTTACAAACTGCACAAAAAGGCACAAAATTCCCTCTTCATATTATTGCGTATTTATTCTGTACGTTTCAACGGATAAGTATCCCCGAATCCTTTAAAGTCTCGTCACGAAACTGCTTCAAAGGAGGAGCAGATTTTCTATTAGAGTTATTCATAAATACTCGCTTATGAATAACTCCAGATCGGTAACTCATCACACGACATTCGTGTGGGCGAGGTAACGACGTCCGTATACTTAATACCTCTCGGTTATGTTTGAAAGATGTGCTCTGAAGTAACTAAGCCATCGAATAGCCTCCTGTATCATTTATTGATAATTAAGTTTTATTTAATAAATATTGTTATATAAATTTATTCATGACAATATGTACTGAGTTCATTAAGCTCTTTTCAAAGAGGAACTTGTGGTAATATTGTACAACGTACTTTAGTATGAGACATTAAATACGATCTGATTATTTGACAGAAATTAAAAAAGGAATTCTAGTTTATGTACCTGAAATAGAAAATATTTATAACTTCTGAATGAAAAATTAACATATCGCTTTAATGTTCTACAATAATATTATGGATTTCAAATATAATGTGTTTTATTTTAAAACATTAAACTTGGTAGTTATTTAAATTTTTTAATAAAATCTATCCCAAATTTCAGAGTTCAATATTAAATAGTTCTTTACCTACGAATTCCCATAAAGAGTAATCCGTCTTTTAAAGCCAACAGGAAAGCAAGGTTGTATTAAAATTTAATTACTGAATGACAACGACTCGTTGTTCAAAATTTTTATCTATCCAATATTCCCACTGTTCGTTCCTTCACAAAATTAATAAAAAAAACTATTTTTCTGCCTTAAAATTGCAAATTTTTTTGATTACATCAGTTTATCGTCACAAGTATATACATTAATCTAATATTGTAGGTCAATATTCAACGAACAGAAATAGAATAGAATAAATAGGCTGGCCTGTCGATATTTATTAATCGCAAATATTACCAACTTAATATATTACTAATTGTCTTTTTACAACGTAATGACGTTAAACTAAATGTGAAAAGACAGCTCATAATGCTAAACTTATAAAAGATTTATTAAATTTAAACAACAAACTTGCACTTTACAGGTCTACATTCTTCAAATATTCTTTAATGATTTAATTTCTATTACTTATTCTAAAAAAGAACTTCAAAGCACGCTATTTATATTGATACTTTAAAAAATTGTGAGCCATCATTGGACGCCTGACAGATATTTTTTTTTAATATTGATATCATTTTATTTGAACAAATTGAAAAGGAAAATAATTGTTGTCAATAATGAAATATTAATTTATTTTTATTGAAAAATTTATCACAGAAATTTTTCTTAACAATCTACTGAAAATCTATTTATAATTTGATAAACTGTTAGCTGATAAAACGCGAAGCTGACCGAATTAAGTTGGAAAGAGCCGACAAGACCCGAAGCTGGCCGATTGGCACGTCGCAATAAGAACGTTTTAACGATAGAATTCGAATTTTTGTGGGGTAAAAGCTCCACTGTGTAAGAAATAAACTTAATCCTTTCTGATTTAAAAGATTGATTTAATAGATTGGAAAAAGGAAAGTTACATAAAACTTATCCCAAATTTATTAAAGATATTAAATAAATATGGCAATAATTTTTTGAATAATCAAATTTTTATAATAACCAATGCACTTTCCCGGAAAGTTGTCTTTTTAACAAGCTTTGTTAGCTTGAAAGTTTATTATAAAATTCGGTAAACTTAAATCTCAATGAATTTAAATTCTTCTGAACTTAAATCCTTTTAGCTCCTTTTGATTACAGTTTCTGCCAGGTATTTAAAAACAAGCCCAGGTTATATAATATGTAATAAAGGAGCTTAATTATCTCAGTTCCTAATTTAATGACAAAGCACACCAATAGCCATCGAAACTAATACATGTGTCGGTGTTAATATATAATCAATGTAATTGTTCCCAAAATTCTTGTGCACATAAAAAGGTCTTGGCATGAAGGAAACATGTTTTTATGAATTATAGGACTTAAAAAACTTCCATGAATTATGAGGAAAAAATGTGTGGGTGATCTTCTTATCGGTGTGACAGATAAATTTTCATTCTCATGTACCGAGAAAATAAGGTTTTCTGCATGTTGAATAAGCGCAAGGGTTTATCAACAAAAGTCAACTCTCGTTTTAACTAGCATTGTATCAAGTTACACGATATCATGTAATATCTTTTATTTCGTCTGAACTAGCAATCTAGCGAAACTTGTCTAAGTAACACCAAAACTACCAACTCGTTCCCGAGTATACAGATTATGGTATCGCTATTGATGATGATAATAATATTCATGATAATAATAAGATTTCGGTGAATGTGAGTTAACTTATTTACGGCTGTCCGTTATTTTCACAGTTGTACTAATTACTAAAGCGATGGTTTCTTCACTTTGTTTCAACATTTTATCTGCTAGTAGTTCTATAAACTCCAGACTAAGCAGCATGAAATATAATGAAGTTGAACAATTGGTCTTTCGTATAATTTTCTCTTATTGAGGGAATAAATTGTTTGCTAAACTTTTGTAACTGCAAATTATATTGAAAGGAATTAAATAGGAATATAAAACTTATACTCGGCAATCATAATCCATCATGTCTTATTGTAGAGGATAGAAAGAGGAAGAAACTCTATTTTGTTATAGCCCCACTATTTCCTTACATTTTTAAACTTTTTTATTCTCGTTGTTTTCAAATTTTATATATTCCAGACTCAGCATCTGGAATCCACCCCTATCATACTTCATCAGAAAAAAATCATACGTCTCCTAATTTTGACAGCGCTCTTTTCCTTCCGTTCACCTGATTTCTTTCACGCTTCGTCCTTCTCCTCTTTTCTTCCCATATGTTATTTTTTGATAATTGTTTATGAATATTCATTATCGCATATCTTGCTTTTTTTCATTTTTTTAACAAAAGTGTTGGTAATGTTATATCATAGTCATTATCTTTCGTAGTCCACTTTGAAATGGATTGTCGCGCCTAAGGGATGCTCCTTAGATAAATAAATACTTCTTTTACAATGAGTCCCTCAAAGGCATTTTTATTTTGCCTTAAATTAAAAAAGAATAGGAAGTTAAAAATCACTGTGAACTAACCTAAATATAAAAATTTAAATAAAAGACTAAAAAACAATGTCACGATAAAATTGTAGCTGCCAGTTTATTGTCAGATGAAATGTGTGAAACCATACATCTGTCGCGAGTAAAGAAATCACAACAAACATGTGCTGGCGATGAGTGAATATCAAAAATTGATAACACAAAAGCAGAATAAGACGTAAGTAGGAGGATAAATAGATTATAACAGTAATAGGGTTAGACAATTTTTTAAGTCTGCCACATTCAGTAATTTAACATTCCACCCGGCTATCTACATAAAGTTATCATGTCAAAAATTTTCTCTGCGCAAGAATATGAGACTGATGTAGGTAAGTGTTGGCTTAATGCCAAAAAATGTAATGCAGTATATTTATGATTGTAAATGGTCATTAACATTTTTATTTAATATTTATTTATATATCAATACCTAACTCATTTAATATTATTTTTTATAAATACTTACCGTAATATATTCCGTAATTTGTTTTATTAATAGACTCAGCGTTTTTATTAGTGATATTTCTTTTTTTTTCAACTAATGTCCAATAATCTGAAAAATATCTAAAATTCAGTAAGTTACGGTGAAATTTTATAAAATTGGCAGAAATTACAGGAGAATGTTTGAAAAATGTTTAATCTTATAATTTTTATGCCTATAAACCTCTTAATAGATACTTTTCCCCAATCTGTGTGCGATTCTTGCACACTTTACGGCTGTAAATTAAATTATAGGTTTTAATATTCTTATTAGCAAAACAACTTAAAAAGCAAACAACGCTTTGAAATAAAATACAAGTAAACAAATATCCTAAGAGAAGCCTGATATTCAAATATACAATTTATCAGCACTATCTATACAAACTCATAAAATTAACTAAAAACAAAATTTAAATTAATTTCATATATACATATAAATTTTAGTATAAATATACTGTTTAATATAATTTCATAGATGAATTAATAAAAATTTGAACATATCGAAAAACGCATATCAAAATAAATAAGCCGAGTAAACAAGTTATTATAAATTCTAAAAACGACTTTGAAGCTTAAAATATAGTAAAACATGTTATAGCTAGCGGTTAAAAATAATTCCCGAATACGGTTTGAAAATCTCACCTTTTCATGAAATTTTGCGTGCTTAATGTTAGCAACAAACAGATAACATATTACCTCATAAGTAAGTTCTAATTAAGCTATCCGTCTAGACTTTCAAGAGACAAGATGTGTTGTCGTAAAACTGCTAATACCATTAAGTAACAAAGGAGCTCATGTGGTCTTACGTCATTCTATATTTGTACGTTTGTAATACGTAAGAAAACTCAACATTGACTTTTAAAAAGTTAAAAATTTCTTGTGAAAAGAATACGTTTAGTGCACGTTTCTTAAATATGGAAATCCCATACAGAGGGCGTATTATTAATAACTTTAATTCCTTTCTCAAATTTGATCGAAAACAAAACTTTTTTATCGTATCGTCCTATACAGCCCGCACGCAAGCCCATCGTACGTCATCAAGTATAGGAAAGTGCTTATTACTACGCGCAACGTTGTCGTCAGCAACATTTTTGAACGATGCGGATCAGATAAAAAATGTTCTGGAAAGATTTTGAAACACGGTGTTATATTGTCGTATCATCACATCGATCTAAGAACACAACTAAAAATCCCACAATTTATGTACAAATGAATTGAATTCACAGTTGTAAACTACTGTGAATTCAATGCTCAATTAACCATACTTTTAACTTAAAAAAGCAGTTAACTTATAGGGTCGCATTTATACGAAGATTTTATTCACATTACTTAGGACGCCGAATAAATAATAATTAATATCGCTAAATAAATTTAAAAAATAATTACATTAAAATAAAGCACCACTAGTAAATGTTTACCTATAATTTAGGGTAGTTTTTGGGGTCACTTGGTTGTCCGTCGATACGTCCATCTGTCAAAGACATAACAGGATAGATGCCCTTTTTCTCAGAAACGACATGGGATACCCAATTGAAACTAATATCATATAATACAGTCTTTTTCTCCATGTTTACCACAGTCTTAGTCACGTGATCATCAAAACCTATGGGGTACTCCCGGTCGACCTACAATCCTGAAAGTTGGCATATAGGAGGTTGTATGGCATAAGTAAAGAAAAAGATCCAGAAAAATTTGTGAATATTTTAATAGAAATATTATTTATAATCAAAGGTATATAAATGCCTAAATGTGTACGGAACCCTCGTAGTTCAAGTTCTACTCATATTAACAGGTTTTTTCTGAATAAAATTATTTTAAAAACGTTAGATTTATGATTTTTTTAAGTCTTCTCATTAGATGACACCACGGAGTAAACTTCACCTTGAAATTGAACACTGTTATTTTATCCTTTATTCCTTTTCATATTTCGTAAAGTTAAGCTCACGGTCGTGTCGTTAAGAAGGCTATTCAAACAAAATTGCCACGTTTCTGAGTTTATCGAAATAAGAAATATGGGATGATGTACTTCCGTCTTGCTATACCTCCATCTTGTCATCGCCGTGGTGTATTGGATGGACGACAGGACATGCGGCCTTTGAATGTGCGGTGCACCTCGAGCACCCGGGTTCGATTCTCGGGCCCTCGTCCAGCGGGGCTGGAATGAAGTCGTGGTTGGCTGTAAGAGGTTGCTCACGTAGCAATAAGTCCGTCATATGTATCAATTAGATAAATTAAAGTACATACATAAACATAAACGTCTTAAAATTTATAACTAGGCTTAAATTTAAAAAAAATTATTTAAAAAAATACTTTTAATAAAACATAATTAACATTCATTTATTTTTTCGGATTGAAGTGGCGCACTCGCAAAATATGATATACTATTTGTATGTATGTGTGTGTACATACATACACACACACACATACACACGCACATACACACACATATATACACACACACCCCGATTTGCGCTCTTCCTGAATCAAAATCAGCATTAGGTAAAAACTGTAGTATAAAATTATTTTGATATTTTCGAAAATGTTAGCTTATCAAGTAATTTGTCCTACGCCTGTGGGACGTACTCAAGTCGATACATATGTAGAGCTATATATAATGTCAATATTGATAATTAGTCAAATAAAAATACTATGTAACTAAGCGCTAAGTAAATATTTAAACTTCTGTGTACCTAAATAGAAACGGAACTCTCATAATGCCAGTTACATCCTTTTTTAACATGTATATTTTTATAGAACGTAATTTTTAGGGTTCCATACCTTAAAAGAAAGAAAAAAGAATCCTTATAGGATCATTTCGTTGTCCGTCTGTGAGTCTATCAAAATCCTTTTTTCGGGAATGCGTGGAGATATCAAATTGAAATTAATACCAAATACTTAGTTCTACGGTTACTTGGAGCTGTAAAATCAAGCTTCTAAGTCAACGCAATCAAAAATAACCCTATAAATAGACCATTTATATGCATATATTGACACTTGCAAATAAATAAAAACCTATAGAGTACTGCCCGTTGACCCAGAGTCATGAAATTTAGCAAGAAGCAATGTCTCATAGTAAACGTAAAGGAAAAATGGTTGATTGGTAGTTATATCACATCAAAAAACAATTTTAAAATATGTTGTAGGCAATGTAAAATATTGAAATTTTGTAAATAGAAATATTATGTACCATTAATTGTTTATAAATACCTAAATGTGTACGGAAGCCTCATAGTGCAAGTTCCACTTGAGTAGGGAGTGCTTGATAGGTTTTAATTAAAAATATATGATACTTGGATTGATTTTATGAATATTATAATTAGCTACTAATACAATAATTAACAAATACAGTAGCAGTGAGAAAAAAATGCTTAATCCATGTCAGGTTATAATACCCATCAAAGGAAATGGACTAAAACGAGCTAAAAGCAGCTCACTTGAAAACAACACCTTCACTTCGTTAATTTGTAAAGGTAATTGGCAAAATTTAATAACGGAGGGAGACGGAATGTCGAGGCAAACGATGTATAAGATCAAATCTTACTTTAAAAATTAAACGTCAGTTGTATTTAATTGTTAAGGCTCTTACATTTTCCTCACAATTTATCTAATTGATATTTTTAATAAACATTTTATGAATTGCTTTTAAAGAGGGTAAAATTACAATAGTGAAAAATATTTTTGGAAAAAAGTATTCATTGTAAGCCATTTTTCGAGGTAGTTACCTACTAATGAGAAGTACTAATCACAATAAGACCGATGTGAACTTTATAGTTATATCAAGGTTTGGATCAATTTTATTAGGCCTAGGATAGTTATTATAAAAATATAATTTATTCACAATTAAATGAAACTACGTACTGTAGTATTATTTCTACTTTCTTTAATTTCTTTATCACGACCTAGGTTTCGTTGCATTACAACATCTTCTATTATCTATCAGCAAAGATTAACTCTTACGAACATCCAACAGAATTTATTTGCTTCAAAAACAATGGCGCAAGCCGGGTTTGTGTGGGTTTTCCCACTGCTTATGTTAATGAGTTTATTGTAGGGGAGCAGTGTAGGTTTTATTATGTTTCCGATAGTTATACAATATACAAGTATTTTAGTGAGGGTAATAAATTCAATTGATGTTATTCTATGAGGTTATACAATGCAAATGTTTGTAATAAAATTATGGAATAAAATTAAATGGAAGTGTGTAATAAAATTAAATGGAAGTTATTCTCAGTAATATATTTATATAATAGCAAGGGTATCTGAAAGTTAGAACAAGGTTATACCACTAATTCAACATATCTCCCATTTTCTTTATTCATTTATTTATTTTCATTTCCTTTTTTTCCCTTTTTTATTATTTTATTATATATATTTATATTTAGATGTGTAGTCGGGCTGAAACAATTTGAAGAGTACTGTAGTACAAATGTGGTCTAACTATATTATGTCTAGAAGATGATGGGAATGGGTGATGATATTATATTTAGTTGTTCATTTAATATATTAACATTGGTGTCTTTTTTATGTCTGTTTATTTCTAATGTTTCTAGGATATTAAGTTTATTGCCTTTTGTATTTATTTGTAATATGTAGGGGGCATTATCAATATGAGGATAATGGTTATTTTCGATGAGGTGTTTAGCAAAGTGAGATGTGTCTGGTTTGTTATTTCGCCAGCTGGCAATGTGTTCTTTATATCTTGTGGTAAAATCTCTTCCTGTTTGACCTATGTATACACTATTACAGTCGTTACATTTAAGTTTATAGATACCACTCTTTTTACGTTTATCTATTTTTTCTTTATTATTAATAAGGGTTTTACCCAAGTTATTTAAGGTACTATATTTACATGTTATATTATTTATATTTTTTTTATTGGTTAAGAGTTTTCCTAATTTGAGTGATACATTACCTATGTATGGGATAGATTTATAGTAAATACTATTATTATTTGGTACGACCGGGTACATTTCTTGTATTAGTATTTTTCTTAATTTTTTATGGTACAGTTTTGTGACAATTGATGGGTTATAATTATTATTCACTACGATTTGTTTTATAGTTTTTATTTCTTTATCCAAATTAGGTTTTTCTAGAGGGATGGTTAACGCTCTGTGAATCATCGAATGGAACGTTGCTAACTTATGGGACCAAGGGTGTTGTCAATGACCATTAATTATGGAGTCTGCAAATGTGTCTTTTCTAAATATACTAAATTCATGTTTATTATTTTTACGTTCTATTGTGATATCTAAAAAGTTTAGTTTGTTATTGGATTCTACTTCTAAAGTAAATTTGATATTATTGTGTAGAGAGTTGGAAAAGTTAACAGACTGTCGCTGTGTGCCTTTCCAACAGATAAGGATGTCATAAATATAATATTCCTACCGCACCCTCACAAAAAAAATAGAATCGCTAGTAGTATATACCACGATTGCATTCAGTAAAAGTATGATAATAACTTAGATTCTCTAAAAATTTACAGTTTTTTATGAGGTGACCGAAATTTTTTAGGAAAGTAAAAAAATGTAATTTGGAATGAGGTCGTAATGTATCGAAAATGTTGAGGAGCTTTAATTAAAATATAATCTTTCAGTAATATTGAATGTTACTTCTAATATATTTGTTATGTATCTATACAAGTTTTACGCCTTCAGGTTATACAAAAATATAGCTGCAGCAGCTTTAATTCAAATGACCGTTAGCGACAATTTCAACACTTTATTTATTTTCTAGTGGTATAAAAGGGGAAATAAGTATAACTTTTATAGTACCGATATGTGTTCACTATAAATTAAGCTGAAAGATATTTAAAGTTACCAAAAATTTGCTTGCCATATTACTTTCGGCTTCTAACTGTACCTTAATAAAAATTTTCGGCCACTTTTTATACATTAATTTTAAATTAATCAATTACTGTATTTTTTTAGAATTACATTAATTTGTTACCACGCTGGCTACTTCTAACCTTTCGTGAAGTATTTCACATTTGAAATTGTTATGACATATTCATTTTTAAATGACTATGATGAAACCAGTCTTTTGATCGAAGTAACAAGTAACAAAAAAATTCACCAGTTTTTCAATAAGACATTTAGCTACAGTTTATTAAATATATATTAATGTAATACAATATAATGATTGTGTTTTCATATTAATTTTAAGTAATTTTATTTCTTGAAAATTTATAATTTAAATAATTCTGTTTTTTACACTTTACAGATAATCACAAAAATTATTGCATCACTTCAAGAAGATTAGTATTATTTTTAGTTACTCACCTAAACCATTGCTTCTAAAAGCCGACTTCCTCTGGACAAGGAAGAGTGATGTTACCAGGCAATAATATATTTATAAAAAGAAAAAATACATTAAATGTCAACTTTTATTTGCAGAATACAATACAACATTGTAACCGTATTTATACGACAGAATGCGTAGAATCTATGTCGGAATACTTTTTCTTTTTTTTTCAAATCTTCCATATATCAGAGAAAGTTAAAATAAATAAAAGTACATGGTAATAAATAAAAACTACATCATACAATATAACCTTCCCCAGAAAAGGATCTTTACATTTTTAATATATATTTTGTCATGCGTTTCATAGGAGTGTGTGAATGTATAATAGAGAAGAAGTCTGAAAAAACAGGAAAAATATCGCAACAAATATTAGGACGTAATACTTATCAAAACAGGAAGAGTATTTGATCGTAAAAAGAATATGATCGGCTTGTGATTAATACATTGAAAAGCTAGATTCATTTTAAACAGAGATATATAAGCAAAAGTAAAAGCGAGATCGGTGCTTTTCATACATGTTTATTGAAGAAATATGTAAACATCTGGTTGGGATAAAAGGAATAATTGTATCAACGTAAGTATTTGATAATTAATAAATACATCCGATGTATATACAGCAGCAATGCTCTAATGCTCTTCTAGATGGAACTTACGTCATTAAAGTGCATAAGGATAATCAGAATGATGACACCTAAATCGAAAGAACCAATCTAAATACTGGTATATTAAGTCCGCTTTAGAACTAATTTAAAAGTAGTAAATGTGATAATTTATAAACTATTTACCAACCTGTACTTACAGTATGTTATACGAAAGCCGATTAAAAGTAATACTTAAATTCGCACCGGCTGCCAGAGCAAATTTATACTACAGTGCCGAACAATTTTTCTAGGTTCATATAAAAAAAAATTGTAGTTACGTGAACAAAATTATAACCATTGCAAAATGCATGAAAATTACGTAAAAACAAAAAATATGTTATAATTGGTTCACCAAAACCGGAGAAAAACAAGACTTGTAATGACTCATTATAATTCTTGTTTTTCTCCGGTGTTAGTGAACCAATTTTCTTCGGTTTCAGTAAATCAAGACGACAGCCTAACTCAACCAAATAAGTTTAATGAATGATGGTTTATTTTCTTTCTTATGCTTGGAGAAAATATCTTTTAACATTTACACACATTTACAGAAAAATGTCACACACACTATTATTGGATTTGAAAAACCGCAAACAAAAAAAAAGTGCAAAGCAAGTACAAGGGCAAGTGCCCGACTAGATTTAGGTAAATGAAATATGACGTAAGGTGTAGAAATCCAAATACTAAAATGGTGAGAGATGAGCGAGAGAGAGCATAGCAAGAGCGCATCGCACGCCGCGCCGCGAATTTACAAATATACCCACGTCGTGCGCGCCCGTTTTTTTCCGCCGCCAACTACAACTACTACAGCGTACTAGGTGACGGCATACCGTGCCGTCTTTTAATAGAACATGAAAGAGAATATATCCTGACATACTGTGAACAAGTGATGGCTATTTTTTTATATATTTATAGTTAATATTTTTTGGAAATTTTTAAGAAAAAACACAAAAAAATAATGTAATTGAAAAAACTGTGCAAAATGATTACAATAATCTGTATTTGCACATTTACAGACTACCTATTTTCTTACAGTCTTAACAGTTAGTTTCTTTTACATACCGATTAAAATATATCGTATATCTGCGAGCGTGACTCGATTAGTGTAATCGCTAGACTGAATAAAGTAGACAATTTTCGTTCAAAAATTTCAAACACGGCGTCTTTCATGGCAATATATTGACTTCGGCAACCGCCTCAACAAGATGTCTACTAACGATAAAAGAAGAAAAATATACTGTTTATGAATGACCACAAAATGACAAAAGTGACAAACACGCCTGTTAAACATACGGTTTGAACTATCATCCAAGTGAAACACGATTTATACTTTTTTAGACACCATCTTCGAAGTTGCATTTCACCAGTAGCACCGAAGAACTCTTAAAGATAACGGACGCTAGTAAACCTGTGCTATTAACTATGTTCTAGACAAAGTTAAAAAGTAAATAAGGAAAAAAATATTGTAAAACGAAATCCGCAAGGACGATACGATCCGAATTATGTAAATGATATTGCGACACGCAATCAGCACTCGCACATACCCGTCTCACATTTTGGCAGAAGGTAATTTCCGTTATAAAATGAATGTTTATAAAACGCACGATCGACGCTTTGTTGATATGTGACCTGATTATGGAAATATGTATATATATATATATATATATATATATATATATATATATATATATATATATATATATATGTATATGTATATATATATATATATATATATATATATATATGTATATATATATATATATATATATGTATATGTATATATATATATATATATATATATATATATATATATATATATATATATATATATATATATATATATATATATATATATATATATATATACTAAGTTATCGTCGTCAAGATAGCAGGATTGAAAACTTATAATTCTTATTCGAACCACACCAAGATTGCTAAATGCAAATTTGCCCGGAGTTCCCGTGTACTGTTAATTCATCCATAGCTGCAGTTCTAGTTACACACAATGAGCTAAAATTGAAAACCAGATATATTTTTGTCGCCACTTTCGTCCGATATCAATGTAAAGATCCCTCCACAGTGCAACTTATTTTAACTACTGACGTTTACGTAATTTTAACAACAGAATATTGTATTTATAATAATTAAAACCCTAGTAAATTGATTGCCATACATTTTACTTATAGTAAATAATGAGAATAAAGATACAGTATAATAAGAAGATACAGTGGAAATGGAATTTTGGTGTTAAATTTGCAGTATTTATTTAAAATTATATATGGACCTTATAACGTCGAACTCCTCGAAAAAATTTAAGGTTTAAATAATATGTTTTTTTTACTCTCCCGTAGTCAAACGTAACATCATCATAACATATTCGTGTTGTTCGTCCTTCACACTTTTACAGTCTCAAGAATTTTAGATGTGCATGGAATTTCGCGATTAGTTGCTTCAAGTGAGGATCTCGATTAAGGTATAGTTCAGTATTTGAAAAATAAAACTTTTAATTATCCCGAAATATCAAGAAAAGGAGAAAAATGTTTTCTGTACACCTCATCTATGGTGAATTTTTGGACAAGCTTAAGTCTTTAAAATAAAGTTAAGGTTCTTTTTACGAATTTTTTCCATTATTAGATCGGCATGCGAAATATTAAAATACAAAGTTATGCCTCCTTTTTAAATCATTGTGTTTGCTCGCATTCAGAATGTTAAGAGACTACTAAACTCTATTTTATATAGATTTAAAGTAAAAATAACTTTTAATATTTTTAAAATCGAAAAATCTTTAAAAGTCTTTCAAATATCCTATAAGTGTAATTTTATTGACCCATAGCTTTGTGTTCTGAACTGATATTAATTAATAAACTGCATTCTTGCGCTGTTTATTTAATAATCGAATCACCTACAGCATGGACATGTTTGAAGTGGCAGCAGCTGCACGTTGTGTATCATTTTTCTATTATCATTATTCTCAAAACGTCCCATATGAAAAAAATAAAAAAATCGTAGAGTAAAAGAAAATGGCAGTTTTTAAATTCATATTAATTAATTATAAAATAACTTCAGATTAATTATTTTGCGATGCAACTCGATAACATGTTAGACATTATCCACTAAAACTACCGAGCTTAGTGTCGAGCTATGTTTGGATTTTGAATAATCGTAAGACTGTAGTGTGTACACAGTGCCCGGTGCCTCGCGTGCTTAGACTCGTGCCAAAAAAACAAAACGACTTAGACCCGAAAAGTTGCCAATATGGATATTTTTTTTTCATTTTTAAATCTTCTGTTGGAATATTCATAAATTCCCTTAACCTCCTCCACGCTTCATTGACTTATTCTTACGGTTCGGATATTTCGGATCCCATAAAATTGGTTCCGACTGATATAACTCGACGAATTTGACTAAATCGTCATTTGTCCAATGGTCGTCATTGCGCATAATACACAAACTACCGCATCAACCTTCGTTTACATACTGAAACAAGTACGAGAAGGTAGTGTTCTGACATTGGCTCGCACTTTGCGTCTTTTGACGCGTGCCAAAAACCAACAACTCTCGGAGCGATGACGAGGTGAGGCTAGAGCAGGTGAGAGGCCGTGAGGGTATCATCTAAACTCGGGTGCTTGCATCGCCTCGTCTTGTCTCGACGAGAGTGAAGTGCTAGTATCAAATTAGATGAAATTTACTTGAGGCGAGACTATTTTTCTTAGTCAGTTTCACGTAATATGCACATATGTAAATTCACCCCTATGCCTTGTTATTTTGATGCCACCCTCTAAAAGATTAAAGAATTGTTTTTCTAAAGAAATATTGTTATTTGTGAAATTAGTATACATATATAACCATAATGTATATTATTCCAGAAAATGTTATATCGACGCGAGCAAAGTTGATAAACGTAAGTAAGAGTAGGTTTGTAAATTGATAAAATTATTTTTGACGAAGTTATCTTTATAACCGTCTGCTATACAATTTACATAGAGACTAATACGTACAATACTTCTGTTGCTTATATCCCTTCAATATACTAATGCAAGTAGACAAAAAAGTTTGTATTGAAGTACTTACTAATTGCAACTATTCTAATTTGTTTTAATGTTTCACATACATGGTTAATAAGTTCGAAGGAAATGTATAAACATTATTACGGGAAAGAGACAAAGCGCAATGCTCACGATTGCTTTTAAATTGAAAGCTAATTGATACTTTGACATATAGTTGAACACAGGCACTTGGCAAAATTCTAAGGGTTCTGTTTTTGCGATTCAGCTGAAGAACACAAAAATCACAACACAATTTATTTTTAAGGGTAACCATATTTGCCTGTAATAATGGATTTATTTGTGACTTCATAGTTGGCTGGTAATATTTTACATACAAACAGGAAAAATTAATTTGTCATTATTTGTACGCAGACTTTTCACTACTTTCTCAACATTGTTTCAAAATTGTTGTCTCACAAAACAGGTATATAATCATTAAATTAAAACTTCTTATTGCATTTGAATTTTATGTTAATACAATCTTTCGCCACTTTGTATTAAAACTAATGTCAAAGATTCAATGTATCAACTTTAATTGGCTCTTTTTGCAAATTTTCTTAGCTAGCAACACCACAAGAATCGCAAAACCTAGATGCGTGGAACATTTTTGAGTTCAATTTATTTCTGTTGAAGTAATAAAACTATATTCCCATTCCAAGCTCATGACTAATTGTTTTACTTCAAACTAATAACAATTGCTTTAAAACTTGTCTTCATGGAGTTATACGTTTTAATTAAATTATTTTGTGCCCTTTTAACCTAACTTTCTCCCAAAGTAACGTTGTTGTGTGGTGTCTGCCGTGGTTTCTTGCCATACAATTTAAAATGTCAAACAATTAATCATAAACAATATTCTAATTTTAGTCTCATATACCATAAATCAAATTCAATTCATTCATTTTGATGTTATTTTACTAAACTCTAAGATTTCGTGCTTAATTTAAGAGTTTAAAATAAGTATTATTAATTAACTTAATAATAATCTAAATACTGAAATTTATATCAAATTCACGATTTCAGAGATTTAGACAATTAATTGTAAAATTCAGAATATTACAATTTTAACATGAAACAACTTTTTGTTCTAATTTAATGATGTATACGGCGCGCGAATCTGCAAAATCTATACATTCGAATTTAATCATTATATAAGACTCGTTTTCTCATTTGGGTTGAAACATATGTAGTTATGTATGATGGAAAATGTAAAAAATGCAAGAATGCAATACATAAAATATTTATTACGTTTAGTTTATTCTAGAAAGTTGTCTTAGATAAAATTGACATATCTTACGAAAAAATCTGATTTTCTCTCATTTAGTAAATTCATTTAATTATTCAGAAGTAATAATGACTACAATAGAAATACACTTTATTTACTACAGATATTTATACAACGAGATCTGCGATTTATAAAACGATATGTTTTTTCAAATAAAAAGACAAAGGTATTGAAATTATAATTATAAAAGTCTTTCAGATAATCACAACTAGTCTCAAATTTTCTATTGGTCCAGGGAGAAGCCTATTTACGGTCATTACTTTCAAATATTAAAAAAAAAATTATGCGACAAAAATTTTTCTTATCGGTATCAAGTTTTTAAGTCACTGTCTAAGATCAAAATTTCTTTTAAAAAAGTATCAAAAACTGAAACCAACCATTCAACCAACCACAATTTTGAATGTTAATATCATAATCTTAGTCAAGTTTAAGTTTTATTTATTATGTCGACAATAAAACAAATAAATATTAAATACTAATATTTCATGTCATATTGCTTTATATACCAATACTTTAACTAATTAATTACCCATTTTAAAATAACCTCCATAAAGAAAAATGGTTCTAAGCGCGAACGATAAAATAAATGTGTTGAAATATCTTATTTTATGTAAATTAATTCGGCTTGTATAATTAAATATGTAAATTAATTATTATTTTTATTAACCCCAAGATAAACTTAAAAATTGTGTTCAACAAACATTTGTGTTTACAAATTTATTCTCAATTTTGAACATTATTTTCTCTGTATTATTATATCGCATACGGAATATCATTTTCTACCGTTTGTTAACAATCAAAGTGGAAGAAATATTCAACAATGTTTTTACTTCAGCGAAGTTCGTTTATCAAAAGTGTAATTAAGGTCTTTCAAACATATTATGGAAGTTATGAAAACTTTTGTCCCAATCAAACAATCATTAAGAAACTTTTTGTCTCCTCTTAAAGCCAACCAGAACCCATGAGCAGCTGGAAATCGAACCCGGGTCCCGCGGTGCACCACGCTGCCAAAGGCTGTATGCCTTGTGATCAACTCAGTACAATATGATGACAACACGCCTACCCTTTTATATGCCTATTTATAAAGGTGTAATAAAAAAGTATTAAATGGAATGAAACTTTTACCGGACTAATACTTGATATTCAGATTGAAATATTTGCTACTAAATTTAGCAGATCGGTTAAGGATGAGCGAATCCATAAAAATTCATGCTGCTTCTCATTAAAATAGTAATACAATGTCAAGGATATCCTACCATGAACTAGTTTTTCGAACATCTTTAACATTGTTGACAAAATGAATATTGATCGATAGTTTTCAATAGACTGTTTGCTGACAGACTTTTGTATTCGTATTATATGTCCCATTTTCCAATATTCGGGAAAAGTATTCTGCGCGTAATACATTATATAATATAGGGAGTGGTATAGAATCGGTTTTGTGTGTATTAAACAAAATAGGTTTGATTTTATCTGGTTATACTCCTTTATTAATAGTAATTTGCATGAGAACATGACTTATTTCATCAGTTTGAAAACACACGGAGGTGTCATTATTGCATGTCCCAAGTGTAAAATTGTGGTGTGAAGGTATATTCTTCTAGGAAGTTTCACAGATATTATTTGGATTGAGAGGTAGGTTCTGATTGAAATTAGACTGGAAGAACACAGAAAATATTTAGCATATTGTTTGAATATCATTCGTATCATAATCTTAGAAAGTTATCTATGATAGATATCCTTCCAACATTTTAAGTGATGAAATAAATGTATGACCAGGAAGCATTCATGTTATTATGAAAAAAATTGAGTATTCTGTATATAGTTATGAAGACAAAATCGAGACATTTTTTTTATGCGAATCCAGTGTGAAGTGTGTCAAATCGGATATTTCTTGGTTGTTTTTGTAATTTCTTTGGTACAAATTTACATAGAATATGTCCAGGGTACAAGTAGCTAAAAGATGAGGGAATTCCTTATTACAATATATTCCTGGGCTTTATTAATCACACTCTAGTCGCATTTGTAAAAATTATGTTTTGAGATGTCTCCTGTTTGGTAATGACTTCTATGTGGAATCAAATGGAAGAATAATAAAAGTCATACAAAGTAATTAATCCGCAGTTGTGGACTTATAATTACAATTGCATAAAAACGAAATTGTTCAAATTTAATTGTTGCAATTATAAATATAAATATTTTCTCATCACACATTCGCTTCAGCTCTCTGTTACAGTGCAGAAAACAGAGAGCTGAAGTGTGTGGTGAGAAAATGACGTGCAAGCAGCACATTTAGACTGTCAGTAGGTTACCCACTATATTCAAAATATTTTCATTCTTCGTTTTAGGAACATTTTGTATCTCGATATTATATTGGCAACCTACCATTTCAATTTTTTAGAATTTTTATTTCGACATGCCGAATTCTTTTCGTAATAAGTCGTTGGAGGCTTTTAAATTTTTTAAAAATTAACTATGGTTCTGTTTTATTGCCTTTAAAAAATCTTGTTCAACAGCATGAAATTCTAATTATTTCTCAAATCTTTCAAATGACGCAACTTTGTCTTTGATTGCGTTTAGCTGTTTTGATTAGGGTTGCGGTTAATCAATTTAATACATTTTTTATTTCTTCAGTACATGTTGTTGTAAATTTATAAATTTTTGCATTAAAAGGTCAAAGTCATTAGAAATATTCCCAGTCAATTATACTAAATAATGATTTAATCTTAGATCCGCATAACTAGTCTGGAATAATTATTTCGACAAAGATGAATGGAGTTGTAAGATAAAGAAAATAAGATTAATGAGTTTTCTAATGAAAATTACAATATCAATAAATGTTCGATAATATAGTTAGATAGTATATATTTTATTTAAAATTTTGTACTCTAACTGCATTGTAAAGTTTTCTGTACCGAAACAAATTAAAAACTTGATTTCCAAAATATTTTCCTTCTTATGCGATAATTTTTAAACGCACAATTCATAATTTAATTGGATACTTTCAAAGGAAATTATGGGCAAAAATAAAGGAAAAAAAATTACTACTTTTACCCAATAATAAGTAATTAAAAATGAAAGTCATTAGCAAATAGTAAAATATAAATTTTACATCAATCATTTATAACAAAATATCAATTTTTTTCTTAATGTCTCTTCATGCATTTACTGCACACACATATATTGTATAGTGAATCATAGTTAAGTAAAACATTGGTATACATAAAGTGTACTCATTTATGTTGATAGTATATAATTCAATTACGTTTAAATTTGCAAAAAGTGAATAGAAAAATTAAACATTAAAAAATAATGAAAATAAGAAAAAAGGCAAATCATTCATGAGAGAACGACAAAATTAAATTTCTTTAAATTTTGGAGGACTCTTTCAGGCCGGAAATACACCCATTTGTTTTTTTTTTATTTTTCTCTACAAATGAATACAATTGCATTTATTAAAAATGCATGCCATATAAACTATTTTACTATGTTCACTTCTTCTGAGAACACTGCGTGTGCTCCAAAATATTTACTGTATTCTTACTATAGATAAAATGTGTTGTAAAGGAGAGATAGATAGAAGACTGAAGTTAGTTTTTGTTCCGTATATTGCAGGAAAAAAACTAAAAATGCTCTAACTCATTTGTTAGTTAAATAACTGCCTTTTCATTATTACTATATTTCGAAAATGGGTACCGTCTAAAGTGTTTTAACTTATTTTCCTTAATTATTAAACATTTACAAGCCAAAATTATTAAAGTCATGCTGCTAGTTTTAAGTTACATCCTTCGTGCTGTATTCAGCGATTGTTTATTTTAATCGATTTGATTGTGCAATTTCTTCTTCCTCGGAGAGTGAAACTTATGCTAAAGAATTTTTTATGAAATTATATAAGTAAAGTGCAAAATTTAATGTCAAAATATATTCTTTTATTTATGTCTATAAGAAATGTATTATTGTTTGTTTGCAATTTCACACTATTGTGTGTCCAATTAAAAACAAAATAAACATTCCTATTAAAATTCTGCTTAACATAGCTATAAACATTGTAATTTAAATTTTAATATTTTACAATAATAATAAAGTTTTACTTAGGGGAACTTTTTTGGGGAAATATCTACTTAGGGAAGATTTCGTGTAGTTCAAACAAAAATAGTAAAATGGAATCTTCACTAACACGACAGCAGATCACTCAAATAAATACCTAGCTTTAACCTTCGGTCCCAGAAAAGTCGACTTTTAAGTATTTGGTAAAAATAACTTTACAAATTTTCTAAAGTACACACGGAAACATGAATAGGATTCCGAAAGTTTTTATCGATTTTTGACCTACTTATTTCAGCTCTTGGTAGAAAAGCTTATAGATGGTGGAAAAATAATATATAAATATATATATATATATATATATATACATATATATATATATATATATATATATATATATATATATATATATATATATATATATATATATATATATAGATGCGTGTGTGTCTACTTGTGTGTATGTAATGTATAACAAAAATGATGTAGTTTGATAAACGAGATGTATTTGGAGGTTAACGACGTAATTTCTTTCAGTGGTAAAATCGAGTGAAGTTTCGATAGCCTTCGTCTTCAAAACTATTGATAAATAAGGCTTATGAAAATTATATATTGACTTTATGTAAATACTCTTCCCGTTAATCCAAACTTCATTTTTGTTGAGAAGTGTTTATGACGGCGTATGTATAAATATATCGTGACATGTATGTGTTTATGTTTTATTAACAAGGGGTATGAGACGTATTTCGCATATTAATTATCTGTCGCCTGTTAATTAACGTTGTTACTATTATTACATAACAAAGTTACCTATCTTATAACAGAAAATAGAAACAAACAAATATGACGTGAATAACCATTTTATTATCATAAAATTCATGAAGAGATAATTTGGCAAGTAGCCTGAAAGATTATATAAGGCGCGCCCAAAAATAAATATTGTACAAAAAAATTGCGTCATCCATTTTGGTATACCGGGTGGAAAATTCAATATTTGAAATAACGTTTTTTTCAAAAGGCTGATTTTTCTTTGTTCATTGGTTATCAAGAAACGGATAATGAGATTTAGATAACCTTGTCAAAAACATGTTTTATAAATTAAGATAGATTTTTTTATGTACCATGTATTATTAATTTTCTTGCTTTTCCTATAATGTAACATAATAATTCATTCTGGAAAAATTCGTTATTCTAAAACATGATATATAATCATAACCCTTATATGTACCATACATTGACAACCTTTTAAAAACTAGAACATAGTTTTATTTAGGCATTGAAAATATTTCTAAATTAGTAGTGTAACATTCTGTGTAGCTTTTTCTGAAGTGAAACCATGTGTTTTTAGAATTTTTATCTGTTCGGACATCACGCAAAAACTACTAAACGAATTTCGATGGTATTTTCGTAATTCATAGATCGCATTCGATGATCTGAATTTAAATCATATGATACTTCTTATTTCAGTACACTAATATTATAAATCTGAATATATATATATATATATATATATATATATATATATATGTACGTACGCGTGTGTGTGTATGTACACATATATGTTTATGTATATGCACAATTTACTTGACACAAAAAAAAAGTTGTCAATACATACTTTTTACTAATTGTGAATACAAAGTGTCACGCCGTTAATTATGATGGAACAAGTTTTCCCTACAAACGTAAAAACTACAAGTAATTCAGTAATTTTATATGAAATTTCCCACATCAACCACTCGCTAATAGTACAAGGAAATTGACGAGGAAAGTTCACCCTCACGAGATCGTGTTATAAGCGGCGAGCGGTAAAATGGGGGAGAGTGGTGAGGTGGGAAGATATTATTTTCAGTTCATATTACCACTGCTTTTGGGTGACAATTGTGAAAGGATTTTTTTTATAGTTTGGTCATTTCCCTTTTTCAATAATATGATAAAATTTGTCAAAATATCTTACTTTTTCCATCTACTCTAAATTCTAGAATTCATAAATTTTATAAACTTATTTATTTACGTATTTACGCACTCGTAAGCTGTATTTTCATATTTAACTAACAATGAGAAAAAAGGAAAAAATTACCATTCTCTTATCAAATGTTATGGCTATATCGTACTTATCGTCAGGAAACTTTTATTTAGTTCTATCATCACTTGGAAAATGTTTTCATAAATAAGTTCTACTGCTTTTTCTATCGTTGCTGGAGTTCAAACAATTATTTAAAAAAATAACTTATATGATTAACGGGATAACAACACAGCAATACTATTTGAGTCAACTGATAAGCTCAATCAGAAATTTTGTTAGTAGGAAATGATACCATAAGTAAATTGTATAACTGCATAAAAGTTTAACTAAGTATTAAATGTCAACAATACAGCAATACAACGTATGTTAAAAATACAACATAATGTTAAAAATGTGTACTTATTAAAATAAAACAATTATTATCTATATTAGAGTATGCTATCTCAATCTATCCAAAATGATTTCGATACAATAGAAAGCCCGAAAATATGGTTGCAGTTGTAAAAGAAGACGATTGTGATTTGACGAGTTCGAGGTTCATGTGAAACTCTCTTGTATAGATATTTCTTTAAAGTATATGTTCACATTTTCGAGTTCACAATAACATCTGTGGAATTAATAATTGTTCAGCCTGAGCTATATTTTAGAAAGATTTTTGCTATTTTATAATGACATCATTTTATAATTTTTTAATTATATATTTTACATGCTTTAAATTTGCAATTATACTTTACCTCTATCTAAATTTATTTCTAATAGTATTAATATTTGCTGCATTTATGATTTTATCTTTTTGTCATAACCTTGACAATCATGATAGTTTCAAATACTGTTATTAAATCCATTCTAATCTAGTTCAAAATCGTTGTATAGAGATAAATAGATCGAGAAATGTTATCCGACAAAAGTTTGTTATTATGTCTTATATGCGATAAAATACTGAGAAAACGGGGATAATTTATATAAAATATTTTTATATGCTGGTATATATTTTGCGAGCACGAGATATTTGTATATTTGAATATCCAAGTAAATGTGAACATTTGGTATATTGATCTAAACTATTTCGTCAGAAGAAATTCATATTCATGTAAATATTACCTTCAGTTATATTTTATAAACGTATTCCCTTTTACCTGTTTAATTTATTTTTCTTAAAAAATTTATTTTCGTTCTAATCTTCATAAAGTTAAAGTTAAACTTTAACTTAAAAGAACAAATTAATTAAACTTCATCACCAAATAAAGCCAGAAAAATGCCTCAATCTTCTTTGTACTCCTAGTGTATTCAAGTTATTAATTTTCCACAGGTGTTGAGAAGATTATAGTAAGTGACGTAACAGGACAAGAATTATTAACAGGAAAAAAGGTTTCCGTTTAAAATTCAATTTACTAGTATTTTGCAAAGTTTTAATAGAAAGAAAGAAAAAAGATCCAAATAATTATCTATTCATGGTTCAAATATATTTTATTTACTCCGCGTTTCAGTGGAAAATATTCTGAAGTAATGCTTGAAGTATTAGTATATGGTATATGGTAGAAGTATTGGTTGATCCTATAATATAAAATGGTGCTAAATATGTCTCGCTTCGTTAGTCGTATGACTATATAGCAATAACATTAACTTACCTGCTCTGGGTCGTAGGAATTGGATAAAACATTTTATTAAAATAAGCGATTTTAGGGTTCCGTTCCTCTATAGTAAAAATAAGGGAACCCTTATGTGTCGCTAATGTGTCCTTCTATTCATCCATCCATCCTTCTGTCACAGTTGTTTTTCTCGGGAACCATTTGACATAGAAACTTGTTAAAACTTATTGACTCACACATACATATGTATAGTCACGGGTCTTTTACTCGTGACTTGCCCTTAATATAACATTTCACAATTTTGTTTGCACACACGTGTTCTAAATTTAAATGAAAACTTTTCCAGTTACTCCGAGGATAGTTTAAACAGGTTTTATTGACGCCTAGTGAATTCTCACAATTTTCACGGAAAATGTACATGTTGATTTTATAATGGAGGCATTGTTTGAGCAAAGCTAGCATTAAACATTTTCCGAGATTCAACCCCTAAGGGATGAAAAGGGATGGCTAAATTTGTATAGGAAGAAAATATTATGATCATTTTTATTCGAAAATTTATATTAATGTGTTTCAGTACATATAAGTAAACGGACATTTGACCGTTTTTCAATATTCAACCTTGAGGGATGAAAAGGCGTTGCTAAATTTGTACGAGAAAAGAAATTAAAGGTAATTTTTACTTAAAAATTTGTATTAAAACTTTTCAATACAAAAAATTCAACAAGTATTTAAGCACATTTCTATGTTCAACCCCCTAACCGGTTTTCATACCGTTAATGTAGCTTATACCCTATTATTATATATTTGAATTCAAATGACTACAATTTCCCTTTAGAATCTGTTTCGCAAGGTTGATTAATAAATATTAGGGTCAGTTATAAAATGTGGGAGGAATCGGCTTAGGAGGGGATAGCTTCTCATATGATTTTAGCACTTCTAACTTCCTCTCTGCTGCTTTATTTGGGTAAACTAGGTAGACACTGTTTGCAGAGTTTCTTGATATATAAATAAACAATAGTGTTAGCAACATACAAGTAAGTATTAATTTAATAAATCTGCTTTTTATTTTATATTTTAAACTATAAAACCGTTTTAAAATTTTTAGTATTCTCTAAGTTGAAACATACTTAAGCAGATCAAAATAGAAAAATTGTAATCTGATTAGTAGTTTCTAAGAAATAAATGGAAAAACATATTGACAAATATTCATAATTTTTTGCATTTGTTTAGAAGCCTTAAGAGAATAACATTTAATAATATTAAATACATTTGAGTCGAATTTATAATCTCCTTTTTGAACTTTTACTGAAGTTTAGAAAACGAATCACGACGCGAGTGAAGACGCGGGCAAAAAGCTACTTAATTAATAAATTAAATTGTATGTGATAATTACTATTAAGGAATTTAATTTTTGTTTAATTATTTTTTTAAGTCATCAGCAAAGAAAACGATATACAAAGAGTTTTTAAACAAACACAAGCAATCTTTGATTTGTGAACATTTCTTGAGAGAAGATAACGAAGAGTCAAATGTAAACATTGAAAAATTATTAAAAATTTGCGTTGGATCAATTGGAGCTTTAAGTGTCCACCTGCGTCCTAACACATTGGCAAAATGCTTAGCACGCATGTGAGAAAACGCGTTGATGATATTGAGGATAAAAGATACGATGGCATATAATGTATACTAGACTATACTACTAGAACAGTATTTGAGTGTGTTATAGCTCAATCTTGAGGACATCATATCTTTGATTACATATGGAATAGTATAACGGGAAATAGTATAACGGTTAAAATGGGTAAGTATTTTGACTGCCATCATCAACTATGTTATGCCAACGGAATACAACTTGCAGTAAATGATGAATAAAATAAATCTAAGGAATTTGATACAAAGATATTACTAAAAATGTAAAAAGAGTGATTAAATCTTACCATAAATTGCTCTTGAAAAATTACATTTAAAAAAAATAAACTTTAGAAGAGTACACTTAGATCTGATATTTAACTATAAAACGAGATAAAGTAACTTGTCAGATATAGTTGACCGATTTCTTAAAATAAAACCATACGTTTTGAAAGCATTACTAGATTTAAAATCCAACCTGAATTCAGTGAGAAAAGAATCGAAGACCGTTTTAACATTAATCATAGTTTAGACGTTATAAAAACAACATTGTTTCCTTTGTATCGCCGTGATTCAAGTTTATTAAATCGGATGCTACATTACGGTTCATGATTAATAAATTGTATCTTCAATCAAGCAAACTCAGTAAATATCTTTCATCAATTCCTTTAACTATCAGAAATATAAATCGTTTTGCAATACTTGCATAACAAAAAAGAATTTTCCACAACCGCAGGTATAGAATTATTGGAAAAACCACATTGAGATGAGATCAGAATATTTATTGTAAAACTATTAGAAAGGCGAGAATTTAAGCAAATAGGATCCACGAAGATGTCTGCATTTACCCCAAATGTAAGCTGTGACTACAAGTTACGGCGACAATGGTGATGAGGAGTAAACCATTGAACAACAGTTGGAAAAAGAGATACACAAGGCTACGACAGGAAACAAAGATTCCTTTAGAGAAAACATAAATCTAGAATCTGTTATTCGAGTCGAAATTTGAACAAATGATAGGGCAGTTGGCAGCGGAGGAAAATTCTATTATACCTAAATTCTATTAAATCTATATCTAACAATTGCATTCTATTAATTATTACCGGTTATTTTTGCAACAAACTGAGAAGTTCCTTAGCTGGAAGAAACATTAAATGCGTTATTATTCTTCTGGAGCGAAAAAGCAGAAATAATTTTCAATATTGTTTTTTTTATTATGATTTTTTCTTATTGAGCTCATAAATATTACTCGTTTCTTTAATAAAAATATAAATATACCCTAATATTATAATCTGATTTATATTTATTTTCTTCTTAATACTAAAAGGAGATATTTTTTTAATAATAGCAAGTCAATTATCCATCACCTATACAAAACAAAACTACGAAAAAAACAATTCTTTCTACAACTAATTTTTTTTTCTCCTGCGACGAATTTTAAGGAAATATATAAAATTGTACGATATCAGCGTGCAATTAATTTTTTATTTCGGATTTTAAAATCTAGAATTGTTGCTGTTTCGTTTTGTCAATGTATCATTCTAAGCTAAAAATATTGTATAAAAAGTTTATGTTACATGGTAAAAGCGTATACTATTTATATATTAGTTGTTCAACTCAAAAAGATGTTTTCCACAAGAATCCTAATTTCCAAAGTGAATAAGTTATTTCTAATGTAGTGTTATTTATAATGTAACGATCATAGTTTTTCAGATATAATTTCGTATATAGGTATATTTTATCGTATACTATTTCGTATATCATTTCGTATATAGGTTAACGTTAATTTCTCAATTTCTGTTCGGTATATACTTTCCACTACAAAATGCACCTGTTAACTTAAACTGGAAGAAAAATATCTCACATCTGAATAATTTCATTAAACCTGTCAAGCATAAATAGAACTCACATTATAATCTACATATTTAGGCACTTATAGTCCATTCAATTTCAAGGCAGAATTTTTATAAACAACCGAATTTGACAGTTAAAATATGGTTGACACAAATATTTATTCGATCAGCAGACGGTAATTTATAAAATTCATTGTATTATACTCAAAGTATTATAAGACTATATACATAACCAAAATATTAACTTCAGAAAGTTTCACTATAAAAAACGTTATAAATACAAGTATTATCCCATTATTTTATTGCCACGAATTGTAAAATTTTATACGGTAAAAATGGACACTCCATTTTCTGACGAACTTCTTGATTTTTCAAATATTTCGTGAAAATAATAGAAATTTTGGCGCTAAAAAACCTAGAGTATATATGCTATTTATTAATTTTATAAGGCGTTAGAGTGAGATAGAGACAATACGTCAGCTTACGCTGTTATTTATCTAGATTTGATGGCATTATATACAAATATATTTATGTTATATTTGGCCTAGAGATAATTAAACAAACATTGTGACATGCTATTTTATTTTCAAATAATTGTTGATACTACAATATTTTACAGTGTAGCCTACAAATTATATACGTACTTTAGGATAATGTTTTTATAGAAACTCTGTTTTTACTCTTATTTCGATGTATATTTTCGTAGATTATTCTTAATATTAGACATATTTGTTTCAAAAACATTAGAAAAAGCTTTAATGTTAATATCCGTTATAAGGCGGCCGCTCGTGTCGTATTAAATTAAATGGCCATTTTAAGATGGACATTTAATTTTGGATCATTTCTTCTCCACTTTTACCCATTTCGTTACTTTTTTCTTTTTTATTGTATAATTTTTCCTTTTTCATTCCTTGTTTCTTCATTTTCTTGATTGGAAGGATTGCAAGAATTGTTGAACGGGGTGCCATTTTCACGCAGCCATAATTTATAAAAAATACATTACAGCTAGTCTTCTATTTTATCAGTAATTTTCGCTGTATCCCATGCATTCCTCGTAGTAATTCTCACTGCATCCCACGTAATCATATTTAATATTTTCGGGGCCGTAATTTTTACTGGCCTATTCTATTGTTTCTTCTTCCTCAGAACTTCTCTCTAATTTGATTTTTTGATTTTTGATATTTATTTTTTTTTCATCATAATCTTGTTATTTTAACTTTCCTTTTTTCACTAATATGATTCGGAGATGTGATTACCGTTGCTACTTGATTGGACCGTTTCCGAACGTTAGTGAGCAGTTTTACAACTAGGTACCTGCCAGTCAGGTAATTTGAAGGTGTGTCTTTTTGGGGTGTCTTTTTGCGAGCATCTTTATTAGATCTTGATATTGAAGGCATTGTTGGTGATAGTTCTTCTAGAACCCGTTCAGATCTAGGGTTCTCAAACATCATTGAAACTTCTTAAGCTGGAAAGTATACTGAAAATAACCTGGAAAGTATAAGCTGGAACATAAATTTAACGTCATTTGTCAATTTTTGTTTTTCAATTTAAGGTTATGTTTTGGACAGGTGGCATTCAACAAAAAAACAGTAAAATCGTAATAAGTTTTAACAATATTATAACTACAACATCAAATATTAACGTGTTAAAAACATCTGAGGTAAATTGAATCTTTGAAGTTTAAAAATATTTACTTTTCAATTGTTTGTCAATAAAAAAAATGTATACAGCAACGTTGCTGTATACATTTTTTTTATTGACACATGTTCGAGTAGCATTCGCTCACCAATCTTAGCACACGATATTTAGAACAGACAGTAAAATTCTTCGTTTGATGGAACAGGTCGTATCATACTGAAAAACCCTACGCTAATACCCAGAAACGCAGCTTTGATTGTATTTACATATATATATATATATATATATATATATATATATATATATATATATACACATATATATATATATATATATATATATATATATATATATATATATATATTATAGTGCATTTTAAGTGATTCGTTATGACGCGTTTTAATAGTCTTACAACAAGAAAACGCATTATGAGCGGCATAGTGTACTCAGCGGAAAATAATGCAATAACTGAAATATTACTCTGTAAAGAAAACATATATCTGCGTTTGTAATTTCGTACAAGTAGTTTCAAATATAATATATGCATAGCAATGACTGCAGAAAATGTAATCTTAACCTCATCTCAAAATTTTCGACATATAATTAAATATTTACTTGAAATTGACATACCTATTATCATTTTTACACTATTTGAATAATATGAAAAACATTTGAATAGATATTACAAAGGGAAGATAATATGTAATACCCATTTTTATGATCAATATACCTTGAGACTTAGTTAATAATATTATTTTAAAACCGTACTTTTGTTCAACTTTTATAAAATTATTAGTTTATCATATAAAAATGCCGATTTCTGCTTATGAATTTTGTCGGAAAATAAACTTTTATTCGCCATTCGGATATGTATGTCTGGTAAAACTAAGTTTTTGTTTTGAGAACAACCAATGCGGGCTCGTATGATTGTTGCACAAATACGAAACCTAACAATTGTATTAAAATAGTCACGTATAAATGTACGTATGACTAACAAATCTGAATTAATCGAAGCCCACAGCTATAATTATTTGCGACATTCATTATTTATATGTTCACAAGGAACACACTTCTTATCCAAAGGCATATAGATTCAAGAGATCAATTATATTTTTTTGTTTACTGTATGCCCACATTGCACGTACATACAACGCTTGTTTGCCACACTTAACAACGTAATGGCGAAACCCGCGAGACCTACTAACTTGTCATTTTCCGATATTTCTCTCTAAATTTTTGGCGTTTCATAAAATTATTTTGTTTTATATTAAGTTTATTATATTATCATGTGTTTTATGATCTTAATTTTGTTGTGTTAAATGTATAATATTTTTTAGGTACGAGTTAAAATGGCGAATGTTGTTCTAATTACAGTACCTATACAGATGTTTAAGAATACATACCACTATAAAATAAACACAATCACTATGATCTGGGCACAAAATAAATGATATATGGCGAAAAAAAAACTACATTAAAATTAAACGACGTCAAAAGATTTCCACTTGGAGCAACGTCATTTAATAAGTCCCGCGGCATAGCTGAACAAAGATTGTTAATATTGATGTACGATGTAATAGATAGATTTATGGTGAATATGTTTTGCAAATATATTCTGTAATAGATATATGTTCTGTAATACTATTATCAGTGATATCGGCGAAGAGTCGGCCTCGCCGGTACTATCATTCCAACATCTTTGGATAACGGTGTGAAATCCAGATTCATTGCGATGTAATTGTATAAGTATTCAGTGGAATTTTTCTGTTAAATATTATTGTCTTTCGTGTATTTGTATATATTAGATCGTTTCTAAAAACATATTTTTAAGAATAATTCAGAAATTAAGTATTTGTGATTACTTTGCAATCATTTCCTGTATAACTTAATATTTAATTAAACTACTATTTCATCGAAATTTTTGGTTTTATTTTATTATATGTTTATTTTATATAACAGTAACACTTATAAATTACTCAAAACACTTCATCTTACTTTTCTGAATTTCTCTTAAATACAATATATAATATAAGTTACGTATGTATACAAAGTAAATATGCACACTAATAAAAATATATTTTTTAATCACAAATACTAAATAAAATCACATCACATTAAATGACTAATGTGAACGTAAGAAAAAGGTTTACAATACTTGAACTGTCAAATCGGATTGTTTATAAATATACTGTTTTTAAATTGAATGGAGTATAGAAATATTTAAGGGTGCATACTATTTCTATTAACATATTTTAATTCATTGCAGTGAAGCAAAAAATAGTATTTTTTTGTTTAACAAGCCTTTTCAAGTGATAATCCACAAGATATAAAAGTTTAAAAACATTTTACCACTTATTTACGCCTCTAATTTTTATGTGAAAATTTTCAAAAAGTTTATTAGTGCAAGATCAAATTTCAAATTTCCGTGTTACATACCGAGGCGTTTTTATCTCGGCTTTATGATATAGATTAATTGTTTCGATATTTGCCAGGAAACATACAATTTTTTTGGGAAAGTACTTAAACTTAATTTAAAGCCACTAGGTAATTGTAATGCAAAATTCAGAGGGTGCGTATTAGTTATGAGTTTATCTTGATAATCTTCAGTGCTATATTTGATCTATACTTATATATGGATGCAAAGCCTGAATTATTAAGAAAGTTCTCAGGAAACGCATGATAATATTCTGAATGTAGGCCTGCAGACGCATGTCTAAATATTGAACTCAAAATACACTAATGAGAAATTTCTACAACGGGTTGGTCTAAAACGCAAGCTTTTCCAAAGCCTAAAATAATATAAAGTTGCATATCTGGGACCTATGTTTAAGCATGACAGAAATGAGTTCTTGCAACTAATAATGATGGGAAAAGTTGCTGGGAGAAAGAAAGCCGCGACCCGTCGCGGAAGAAAGAGGTGGGTGTACCACATCCGAGAATGGACAGGGATTACAAGTGACGTTGAACTCTTTCACCTCTCCAAGGACAACACCAAATATGCAGAGCTGACTGCCAACCTTCACTAGTTGGAGTGACGTTTACACTTAAAAGAATAGACAGTTTATTTGAAATTCTATTAAAGCGAAGAAAAACACTGTTTACTGTTTTTAAACTACATTTATTTTTCTACCATCTTCAGAATGGGATACAAAATAAATAGTTTTCTCTGTGGTCATATAGTCAATAATAAAGCTATTATTGACAATACGGCCAGTTAAAATTATGTACGACAATAAATGTTAAATTTTTAGTACGTAAAGTGCTAAAATTTCATTCAGTTTACCAGCAAGTTCATATAGAGGCGACATTGGTTCATGTGGTATTGATTAGAGGTATTGATTATATGGTATGATATTAGTAGTGAGATTCAATAGTTGACACATACGTATAATACAATAAAATGTTGTACTCAAGAAGTTTGTTAACAGTTAGTACACTAACGTCTAGTTGCTTCAACTTATTGAAATAACCACACCTTTTCTTTATTGTAATAATTTCTTACGTCTTTCGGGTTTTTAAATAAGAAATGTAAATTAATGGAGCTAAATTATTTTTTAATTTTAAAATCAATTGTCTCACTAATGATCGGATAGCAAATAGATGATAAATTATGTCGAGTAAAATTTAATTTCTCAGTAATGAAACTACATTTAGAAGTTGTCATTTACATGAACCAAAATGCAAAGAAAACGTTTTATTGACGAAAACATTTTTTTTATTTTCATTTGTATAAATCAGTATAAAAGACATTAATTTGTTTACAGCAAACATAAATTAAATCGAGGTAAGTAAATTAAAAATTAAATCAATACGTGGTATAGTGTATGTTTATGTATATATATATATATATATATATATATATATGTGTGTGTGTGTGTGTGTGTGTGTGTGTGTGTGTGTGTGTATATATATATATGTGTTTATACATATTGTCCTTCAATATACACTTTTTCTTTTGGCGTTTCTTTTTTTCTTCTCCGTTTCAATGAATTACGCATGGAAAAATTATTATTTTTATTTCCATGTATAATGTGGGGCATCATTCAAAAGGACTAAATTGAAAAAGTCCCAAAAACACATTTTTTCACAATTTGAAGTATTATATTTTGCTGCGCTTTTTGCTATATTATGCTTCTAGATTGTACTGATTCGTAAAAGTAGAACTCCTGCCTACAACATTACGATTTACAACAAAAGCAAGATTTTCCACACTGTCATCACTATTTTCAGTGAATTTATCTTCATCTTTAGTAGTTATTGGTCGCAAATCATTTGGAGTGTTTGTGGCCTATACTGTTGAGGTATTTTTGCCTGAAGGTAAAATATTTGGGTGGCACAGTTCTTTAAAAATTTGTCGACGTGTCTGATTTAGTGATTCATTGATTTACATATGCAATAAATCATTATTATTACTGATCTGCATTGAAAATGACAACTGAAAATTTAATGTAATAAGATAATAAAATATGTACCTACATGCAGCGTACTTATTTATTATATAGTGTTCTTCTTGTACTGTGTTATCTAAGGTGCTAAAATTTAAAGGTCCATCAGTATTTGTTCGCCGTGGTATGTTGGATTGATCACAAGACATACGGCCTATGACGGAGCGACGCACCGCGGGGAACGACGAACGATGCACCGCGACGTTCGTCGGGCGGGGCTGAATTTGTTTTATGGTTGGCTGTAAAAATGCTCTCATAATAATAAATCCGCTACGAGAGGAATTCCTTAAAGCCAACTATAACACAAATCTATTATATTATAATAAATATTTTTATGCATGGCTTTATAAGTTTTTAAATATAACCTATGTTTCTTGCCATCATTAGCATCAGAAAGGATGTTGATAATATTGATGTCTTTTTCACACATTTTCAATGGAAAATGATTTCTCTGGTGTACCATTACAAAATACTAAGTAGCGCATTAATTTACTTCTCGAATTTCTCTTTATTTTATCATGTGAGGATAGAAAACCACAATTGTAATGCATTCAAACACAAAACATTTCAAACATTGCATTATGCAGGATAAGAAAAGCGCCTTAAAATAATACCCCGTGAAATACTAACCTTTTTCGTTAATACAATCTTATTATACGTTACACACTTTTGTTCATAACATATATTAATAATAAAGTAACAAAGGTATTATTTCATAGATTGTGGAAGTTTTAGTAACTATTTTATAATGTTTAATAAATAATTACTCAACAATATTGTCATATCAGATAGTGCATCTTTTTTACAGAAATTGAAACAACCAAATGAAAGTTACTTACCGTAACAGGGTATACAAAACACTTGTATGACAAACTGCACGCACACCAGACGCACGTCAGCTCGGTATTAACTTTGATACGATACTACGGATCCCACAAAGGCTGGAAAACTGGCTCTATATAAAAGTATATTTTGCGCAATCTCACGACGAAGAAGCGCACTATAATATTGACGATTTACTAGGTGGCCTTTTCATTTCCGATATTATACCATAATTATCTCTGTTTCGTATTTTCATGTGTTGTAACACTATTTACAGATAGTTTTCATTCTGTATTTCAATATAATTATAATATTTCAATTATTGCTACTAAAGTAACATAACTAAGATGATAATTATATTTACATATATATATGTAAATATAATTATCATCTTAGTTATGTTATATATATATATATATATATATATATACATATATATATATATATATACATATATATATATATATATATATATATATATATATATATATATATATATATACATATATATATATATATATATATATATATATATATATATATATATATATATATATATATATTTGTATATATACGCAAATAACTTATCATAGACTTCAAAACACAGACTACAGTGTGTTAAAACTTCTGAGAATATTTTTTGTGAATCCCAGAAAATCTTCAACGTTCAAAAGTGATAAAGATTAATTTCAAAGATTTGTATACCAAACTTGTCGAAGCTGATATTAAACGGCAGTATTTTCTTCATTTCTTCCCTTTTTAATGATTAGTTACAGATATACGACTGATGATAGTTCTAATTAATACAATAACAATAGATTAAGAAAATAAATCCTAGGATAAATATTATCGATCGCCGCGTTTTCAGTAGAATATAATGTATCAGTAGACTTGAATACTTCTTATAAATCAAAATTAACTACTAAATATCAATACCGCCTTTAATTTATACATACTACCTAAATACAAAATTCGTGCTAATTAAATGTTACCAGAAGTCTATTGAACAAACTGAATATTATTCGAAGTATACGTCCTTCTCTAAATACATTTATGGGTTAAGGAACGCGCGCAATATCAATAAACCGAAATTCATAGTTATTGATTTTAAGCGAAGTGTTTTATGTGTAGACGAGCACTCGTTAGATGGTATATTAATTATATAAGTAAATAAGGGTACTTAATTATTATATGAAATCGAAAATACAGAAATACGAAAGGAAACTCCTTAAAAGACTTGCTATGAGCTGAGTAATGAAAAATAAGTTACTAAGGATATACAGGAAAGAGATATATTTTCCAAAAGAAAACTGATTCTGAACATGTATTGAAGTTATATAAAGTTAACTGAATATACTAGAAAATCAAATAACTTTTTGTTTGAATAGAAAAATGATCCCAGATACTTTTTACAATTATTGGAGTGTTTGGACCGGCAAATGCAGCTACACAGTTCTTCGTCAACAGCACATTTATAGTTAATCGGCGTATTTTCATTATTCGTCGATAATTTTAATAAACTCAAAAAAGGAGCATTTATTAACATTATAAATGTGATGTGAGCGTAATCAGTAATTACAAAAATATAAATTTAATATATTTTTAATTAACTCTAGTAATAAGAAACACTAAAGGGTGCAATGTATTTTTATTTATGAATATTATATTTTCATATCGTAAATTTATTGCCTGCCAATCTTTCACTGGTGTAGAAATAACATGCATATTTCAAAATCATAAGATCTACAATCCAAAAAATATGCAAAAATACTCGCTACTGGTATATAGTTTTCCTGAAGACTAAAGGAAAACTATAGCGATGGTATCAGATCTTGTTTATTCTATTTTTTTTTTAAATCAGTTAAAAAAAAGTTAAAAAGGGAAAAAACTGTGTACATTCTCAGATGGAAATCACGTTCCATATGCCTATAATTTCATGTAGATCCATTCATATTTATAAATATGGGTTATAGAGTGACATATGTGCATGTATACATTCTCTCCAAATATAAATTAAAATAAGAAAATTAAGAAAATAATCATAAAAACCTGCAAGTTTTTCTAACATATTTTGTTAAATAGGATATTGTTGACCTGACATTTAATAGGTCATGTAAATTTTACGGCATAAACAATCATTACATCCAAAGAATAACAGGCAAACAAACGACAGCCCCGCATTGGAAGTAACATGCGCCCAATAGAGTTTCAAGATTGTCCACAATATTCCAGAGAATTTGCCGTTTTTTAAATTTTAGTCGAAATAATAAGTAATAAGTGACGATCATTGTATCAGCAAGATGGTGATATGTGGTCTACTGCTTACGAAACAAACAATCCTGTACCGAGTAAGTTTGAAAATTTTGCCTTCAATTGAATCGATCACCAAAACCGTGTCATTTTAAAATTCTGGAACTATTTTAAATGTCGTATATATTTCTATAAAAAGTAAATTATAGCATAAAAAATAACATCACATTCTCTCATTCACCATAGTTAGCCTACTATAATACGTCGTTGAAAATTGGACATCGCCGCTACTCGTCATCAAACGAAACCGTGACAATCATTTCATCGAAATCATTATTTTTTCTTTTATTCATGTGATTTTCAAACTTCTGCGTATCTATATATTTGTTGAAATTATTGCTACATGAGCAATATCTTTCAGTCAACTAAAATTTTAAAAAAATTATGAAACTAGTGTTGTGAACGACTTCAATCGATCGTCCCTGAAACATTATATTATTCATTAGAAAGTAACATTGATAATGCATCTATTTAATAAAAACTAACTTAGTCGTAAATAAACCAACAAATATTTAGTATCATCACAGATAGGGAAAAAGGACAAGATAGGAAAAGATAGTAAAGGGTTGTGTTCAAGTAATGGCTACCTTTTTTGACTTTTGTGAACATAAATTGATGACGAATCGTAAATGTTGGGATCAAGTTTATTCCATCGTTTGTCAGTATGTAAGGATCAAGGTTGGTGAGATTAATTACAAGAATTCTCCAATTTATTGAAGAGAAGTCATGAAATATAAATTAAACCCCATGTAATTCCATTTAGTTAAAATGTGACCTAAACTCGGAAATACGGTTATATTTTTTCAGACCCAACATACGAATTTTAAAGGTGTTTTAATTCATTTAACCGACTTTCAGTGGCTATCCAATAGCAGATATTTCCAAAATCAAGCAATGGTAATAAAAGCCTTAGACAAAGATTACTTTGTATTTTTGACTGGGATAAACTGTTGGAGCATAAAGTGTAAATTGCTGAATATTCGGCGATTAACAATGTTTAGTTGAGGCTGTGAGCTAATACTTGGTTCAAACAATAATATTTAACATTGATCATGGTAAGTGTGAATGGAAGATTTTGGAAAGGACATATGAACTCCCAATTCTATGTTTTAATTGAATTGATAAACAGACCAATATTTTTAGTCTACTGCCCAGTCAGACCGAAACCGGCATTAATATTATAGTAAGGGATAGTAATAGTAAGGAGTTTACGTTGATGTAAGTTTTTTGGTCATCTGCATACAAATAATAATTTGAATGGATATAATTAGACTAACAATTCTGTTTAAAATATTAAAAAAAGCACCGAAATATATTCACCTCGAAGTACATAAGCCACTAAATCTGTCTGTTCAGAGAAAGTAACAATTTTAAAGCATTGCTTATGGCCGTAAAGTTGTGATTTATTCAATCTAAAGGTGTTCAGAAACATTAAGAATTTTAAACCGAGCAAGTTAAATTTCAACGTGTGCGAGATTGAAAGCATTACTGAAATCAAAGAGTACCAAAAGTGTTAATTGTAAACGTATATCTTCAGTTAAAGTACTAAATCCAGCTACAAACCAGATTGAAAAAGATCAAAAAGGTGATCACAATCTAGAGAACTCTTTAGTATACAGTTAGTAGTAGTTACAACGTGCTCGAAGACTTTTATTAGAGCGATAGTGTTGAGACGGACCTGTGAAAAAATTTACACCAAGGAATGTTTTTTCGATTCAAATGGCAATCGCAAGAGTGCAGAATATTAAAAAAAAATACCAAGGTGAGGACACTCTCACTGGAAGACATTATCTGAATATAGTCCCTGTGTTACATCGGGTCTTCAAAAGGACAAACAGCTTAGTAAACTACCTACAGACGAAATGTAACCACAGATAAATCAGTAATCAGATTAAAACCCCTTTGGGCAAATAGTTGAGGCCGACGATTAGAAACGATTGATGACGGTTTACCTAGTTTAAAATATATTAATATCAAAGTTTTCAATAAATAGTATTTCACAAATAATTTTAAATCAAAATTTGGTTTATTGAAGATTAAATGTATTTATTAAGTATAAAGTTGAAGAGGAATGCTTTAAAACTAAAAACTCTATGTTACGTCAATTTAATTCAGTTCTTTAGTTCGTGATTAGATGCATACAATGTGTTCCCATTATGAAGAATGCGATTTAATTTTTTTGGCTTGTGCAAAAATTTAAAATTCGAAAATTGTCATTTAATGAAAATATTTTTATCCACGCTTTTCTCCTCGCGAGTTACGTCACTTCTATAATATTTTTAGTGAAAAATTAATAAAAATATGTTGACATGTTTGTCTTTTATTGCATTTATGAAATAATTTATTTCATAAAGGTCTAAATCATAACCTTAACATAATTTTATTATTTACAATATTTAAGCAAAAGCTGAGATATATTTTATGCACATTTGAAAATATTTGTTAATTTTCTTTTAACTGAAAGAATACATACTTGAATAGAGTTTTCAGTATTAAATATATTTAAATCTATCTGTTTTTAAAAGTGTTAATTTTTTTAGTGTTTTTAAACAAATCATTTTTAATAATTGAAGCTTCACAGCAGTCCCAAATTAAAGCCAACAAGAGTTCCACTCAGGTTACAAAAAATCCATTGCCTGTTCGTGGTCTAAACTATTGAACTTAACAGAAAGGGTTTTTTCCTCCTAAGCCTAATTTATGTTGCAAATTACGATTCACTATTTTTTATACAATTATGGGGAAGATGCTTACTAATTTTTATTTTAATTTGCTAATTTTGATCAATCAATATGGCATTAAAGTTAAACGCCATTCACAATAATTAGATGTTACGTTCTTCTGCACCACAATTAATTGAAGAAATAATATCAATTATTGTGGACAGAAAATAAACGTATTTTTTAATGATATAATATTTAAAAAAAATGTAACTTAAAAAGTGCATCAAACGTAAAGGTAAACAATTATAAACGTTATACGGAATAAAAAGTAAGATGCATTTTCATTTATTATCAATAACTTGTATTAAAAATAAGTTTCATAAATAATTGCCTATCAATCTACATTTTAACTGAATTATTTCTCAATTTGTACGTATTCACGTGTAAAAGAAAACGAGTTTGTTATTCATACAGGTGATTCTCTTCTTGAAGTTTAATAGAACATGTCAAGGACCTACTCGACAATTCTCAACCGTTTCGAAAATACTATTATGATAACTGCGATTTATGGCTGTGTTTCGTTGGATTGTTGACCTTGAGCTGGAAGCTTGGTGTACAAAATTCTTGTAGGTTTGAATGAAAGACACGTTCTTTGACAAAATCTGTATGTTTACGTTTTATATTTATTTGAATAAACATAACAGTTGAGTGTGTGGACTGAGGTGTAAGTTATATCACATTTTGTAGGAAACATTTCCATACTATATTTACTGATAGTTTTAAATTCTAAAGACACATTCTTTGGCAAAGTCTGTATGTATAAGTCTTATGTTTGAGTGAACCTAATATTTGAGTGTATGGACTAAGGTGTAAGTTATATAGTATTTTATAGAAAATATTTCCACAGTAGATTTACTGCATTCATTTAAATTCTGAATATTCCATTTGCTAATAATTTTATTAAAATATTCACTCCCTCCTTCTAAAGCAAATCTTTATTGCCGCATTGAGTTTCAAAATATGCGAGTCGTTTCTTTTTTATTTTATCCTTAATAATATTATATATTTTAACTTGAAAAAGAAGACTATACATTTTAAGTTTTCAAATACTTTTTATATTCAGCTATTCATTAGTAGACATGTACAAAAAAAATTACAAAATTATTAAACAGTTCGTTTTAATTACAGGTGGCATATTTATAGTGTTTCAAAAAAATGTTTACGTAGAGAACATTGTGAAAAGTTATTAAAAAAAAATATTGGAAATTAATTAACATCACCTGCATTATGTCACTAAACACAAAATGTAAAATTTATGCCACAATATTACATCATTCAATGATTGTAGTTTGATGGTAGTTAGTGGAATATATTCAGGGTAGATCACTTTCAATCACCATATCTCCCACACCACCACAACTACCCAGGCACAACCGCCATAGTGCACGATAGGAGACTTAAGGCTTCTACCAGACACACCCATGTTTCTACATGTTTGTAAATATTTATGTATACATACGTATATGTATGAACGTATATATATATATATATATATATATATATACACATATATATATATAGAGAGAGAGAAAGTGAGAAATAATGCGCGGTGTGTGAGTTTGGTGGCAGGAATTTCCTCTTGCAATATCAGTAAGTTAATTCATATTATATTTAGTTAGATCCATCAATTTTATTTTTATTCTATGATATTTATTTCTGTCATGAAACCATCATATTTCATAAATATAATCTTTTACATTTACGTACACAACTGATTTTTTAATGATTGTTTAACATGGTAACATTTTTCTAATTTCTACTTTTATAATATTCATATTTTTATCTTTTAAATTGACATCGAAAACTAGTAAAACAATACATTTTTAGAAGTATTGTTAATATTTAAAACATTTTAAATGACAAACGATTAATTACTAAAATAATCTTTTTTTACAAAAAAAAAACGTTTTCTTTGATTTGAATGTTCAGTACCACGTCATTAGTTCCGAGCTACAGTACCGGATACTGTGCCTTCATCCAAAAGCGCTCACAACTACTTTGACACTCCTATAACGCAGCTCTTATTTTTATCATATAGAGAGGTAAATGCCTCTTTCTAACGTATAAGAAATAAAAAGTTTATGTTTCTATTTTTTTTGAGATATTTGGCATAAAAGTCATCAATTTTGAAGCTTCTTCTCCTATATGCTCACTGACAGATCATCCAAATCTATAGGTCACATTTAGTAGAGCTAGAAATTTGAAATTTAATACATATATAGTACTTAATTTTCATTAACGAGTAAATGAAACTACGTTATGTAGTATTATATCAACATTATTTAAATTCTTAACCTAGGTTACGTTGTATGACAACATCTTTACGTGAGCAATTTAAAAACGGCCATTTGAACCTAGGTCGTGGTTGAGAATCTAAATAAAGTAGAAGTAATACTACATCACATAGTTTCATTTACTTGTTAATCAAAATTAAATGACAATGAATTTCTACAAACTAAGCGCCAAATATATTCAGTATAGGTAGTATTTAAGATACTTTTTGAGATCTGGGAATCTTTCTCTAAAAAGAAATATAAAGTATATCTTAGTGTACTTAAGAAGATTTATACGTACGTAGTAGGTTTCCACAGCTTCATACATGTATTGTAACTACAGTTGTAGTTTTAGAAAATATTAAATAAACGAATAAACTAAATTATAACACCACAGCAGAGGCACTGCCTTCTTTTTTAAACTCTCTATGGTGCTGTTTCATTTTCTCATAAAACAACACTATTACTTAATTATTACTTCATAAAGTTGATTTATTTAGATACCTTAGTATTTTTGTTACTTAAAATGTTTTATAATTACATAGTAATTTTATTTTAGAAAGTGACACCTTTGCATTGAAAAACATATTTATTTTGCAAGTACTTGGAAATTGATCATATCATATGGATTGGTTGAAAATAATTAAAAAACTACTTTTATTTTAGATGAAGGTGCACTCTCTTATGGCACATTTTGCGTTATTTTGCAGAGCTACCCTCGGGCACTCATACTGAAATAGAGAAACAACTTCATGCTTCAGGGAAGAAATGGAAATATTCTGTTAGACTACCCTTTGAGGTAACATCCCTTCAACTTCAAGAGAGTCAACGTGTACAAGCGCTACTGAGTTTATTTCGTACTAATGTTTAACAAAAGAATTTTACTGCAGGCACTATCTTATTAATCCATCGTTTTTTTTATTTTACCGGGCCATATATCATCTAGAATATGGCATTTTCCAAAATTATTGGCCAATTTGCCTCATCTTAAGATCACATTTAAACCACAATTTAATCAAATATTTTTGGTCCGTATGATACGCAATTCAAATCCAAATTCTAATAATTATTGCCTGTCTCCTATCTTTACTTTTACATTAAAGTCAACGCAGCCTGGAATGTCCAGAGGAAGGTCTCTAATAAATAAAATAATTAAAATAATTCTGTAAAAACAATAAAATTAAAAATTAATAAATTAAAAAATTAATTCTGTAAAATAATAATTGCACCAGTTCAGTTTAGGTGATGAACTTTTTATTTTATATCACGTGGTTGGGGCTCAAAATAAAAATATTTTGGTGTTACCAGAGCATCGGTATTATAAAAATGATTCAATATTGAATTCATTTTTTTTTCTTTCTTTTCTTTGACGTGAAAATAAAGAAAAGCATGTACTGAAGAATTTATTTTATTTTACTCCTTTTTTTAGAAGGTCGTCTCGTACAAAAATATTTCATATCGTTTCTCTTAATTGGACTAATTTTAACTTTTTAGAGAAAAAACAAACAGATGTTTGCAATAATGATTTTTCATATCAAAAATTTATAAAAAGATATGGTAGTAATCTTAGTTTTCTTATTTGGTATTACGAAAATACTCGGAGAAAACCTTTGCACATTATATGGGTACCGGGACTATCTTTAATTACTTAGTTACTATATTATGTTGCCTTGATAATTTTAAAAGCGCTAATATTAATGCAGAAATATTATATTCGTATTTATGTGAAGAAAATCGGAAATAGATGTATTTTATAAATAAGGCTGCCATTAAAACAAAAACCGAATCTTCCAGTTGGATAACAAATTCGAGACTTTTCTTCATATATCTTTTAGTATTTCAGATCAAACCTAAATGGATTGAAGTCCGCTCGGCTAATAGTACTTAGCGCGGAGCATTCAAGGTTTTAATTAGGTTTCAAGTACGGACTCCTTCATTTTATAAGTTAATGTTCTCCAACAATTTTTGATAATAAAGCTACGTTAGCTTTGATCAACTGAAGCAATTAATCTTGTTATAATGCCAGTAGCTTAATTCAGGATAAACTGAATTTTCAGTACCTAAATTAGTCTTAACACCGGAAAATTAATGCTAAGCTATTAATAGAATATTTAGGGTGTTATTAATTGATAATAGCTACCGAAAGGATTAACGGTGAATTGAGACATTTATTCTGAGTGATTAATTGGAGTTTATTATCTCTAAGGTATCTTTATGGCGACGATATAATACATAACACACACTTAAAGATTACAGACGTTGGGCTGGGTTTTGTCAGTACACGCGATGTGTTTATCCCATATTACCCCACTTAACTTTTACTTGTTCAGAGGTCCAAGCAATCCTTAACAGAATAGAAAAATGGACAGTATAGAAAACTTCAAAATTAGTAATTTTTTTTAGAATTTAAATTAACAATTTTTTACGCTGAAGATATTTTAATGCTACAAGTAAATTCATAGATATAAACGATACATAAATGTTTACATTGTAGTTTACATTTTTGTAAAAATTAGGCTTTATTTTATTTTAAAAGCAAGTCGTGTTAAAAAACTTAATTCACTACATATATGTTATTAACTATCTATTTGCCGAAATGAGTTTTAAAGATTTATTTGATGACGCCGTTTAAAAAGACCTTTTACAATTGTGTTTTATTTACTATTTTTAATTTTTAAGTTCTATTTGCCAAGTATTAAGCAATAAATTCAAAACGAAGCAATGAATTCCAAAAACTACAAGAAAATTCTAAATGCTAGTCCATAATGCTTGTTTTCATTTATTCTAATTTTTGAAAATATTTTTAAAGTGACGTCATGAATAATTTTTCCCGTTGGAGTGTCAAAAAGATTATGCTACATTTACTATCCGTGCGAAAATTGTATGTTAAATATTTCGTGAATAATTGAGAGTAAGACATATTTTTTTTTGTAATAGACAATTTTTTTTAATTCCTATTAAGGAACCATTTTCTTACAACTTACTTTTAATATTTGGAAAAATATTTTTTAACACTATGTCTATTTCATAAACTGTTGATACTACAAGAACAAAAAATTAAATAAAATTAAAGGCAATGTAAAATAAATAAAAGTTCAGCATAAAAATTAAAATTTTATATTCTAACTATTGAGAAACACTTAATGAGATATCTGAAAAAAAACTGATATTAATTAATATTAATATTATGTTTTGCAATTGCTGGCCGGCTATTTCTCGTAAAATATTAATTTTAAAAGTCATTAATAACAATTGTTGAAAGAAAGGCATTATGCTTTATAATCATTATTTAAGATTACTATTTGAAAATTTATTTCGCGAAATAATTTAAAATAATTTTTGTAAATTTTAACACACCGTAACTTCTAAATGGTAAGTTGCACAAAAATAATTCCAGAGGAGAAGTTGCAGATAATATAATGGCTTACAAAAATTATTCAATCTTTTTTCTGTAGTATCATCGATTCAAGAGATATGTAACTTTAATATTTTTCCAAAGATGGCGAATTTAACATAGCCTCTGACCACGCATACCTTACCTAATTACTCAGAATCAGGACATAATCCATATAAAAATAGGCAAAAAGCTACTGAGATCAATCGTACAGAAAAGTATGTTTCGTTATTTATTTTTTTAAATAAATAATTAATACGATAATTATTTACGAGTGAACCGACTTTAATATTTTTTAACCAGTTCAAGTATATGTTCAAGACATATTGTGATTTGCAATTCAAATGATAAAATAATTAAAAAATTGTCAAACTGACTGTACAAGTATTGTGTACGTATATATTACATTAATATATTTTTATAATAAGAAAATAATTCATTTATAACTTCAGAATATTACCCAACTTGAAACATCCATTACTATAATTATTCATTTGTCCTTAAAAATTACTCGTAAGTCAAATAAATGAGAATGGTATTTTGATATATTTCTCACGAATGTAATATCCTCGACTTAATACTCTGTTGAACTTCAATTCAAAGCGAAACATGAGAAAAATTATCTGATCCGAAATAACACTTTTCTTGTAAAATCATCACTCCTTATATTACGTTCGTCATGTCATAATGTAAGATACAATAATAGTCACGTATGTTCAGTCGAAGTATATTTGCAACGAATGTGATATTAATATTCATATATATCGAATATTAATGATCGTGATATCAAAGTAAAAATATATTAAAAAGGTTTTTAAGGATCAGTAAAATTTTCAATGTGTATAAATCGACAAAATTCAGTTTGTCTGTTGATACTGTTCCATAGTATATAAAATTGTATCATATTTTTAAAAAAATTCCAAATTTTATAAATTTTTGATCAATCGTTATCAATCGTTGATCAATCGTTTTTTGATCAATCGTTTTTTAAAACGTTACTTTTGGAATTATCAACATAAATGTGTTCCTCATTTGCTATATAAAATTAAAACTTAATGGGTCCAACAATATTATATACTGTAGAATAAGAAAAAGGTTCTTATGTACTCCGAATTAAATTGTTTACACCTTTCATATATTTTTTCTAACTTTTATTCCTTCGAGTCACCTTGTCATATTGACTGTTCTCATCATACCATTTTATAACACACATGTTACAAACTATGGATGCTAGCAGCATTTAATGACAGTTATTAACTTTACTCATGTGAATACGAAATCGTTTAATTAGTTATATTTAACGTGACCAAATTCTATAAAACTGAATATTTACATAACTCCTCTTGTTTAGGAATTGGAACCTACTAACTTTTGAAACGAAACCTGGTTACATAATTTAACGCGTCGGCATACCAATGCAAATTAATAGAAAAAAAATTAATAGTGATAAATTCAACCGTTATTATGAAAGATACTCTCACCACAATTTTTTAAATGCCACATTCTATATACGAAGGTAATAAAACTCTATCAGAGTCCAAAGGCAAAATTTGATTAGTACCATTATTTTAAATAAGAGTGAAACTAAGATTAAATGGAATATCAAAAATATATTGAATAAATTTTTTAATCCGAAAATTAAACCGACTTCAAATTACCTCCGATTAAGAAGCACGCTGAAAAGTATAATAATGAAAATGCGATTACTTCGTTTGGTCTTGCGCCGTAAAATATTATTTCCGAACATAAATAAATTTACAAAATATGACTACTGCTAGAAATTTTTGGAATCGGGGAACAGCCGTCGCTTGTCTATTCTCTCACGGTACATACACACTCATACACATAGAAAAGTGCTACATACATTTCATTCCAAAAATCTCTAGGGTGAAGAAATTTTGAAATTTTATTTGTGTTCAGAAATGAAATGTACTACGGAAAATCTATCAAAGTAGTCGTATTTTCGTTATTTTGTATTTTTTAATGCATTTATTATTTGGTGGTTACTTGAAGTTGATACTTTTTTTGTGAGAAGTTCTTTCATATTTAGTACATATCTCATGAACACAAAACACAAAATCTCACGAACTTTCTATGATACAGTATCAATAACATATTATTTACTTAACTTGAAGCAGATTTTTGTGGAGTTTAATAAACCTAAATAAATTTATTTATACGTCTATATAAATAGTTCATACGTAGATACATGCCCACACATACGCACATTCATTTTTGACTTAACCGTAATCAGTACTTAGAGCCTGTATTATCTGCATACGTACATACTTGTCTACTAATGTTATAATTGCTATATGGCTTAATACGTACCTGCATATACTTACCTGCTTACCTACCTGACAATGTTTAGTCACACCATGCATTTTTTACATCTGTAGTTACTTTCTTATATACCTATCTCATAATAATTTAACTGCTTCAAGCCTCTTTACGTATATATATATATATATATATATATATGTAAATACTGACCTATTTACTAATTTTGTTATTTACTTGCCTACGTCAATACAAGCAAAATGAGTTCAAACACGATAAGTTTATACTTCCTAAGTGAACAATTCATCTTAATACTTTCCGGTCCCAACATTGTACCCTGATTGTACTAAAAGGCAGATTAATATCACCCTTCGGCCTATAACAATTTTAAAGACTTTATTATTACATTATAATTAGACCTACATCATTCAAACTCAAAGAAAGTTAATTGTGTTGTTTTAGCAATTATTTGGTGTACCTTTAATTTTCATCGCCAAATTCCAACTATTACTTATGATACTTCACTGAGGTCGTTCAAATAAAAAATATTCACCCAAATTGGTTGGTAAATGCACGAGAAAGGAGTTAACATATACAAAAGAGGCCGTATTATTGCAGCATCAGGATTTAGGAGTTTAAAACTAGCGTGCAATGACAGAATCCCAGCTTGAGATTCACAATTTTAACTTAAAGACATAATATCCTCAAGTTTCACTATTTACACGGGCAGTTTGCAGTATTAAGAGAGAGGAGTTGGAACCCAAAGTAATTTCAAAGTCTCTGCTTAAAACGCACAGTAATAATTTTAAAATGCAGATCCTCAACTTTCACAATTTAGGCAGTCGATACCATTACAACATCAAGACTCCTCAGTTGGATCTCACAACTTAATGACAAAGTCTTTGTCACAATATGAATTTAGAAACGACAAATAATCAAGACTGACGGTTTCGGCAAGCAGTAACACCGCAGCACAAGGACTGAAAGGTTGGAACCCGGAGTTCATTAACAGAGTCTCTACTTAAAACCTAACTAATTTGAAAACAGTAGATATTCAAGTGTCAAAGTCTAGACAGGTAGTATCCCTGCAGCGTCAGGACTAAGTAATCAAAACGCGAAGGAAAAGGTCAAAGTCTTTGCTTGAGACCCACAATACTAATTTGAAAACAGCAGGTAGTGCACTTATAGCTTTAGGGGTCATGGAGCAAAGTTTACAATTATTACAACGTTTTATCTTATGAATACTGAATCCAAGTACCAAGTTTTATAAGCATCGATTAAGCGGAAGAGACAAATCAAAGACAAAAAGAATGATGAAATCATTAAAACCACTTAAAATGTGGCTCCATGGCTTGATAAGTACTTGTATAAATTTATCTACCTATTTACTTTGTTACTCTCTTGCTACGTAAAAGCAAGTTAAATGAATCTAACTTTAATAAATTTAGTCCTTATCACTGGAGGATTCCTATCACAATTTACAAATAACATACTGTTATGTTTACCCTTATGTTTATTTACATCTCATTTTAAGCGATATTACTTATATTAAATAATATTATATGTTGTATTACGTATGAGAACAATCCTGTATTGGCCTGCTAGTTTTTAAGTTTGAAGCTGGAAGAAAAAGAGGAATTATATATTTTTGGGAATGATTAATTTAGAGCAAAAAATTAGTTCGAAACACTTAAGTCGATGACAGGTTCCTCAATTAAATTTTTCCTATTTCACCTTTCTCGTTTAACATTAACTTCACAAATAAATTCTGGCCATATAATTGTATAAATATTTTAAATAAATCAAACAAAAGCATAGATCTTCCTCATACATACAGGTATTTGAGTAGGCTTGATTTAGAGATGAATTCAGTACCAATGATCACAGAGTTCATTAAAAAGAAATAAATTCCAATAGCATTTTATGTGGTAGACTTTGAAGGCTTTTGATTTCATAGAAATTTGTGTAAGGCTGCATGTACTGCAAATATGTTGCACTGACCAGAGTGAACGACTACAAGTTTTTCATGCCTATCAAAACTATCCATAAAAAGGTGATCTTGGTAGCAGAGATTCCTAAAAAATCCAATCAAAATAGAACAAGGCCTGCGAAATGAAGACACTGTATTCCCGAAATCATTTACTAACCTTTCGGAAGATGTCTTTAAAACTTTGGAATTAAGCGAATCAGATGAAAAAATCGAGAGTAAATTCTTTTTGTACTTATGTCTCACTGACGATATATTAACCTTCGCCAAAAACCACATAGTCTTCAAATAGTACTCATTGAATTATATGCTGCCCAAAGTAACATGAATGCGAAATATGAACGCTCAACGCCAACGTGTTTGGACGTTAACTTTCCGGCTTCATTATTGTATCTTATTATTAATAGCAGCATCATGCTGAGGAACTGGAATCCAAAACTCAATCTCTACCTGGAAGTCATAAATTAATTTAAAAATAGCTGAACCTCAAGTTTCACGGGTTCGGTAGGCAATATACACAGATCCGAATCGAGTCGCATCGAGTTGTGAGAGAGTTTTACTTATTACCCAAAATACTAATTTAAAAACAACAGGTCATTAAGTCCCCCGAATGCAACAGGCCGTACCATCACAACCTCAAGACAAAGAAGTTGAAATTTGTAATTCAGTTGAAGAATCTCTACTTGAGACCAACAATACCAAGTCAAGAAATATAGATCTTCTAGTTTCATGTTTTAGGCAGGCAGTAACTTCGCAGCATTAGAACTGAGGTGTTGGACTCGGGGTTCAGTGACAGAGTTTGTACTTAAGACCCCGACTAATCATTTTAAAATCGCAGATTTTCAACTCTCACTGGCTAGGCATATATTATCTATGCAAGATCAGGACTGAGAGCGTGGAAACTCTAGTTCAATGGCGGAGTCTCCGCTTAAGATCCACAATACATATTTAAAAACGCAGTTCATCAAATCTTGCAGTTTAGCTAGGCAGTACCTCTGTGGTATTAGTACTGGGTAATTTAAAAATAAATTTAATAACAGAGTCTCTCCTTGAGATCCATAATAATATTTGGCAAATAGCAAATATTTAAGTCTCATGATTTAGCCCGGTACAATCTGGATTTATGGGTCAAGTAATAAAATCATCGTAATGTAATTTTACCATCTTGACTAAATAAATGTGTAAAGTTTCATCAGAGTCGATCAAGCCGAAGTAGTTGAGAAATTGATCGCGAGATTTGAAACAACAACAACATACGGAACGTAACCTCCTTTTTTGAAGTTATTTGACTAGATATTACAGCCTTTAAATCTTAACATGTAACTTTTTTTGATTGTGGACAGATACATAACTTTTTTTAATGTGAAAAAAAATTTAAAGTCCACTCTTATTTTTTGAAAAACTTGATAATATGAGATTATTCTATTATAAGATTATTCTATTGCTACTATCATAATAAATTCATTATTACAATCGAATTCTATTTTGAAAGTCAAGCATTTTCAATATAAAACTCAATATTTATTTTGTCATTATACACTTTTATTCCCTGCATTTCCGGCAATAGTATGCAACATACTTAGTGAATAAAAATATGTTAAATAAGGATAGAACTCGTACTACAAAGATTCTGTCCACACTTAGGCAGGTTTAATAAAAACTGTAATAGTTCAGACTACGTAGAGTTTCTTTCGAAGAGATATAAAGGTCTATACTGAAATTCTCTTCTGAAATATGATTGATGATACCTATAGACTTTGACAAACTAAAGGGAAAATGGTGAAAAAATCCATCACATCAGGATTTTATTATAACATTGATAATTTTGATAATTTTATAAATATGATCTAAAACCTAGTTTATTATATCTTAATTGTTTCCATCAATCAACGTTAATCCATCAGCAATTATTGATATCTGAAACTTTTTACTCTATCTGAAAGTTTTACTGCCTCTTTGTACATAAAACTTGGTATTATTAAAAAAATCCGTGAAGGCTTTATAAAACAAGGCGATAGATTTAAATATTAAAGAGGTAGATTTAATATATTGTAATATTTATTTGGGGTTAATCTAGAGAAAAGTATTTTTTTGCCCCCAAAATTAAAATCGATAGAAAAGTTAACCCTATATAGATTGGCAGGTTATCGTTAAAAGAAGTGATTAGAAAGTTCTAGGGAAAGTGTAAAAGCCCGATCATGAAAAAAATCATAAATAACGTGCTTACGGCCTAAATACGGAAATGATTCATGTAAACACTGGATCCTTGTAACTATAACTATATAAATTACGCACTTATTTTTATTACGATTTTTTTACTTGGGTGCTCCAAATTTTGAGAAATATTCATAGCTTTGTATTGTAAAAAATCCGGATGTTATAAAAATAAACGAAGTTAGACTCGTAATTAGGGAACCCTAAAGCTCCCTAAAGCTATGAAACTCAAGAAAGGAAAAAAGTTTTAATTTACAGGTCTGTTTTCGATTCCGAAACTAACCAGTTTTAAAAAAGGAGGAGGTTCTGATTTTGATCGGATTTTCTTTTCTGTACTTTACGACATATCTCCCGAAAATTTACATTTTAATGATAATTTGATTAATAGTTTTCTTTTTTATTAAATTTTATACTCCGAATTTTGACATATTACCGTAAAAAATGAAGGTACAACAAAACATTCTTAAACGCCAAACAGCATAGGTGTCGTGAACGAATTTGAATGATACAGATCTATAAATAATTAAATAAGACATGACAAAGGGTGCCATAAATTAGGGAACGGTGATAAAAGTGTGAAAAATAATGACAGAGACTTCAGTGATGAGTGAACTTATGACTGAAAAATGAATGGGTACGTAAATATTATACGAAGACATGATGCCACGTTTTTAAACGGTTTTATTCAGTTTCACGTTTCATATGTTGTTGTTGATTCAAATCTTGTGATCGTTATTCCAACTACTCCTATTTCACCGACTCTCATGACATTTCACACACGTATTCAGTCTCCGTGGTAATATATAACATTGCAATAATATCAATCTTTCATCGATAATTCCTGATCCTACAACCGTGAAACTTGAAGGTCTTTTTTATGGCGTCAACAAAGCCCCTATCATTAAATTGCGAGTTCCAACTCCCTAGTTCTGATTCTGCAGAGGCACTGCCTGTATAAATCGTGAGGATTGAAGATACTTTCTTTCTAAATTAGTATTGTGGGTCTCAAGCAGAGATTGTGTCTTTGATTCCAACTCCTCCGTCTTGATGATGTTAGGGAACTACCTGTTTAAATAATGAGATATAAATAATGAGTAACATCGATCTTGATCAAAAACTATCACTGAAGTCCGGATTCTAATTCCTCAGCCGAATACTATAGTGATACTGCCTACGCAAATCGCAAGTATTGTTATATAAATTATATCAGTCATTGAACATATACAAGAAAATTAGGCTCGGGAAATATGATACCCTAAAAATCAAAAATAAAATAACGGTAAAACACTTTTTCTAATCAAAATCTTTTATTTTAAAATCTATGATACATTAAAAACTCGAAAATAATTGTGTTAATAACCTTACACAGACAAAAATAAAATCGTGGGGCGTGGAAACTTCATGATTTTAAGTTATATGACTCGTTCCTTCTGTTATACCAAAAAAAGAAACAAACTGCAATGTTACGGAACCAACTACAATTTTCATGCTCCAATAATTTTTTTTTCACTAAATGAACACCATGACTTTATTTCAGTGCCACAAGTAATATTGCCAGCACAATATGGTTCTATTTGGTCTCCTCAGTTATAGAAATCTAAAAAGGAGGCAGAACATTAAAGAATATTTTTCTTAAGCATATGTGTAATTATCTATATAGGCAACATGTCCTAAAAACATATTTTTTTGAAGCCATAATTAAAAATTTTCTTGATTGTACAAATTAAAAATATTCTTGATTGCACAATATTTAGAGAAGTTCAATTAGTTCAGTAAAATTCATGTCTTATTTTTAAAAATCATTTTCAGCGCTTTAAAAAAAATGGGGCCAGCCCTGGTCTTTGTTATAAAATTCGTCGAATTTTTTTATTAGGAATATTAATTTTTTATTAATTTGGAAAATCAGTCTCACGCAATTGGGCTATTATTTATATGCTACATTATAGCAACCTGCTTGTTGTAATAAAATATCTATTCTTTTTTAAATGATTTGTAATGTTTGGGAATCTAGTTGACATCCTCTTAAATTACAAGGCAAATATATACGTACCCAATAATTCAAAATATTTCAATTATTATTTTTTACTCCGTAAAAATTGAGTCTTTGACCAATTTACAATTTTAAAATGATTTCATTTTGTAAATTTCTTCTGTTGTATATTTCATCAGAGAAAAAGTCAAATTGAGAGCTGACGCCCTGATCAGCCATTTATTAATTTACTTTTTTTATAAGAAAGTGATAGTGAGAAAGTGGTATAGCTAATATCAAATCTGCAAAAATTAATATAGTCTTCCATATGTCTGTTTAGCCTGACTGTACAGAATCATTTCCTCCCAAACAGGATATCATTAAAAGAAAATACCACGTGCAAATGGATATTTTTTATGATATAATATGAAGGTTTTATTTCGGTTGTCAGGAATTATGTTAAATATTAAAGATAAATGTTATATATGTTATCTTTTCCAATTATCTATTTGAATCAAATTTAACCTACGAATTAGTTAATCTTCTATACACAAACATATATTCAATCGTGTTTTCTTCAATAACATCAATTGAAATGATAAAATGTAATATTATTTCAGCTTTTCTTCTTGGTTTTACAGCCCAATAATTTTTTAATCGTGTGACCAACTCATAAGAATTCCTCTTCCTCTGCCTCCTCTGCCTCCACATGATATATCTTGTCAGAAAAAACAAACTCATGATGAGACTACTATACGTGTACGAACATTTCGGTAAATAATATACGTCATATAATGGCCGACATATTATTGACATTCACTAATAATTGTCACGGATATCTTTAACCTTGTGGTAGATATGTATACGCACACAATTGCTGGAATTAAATTAAGAATTTCCGGATAAATTTCATATAAAAACAGTAACATTTGCTCATAACTTTACTTACTCATTTTTTTATTAAGGTGACAGAATTTACATGAAGGGTTCGGCTCTCGAGATACAAGAACAAAAGAACTAATATGAATGTTGCGCAACCAGTTGTCATTCTGTAGTATTACACAAAAAAAAACATGTAGATTAAGTACTTTCGAATGTAAGGAGGGTGTGACATAATTTTAGTATATTTTTCAGTACATATATAAAGATATACTGCCTAAAATCGTGAAAAAATATTTTTGAGATGCTTTTTCCAGATAGTTTGAATGATATCTTACACTATATATGAAATTAAACAAAAAATTTAAAAATTCTAAAGTTATCAAAAGAAAAATAAACTCGGTCACGTTGAGTGCTTAGATTCTAGCAAGTCGATTTAAATGTGAAAGTAAATCTCTGTATTCACCTCTGATCCTCCCTGAAGCAAGTCCCAATTAATAACCATAATAATAATATTTCCACCAGAAACTTAGCAGCACTTTTTTTGGTATTTATTTTAGATTTAGGTAAAGAAAACTGATATTTCCTACACTTAGTTATTAGAATTGGCATCTGTTACCGCATATAACGTACTTTCCATCACCAAGTTACTAATTGCTTCAGGCTATCAAAGTTACTTTCAAACATCAATATTTTTAGGCAAACATTAAATTATAAAGTAAAAGAGTCCAAAATTTAAATCCATTTTCTTTGATTTATTTCAATTAAAAATTTAGCACTAATTATCATTAAATGAAATTTCGACGGATTTCATGAAAAAAAAACCACAAACAGCTTAGCTATAACCAATGTTTAAAATTTGGGTAATTATATCATTTTAAGGTGGCCAAATGTAACATCATGTGGTGAAAAACCCATTATCAAAGTTACTTATGTAGGAAATTTCAAAACCTATCAACAATGTAGAATGCCAACTTCTTCCTACTTTTAAAATAAGTAAGTAATTCAGTGTTTAATTTAGTAAAATGTAAAGTGGTTTATATAATAATGGAGTGAAAAAGTTTTAAAATAACGAAAAAAATACGTTATTACTTATCCATATAATTTAGAATTACACGTGGGCACGCAGATATTTTATTTATAAATTAGAAAATATTTAATTGTGTTTTAGGTTAAGGTCGCCACCAATGGTAAAAGACAAGCTTAGGAGAGTCTGCTCCAAAATTTACTCCGGCGACAGCCGCCATTACGATGTGATGTCTATAATTATAATATAAAAAAATTGTCTTACACAGTAAAAGTGGGAATTTTTTTTATTTTATTATATTTCCAGTATTTTTTTAAATATGGTATTTTTCTGACGTTATAGTCGCACTCTTTGAATATTTAAAGCTAATTTAAACAAAACATTTGTATTTTTATAATAATACCACTAGTCATTATAATTCCACCTCCCATTATATTCTATATTTGGACCAATCCAGTGAAGGCAAGTACTATTTAATTTAATTCTTTTTGTAGCTAGAATGGTGGAAATATTAAGATCAAATTTGCCAGAGGGAAGAAAAAGAAGAGGCCAATAATATAGTTAGAATGAACAAAGCATCAAACTATCCATCAAAGATTTAAACAAAAAAAGAAAAATTGCTAAACCAAATACTACTCGTAGAAATTATGCTCCTTCTAAAACTATGTAATGACGACGACTTTTAAATACCAATAAGAAAACTAAAACTTGTATTAATATTAGCGGTCCAGAATGTGGTCTTACGATGGAGTTTTGTGTCTGCAATAATGAATCGTGTTTTAGAAATGGTTGTACTCCAAAAACGTTAGTGTGCTTGTATACGAATTCATTAAGAAATTTTCATAATCACACAAATTTATTAAAGACAAAAAGATGGCTTGAGAAAAATTATACTACAATTTTACAAAGCGACTCTCGGAACTTTCCCTTTGTAGCTTAACGCGAATTCACTCAACAGCGTGACAGCATTTAACACAAAAATAGATAAAGAGTCATATGGAAAACTGACCGAAGTCGTCGATAGCCATGGTTTAATGGAAGGTACAAAAAGTTTATGAAAACGGACTCCATGTGCAAAGAAGAATTCACAAAATTCTAAAAATGTAAACAGCAGGTTGGGCAACGATTGACGATGAACGAGGATCGAATACAACAGCCGTTTGCTGCGTACGTGCTGGAGGGTGGTTTGCACTGATAATACATAAGCAAAAAAAAGCCAAACCCGAGTTTCAAGACGGTTCTCCTCCCGAATTAATTTAACGAAGTCATAAAATCAACGAAACGAAGTCAAACGTGAAGACTTCTACATTTCATGGAAAACAAAGAAACATTACATGCAATAAAGTGTTACTCATTCTTCATGTCTACATAACTCGTAAGAAATATTCGCCTTCAATTGAATTAACGCAGAATTATTATGTTAAGATCAGCGACTTCTACATTGCACAAGTTTCAGTCGCTTGACATTTTACTTTTTGAACAAAAAGGTAGTTTATATAATATTGATGAGATGAAGAAATGACTATGAAAAAAACCCAAGTTGAACGTTCACGCAATATCAGATCTCTATGTTTTTGGTAAGGCATACGAGCGCGCATCTTCTGTTGTTGCAGTTGAGTGGTTTCAGAAAGAGTGATATTTACCCAATCCATTTATTGATCACTTTTCGTAAATGAACAATACTATTTAAAATTCACTTCAATTGAATGAGTAGTGAAGGGCTATCAAAAAAAACAAATTTCAGTAAATAATGATACTCATTTAGAAAATATATATAGGTAGATAGAGGAATTTTTATTGAAATAATTGAGATTGTCGTCAAGAATTTGAGAAGATTAAAAGATTCGTTTTCGCTATTTATCCATCTTATTATTATTAATTATTTAAAACCATTAGACTAAAATCCTTCCGTTCTTTCATTAAACTGGCAAAGATTATGGGCGAAGTGTTACTTGTACACCACTCGAAAAAAAAACAATAATTATACAATGTCTCAAAAGTCTTTCTGAAATATTTGCAAGAATGTAAAAAAAGTTCATTCTGACACAGTTTACGATAAACAAAATCACTAAATTAACCAGTAGAATTATTTCATATCATTTAGATATATGATGCCTGAGTTGAACGGAAGAAATAAGGAGTAGGAAGAAGGAGTACCTCTTTCCTCTTGTACAAACCGACACCACGGGACTTTTACATTTTATTGAATACATAGAAACTTCACATGCAATAAAGTATCGCTCTTTCTTGATGTTCACATGACTCTTAAGAATTTTTTGCCAGCCATTGAATTGCCGCGAAGTCATGGACTTATTATGTTAAGATTAGCCACTTTCACATTGCATAAGTTGCAGTCGCTTGAAGTTTCACTTTTTAATTTAATAGGTAGTTTATGAGATGGAGAAATGACTACGAAAAAAACCCAAGTCGAACGTTCACACAATATCAGATCTCTATGTTTTTGGTAAGGCATACAAACGCGCATCTTCTGTGGGTGCAGTTGCCAGTGGTTTCAGAAAGAGTAGTTGAATGTCAAACAGGTTTTTTGCAAGTCACAAACTTCTGACTTTACAAAGAGACTTTTTTACAAAGAGAATCATAGAATATTGGGTCGATTAGTAATGCTTTCTTACCAAAGAAGCCAAATGTCGCTTTTTAGAAACTCGTTTAAAAGCAACTCGCTCAATATTTCTTAAATGTTTCTTAAAAATGTCAAACTAGTTCAAACTAACTAGTAATCCAGTCAGGTGATCTACCCTCTTGAATTTATAGATATCTCGATAGTCCTCCACAGACTGGCTCAAGCCAACTATTTGACTTTACAATTCCATAAATCACTACTGACAAGTTCCCACATAAAGCAGATTTGGCCATTTCACAAGATAATAAGTTAAGGAAAGTAAAGAAAATATTACAAGATTAATAGTTTTAAAAAAGAAAACTTTAAATTTTGGTCTTTTGTTATGCAATTCGTTTTCTGTTCAAGACACAAGTTAACGTTTAATATTTCAAGATTTTCGATATACGCGACGAACGTACCTGTATTAAAATAGCTAAAAAAATATTGTATAACCTGTAAGAACTGATAGGGATTTTGTACCATGACAAAAAAAATGTTCCTAATTTATATAGACAGGTATGTCTATCTACTTTTGTTTGAATCTTTTAAATTTTACATTATCCTTATTAGTGAATTCTTTGAGGTAAATTTATTTCTCATGTGATTGATGCTTATCCTTATTTTAGATTAAATATGTTAAACTTAAAAACACTTAATAAGAAAGACTCTTAAGTTTAATATGATTTACAAAAGCTCTTTAAATATTATACTTTTTACTTATTCAATTTGTTTCTTATTAATAGTTTTGCTAAAAATATACTGTTATTTTTATTTCAAGGAAAACTTATTACTCCTAATTTTATTTTAAGATTGTCTTAATAGGTAACATGTTATAGTTAAAAGAAATATTAGTAATGATTAATGAAGGTATTTTATCAGATTTTAAAGTAGTTTTAATTATTATATTATGCGTTTCGATTATTGAACCTGTAACCCAAATGAAAAACGTAGCGATTCAAAAAAGGTGCCAACGGTTAAATCAAAGTACCCTAACGATTTGCTTTAAATTGGATCTATTGCTTTATTTTTCAATATATTATGCTGACTTTCTGAGAGTAAAGACCAATAAAAGATGTTTAAAATAGCTTAATGTCTTTCTATTTATTACTGATCAGTTTTAAAATTATGACGTTAGGAGAAATGTGGTCGAATACAGGCAATTTTATCCTAAATCAGTAATATGAACGAAAATTAGCAACTCAGCTAAATTGTATCATTTTCATTTCATCACTTGAATTATCTTTTGGGTAGTTTTAAGAACAAAAAGGTTTATGTGACATTTTTAAATCAAATTTATTCATTATTAATTCTTTAAAACAATTAGACAAAAATCCTTCCCCCATCGGCTTACAGTTCTTTCATTAAACTGGTATAATTACTGAGAAAATAACAGTTTCCTAATGGATAATACAATGTCTCAAAAATCTTTCTGGAACATTTGCAAGGATTTAAAAAGTATTCATTCCGACGCAGTTTGCGATGAACGAAAATACTAAATTTTTAACCAGTAGAAATATTTTCATATCATTTAGAAATACAATAATAATAAGCAGAAAAAATAAGGAGGGAAAAGTACAGGACCTCTTCTCTCTATTACAAATTTACTCCACTTAGAAAATATATATTTATTTTAGTTTCATATCTTATCGATAAAATATTATGTTTGATTACTAATGAATTCTGCCTTATAATTATATAAACCTGACATAAACTAACATATTTGTCTAGCCTAACATAATCCAATCTAACCCGACATAACCTATACCACCCAAACTAGTCTATCCTAACCTAAAGTAATCTAGCCCCTCCAAACCCAGTCCAACAAATCACAAAATAAGACAGCCTAACCTAACTCAACATAGCCCAACTTAACCAAACTTAACCTAACCCAACAAAATATAACTAGCTAACCTAATCTAACTCAACCTAACCAAACATATTTAAACCCATCATAACCCGACCTAACCAAATATATCCAAACTCAACACAACACAATCTAACCCTACCTGGCCTATATCAACGTAACTTAACCTAACCAAATCTAACCTGACACAACATAAACAACCCAGCCCAAACTATCCCATCCGAATATAATCCAACCTGATCTAACCTTAATTAATCAAAATTAAAACTAACCTAACTTATCCGTAAATTAATTTTCTCAAGCATTTCCCTGGTGAAAATGGTGGTTCTTGTAAAAGTGGTATCCGTAAATATTCTAAGTCGATATGAAGGACAAAACTTATCATTCGCGGTTACTTAGGGACTGGACAAAATAAGATCCTGACTTATCGAACGGTAAGAAAAAAGTGTTAAAATTTTTATGTAATGACAATATTCGATATAATTACTTAACACTGGTCAATTATGTAATAAGTACTGTAAACAATTTTACATCGACTTCAAATTCTTTTATAAGCGACTATCAAAACCTCAAAGTTTTAAAACGCAGTTTTGTGGTTGTATATGAGATGAAGGTATCTATAAAAAAAAACCGTCAAGTACGAATAAAATCAGCACTACGTGTGTTTTGCACACAATTATGCCCCTATAAACATTTAAGGGTGTATAATAAATCTGTTTAAATATTTACAAATTTTAATTTTTCCCTATGTAAATGATTGCCTACTAAAACTTTCGCGGGCTCAATACATGACGCATGTTTAAAAATGTACAACATCTCGAATTATCAGTATAGGTTTCCTACAACTTTTGATAAGGTTTCTAGAAACATTATTTTTTGGTCATTTCTAGTTGAGTAGTGTCGGAAGTAAGGGAGGAAGGACCTAAGTTTTCAGTATATTTCTAAAAATATATTACCTACAATTATAAAAAAAATTCTTCGAAAGCCTAGGTAAAGACAACATTTTTGATACCCTTATAAATAGTATTTTCAAATGATATCCCACACTATATACGGAATTAAATAAAAAGTCAAGTGCTTTATTTACCCTCTCCAAAATCTCCATGACAATATTTTTGAGCTTTAGCCGTTGCAAGATATATGCGGGCCAAAATGTTTTATTACTTAGTCAGTATTTTAAGTTTCTACTTCAGGCGATTTCCGAAAAAAATGACTGTGACATATAGAAAAACGCGTTAGTAATCTTCTAAGGGTTCTCTTTTTGCTTCTGAGGTATGTAATCCTAGAACAATGAAAAACACTCCTGTATGTACTTGACCTCACGCGATTCAAACGAAAACCTAATTGACTACTTACTTATATTTTACGTTTCAACTGACGACGTCAAAACACGTCAACTTATAGTCAAGTAAATTCTATCGAAAATTGTTTATCTGTGAAGCAAGATACAAGTCGATAAGATCTCTCGGAAAATGAAAAATATTCGTAATATTAAAATTATGTTTAACTAGTAAAATCAGACGGCTAAAATAGGCAAATGTTATAAAATTTCCTTTTTAGCCATGCAAAAACTTGGTACAAACGTGTAATATATTTTGTATATGGCTTTTTTTACATAAGTACTGAAAATTGTGTCGATATACTCAGAGAATTATGAGTTTTGATAAAGAATTGTTATCAAATCCTTTAATAGTTAGAAGAAAGCATTAAATTTAATTTAATTTTGTTTTGTTTAAACTTTATTCTAAAGTCTTTTCCCAATGATGTTTCATATATATGCACATATGAAACTATTATATTTGGGTACGTGGGGAAAATTCTGTATTTCATCCCTATAAAGTGCTACACAAAATATTGAAAACTGTCAAAACAACCTTGATGTCCAACCCCATTTTTTCATCTTTTTGAATAATCTTCACAAGCATTTTAAATTCATTGCGATGATTAAAACTTTCTTTCATCATCATAATCGCATCCTCATATTTATTCTTCCAAAAAAACAAAGCAATGGTAATAAAATTAACCATAAATCGTTGTAATTATCGGCTACTTACGACTGTAACGTTCACGGACTGATACATACTTATTGGACCATATGATTGATGAAGTATTGAACCGACACAGATCATAAAGAGCCGTCTGATTACCGTAATTTGGCATCATGAATTTGCTGACCACCTCCAATATTATTATAATATATATATGTTTCGTTGAAGTTTGCAGGGGATACAGAGTCAGTACTGCACTAGCTGTATCGACTTTACGCAGAGAAGAGTTCACAAAAATAATTTATTAGCCGGTTTTGACTTATTTATAATGGACAGTGTCAACACTGGTGAACTAGGGGTCTAAAAAAATATGATTTGAGGTGTGATGTAATGAATACAGTTAATATCTAGGGGGGTAAACATACTTCTAAGTGGGCTAGTCTGTCATCGACTCGTGTATGTCAAGAGATATAAATGAGATTAAATAAAATAGTTTTAAGTTTTTCGTACTTAATATTTTTTTTTCTTTTTTGGAATGAATATAATAATTGATGAGTATATAATCTGTACATAGTAAGTTATACATTACAGAACTCCAACTTATAAAATGTAATCATAAAATTTATAAGTTGAAAACATGTAATAAGATAAGCTAACTAGCCAACATTTTAATAAAAAAAACGTTAAGCGCAAACACGCCACTGAATCTTTTCAACAAATTAATTTAAACTAGTTTTTTCAAAAATTTAAAAAATATAAAATTCGCTTAACTTTGATCAAGTTAGATCCAAACTTTTGATGATGAACTTTCATACGCTAGTAAAACTTGTTTTGGTATATTTATTTATATTAACTTATATTTCTAAAAGTACTAGAATACTTGTATCCTAAAATAACAAACAAAAAACAAATCCAAATTGCATATATTACATAAAGAACTAGCAAATTTGAACTAACTTTTAATATTGACTGATTTAGTTAAGTTTTTAGTTCATTCCTTGAATTCGGTACCTCGTCACATACGAGTACATAAGAATTAAACAATATCTATTTTCTTTTCTCCACCCTGATGTTGGTAGCACTTTATTAGACAGATGTCATTTGCTTGCACATGCCATTGAATTATAATATTTTAAATTTCACAATATGTCCTCGTTACTGAATTTTCAACAATTTACAGTGCTTTTTTGCATTTGCGGCATCTGAAAACCGTTTTCTCAACATTGACGCTATATGGAGATATTTTACAATTTGAAATGGTTTTGAAAATGGGAAGAAAATTTTCTTATTCGAAAGATACGTCGATTTCAAAGTATAAAATTGACTTTGAAAGTATAACATAGACAAAATGTCACTTTTGCTACTAATCTTTAAAGACTTTGATTATGATCGATATTAGGCAATCCAATCGTAATGAATTTCAATTTTAGATGGAAATCATTTTTTAGTAAGATGCAACAATTTTTCTTCGTTCCCTAAATACCTGAAACGCTTTATCTTTACTCAGTTCCGTATATTGTTGCCCTGTGTAATTCCTATACAAGGATTCCGAAGATATGTTTTTTTTCACATGATATACGAATAGATATGTTGCATTTTGCACAATTGTCTTCTATCCTGCTTCCAGTCTACCCTTACGTAGTACGTCGTAGTACGAGTACGTCGTAACTCTTAATTGCTATTTTTGCATATAATTAGCTTAAGTCGGTTTTATCATGACTGCTTATTTTTTTCAATTATTAGATTTTCATACGCTTCTACATCTAGTAGAAAAGAAGAATTTACGCGTATGTTAATAAATTATGCCTTTTTAAATTTATAGTGCATTTTCTTAAAGAATAATTCATCTCATTTATTATACGTGAGTATGAGATAGCAACAAACAATTAATAAATACGTATACGACAGTATGTAATGCAACGCTTAATTAAAATGACGCCTAATCAACCATAATTTTCGTAATTGCGACCGAATTAAAAATGTGTGTGAGGTAATTATAAATAACAAACGGTGACGAGGAATCACCGATAGTTTTCGTTATTACGAGAGAGTACATACAATTACGCTTGGTGCAACATTGAAGAAACGTGGCGAAGATGAAGCATGATAGTTTTTTTGAAGCAAGATTGCGAAAAAACGATAAATCATAAAATTATATTACATCTGCATGGAACTTAACACTAAATAAACATGCTCCTAAGGACGGGTGACAAGGCATCAGCTCTCACTTTGTCGTCTCGCCCATATAGAGTTGACAAAAACTTTACCCACATAGAGATATCAAAGTGAGCAGTGTCGAAGATGTTGATTATAAACCGGATAAAGTTTGTTAACAATCGATTTTTGCAAACTTGGCCAAGAGGTCCTCTACAAAGTCGACTATTTTCGAGTAATACTAATTCTGCACACTCAGTAAACTTTTTCCTTATTTATGTGTGAACAAAATTTTTAGTCTTTACCATAGTCTGCTCGAGAGTGGAAAATTATGAACAAAGGTTCTGCTTTACGTTTTACGTATTTGTGTCTTACTATTTAATTTTGCTGTAAATTATTTTACGTGTATAGCAAAAGCAAGCAAATTATATGGATTTTGTCAATTAAATTCACATAATTTGCTTTATTATTTTTTATATAAATTTCTGTTAGATGAAAAATTTTAATCTATTCAAAGTATTCGTCCTCTGCTAATAAGTCGGCTTGTATATAATATTTCATTTTTAAAGATTTCTTTAGATTTTCTCTCTTAGGAATTTTACAGATTGTAATATCTAATTCCAATCTCGAATCATAGTCGAATGTATTTATTCTGGATATGCCAATGTTATTCATTTGCTGCTGAAATTCTCCAGTTATTTTAGTTTTGCTACATTTTTTCAGATTTTACATTTTAAATCCTCTATTTTTTGCAAAATCAAAACCGACGTCGTGGAAAATTGGGATATTGTGAATAACACACGGCTGAATGAGAGTATTGTTTTTCAGTCGTTTCAAATTACATTCGCTCCAAGAAACAATTTAAATTATTGTTTGTGCAAAGCAAAAAATGCCTTGAAGGGAGGATTTTGTTTAGATATTTCTTGGCCCAATAATACGAGGACTCCGCACGAGGAATGATAAGAAAACATTTATTTTTTACAATTACTTTGCTTACAAAACTATCATCTATGCCATCGAAATATCGTGGATGAATTTGTGTTATTTGAATTTCAATGTTTACAGATAATACACAAAGTATTTTAAATGTTCACAAGATTTGAAACGTTTATATTTTTAATATACGCGTAAATATAAAAGTACTTTCAAAGGGATTTTGGGAGGTTCTTGAAACATGGTTGAATCGGTTCAACGATTTAATGAAAAAATGTGCAAATGTTAAATATACACGTGTATAATATTCTTTGGGTATTCGTATTAAATATACGTAATAACTCATTTTATACGTTTAGACGCACATATAATTTTGCAATGATTACTTTTTTCGTATAGTTAAGATTTTTGCTTTATTTAAATATCAATGGCAATTGCTTCTAATTACTCTTATAGTGTAAATATAGCTCATTTTCATGAATAGACTCTGACACATAACAAGTTTTCTTCTGTCAATATTAACTGTATAGAAATTGTGACACTATTTGCTATGAACACTTTTTATATAGTGATACAAGCTTAAACGGCAGCCATAGGAGGTAATTATAAATATAAATTCGTATTTTTTACTTCATCGAAAGTTATTTAATTAATTATTAGTTACAACTGTCAAATTTTATTTTGACTATCTAATATATATTTAATTTTTATTTACTCATCAGTAATTAATATCCATTTACTAGGACATGATATTTTCTAATTCTTATTTATATTAAGAATAAATGCAGCAAGAAATAAAAAAAAATGCAGAAATTAAATTTAAAATTTCATTAGGTGTGGATGAATAAACTTATGTTATTGTACCCATTTACCTACATATATTTAATGAAACTAAGGTGTTGTATTTTAATTAAAGCATATGTCTAGTTATTTTAATGTGTTGATAGTATATTAAAATAACTGAAAATTTGTCTACATACAAAATGGCACTATTATATATCATATACTGTACACATAATTGTCAAAACTGAATAGTTACTAAGCTGTCTATCGGTACGAGTGTTTTGAGAGTTTATGGTCGGTTACTTTGAGTTTTCTTTAATACTGATTTAGAGACTATTTATAAACAGCAAAATGCAGAGAGAAAGGGCAAAACCATTCGGAAAAAAACAGAAGCTGAGAACAGTCGCCGAGCATGAAAAAGGGACATTTTACAGAAATATTTTCATAAAAGTTAAACTATTTAACAAATCATTGTGAAATTTAATAGACTTCTATTGTTATAGTAAACTAATCGGTTAAAAGACGAATTATCATATTCAGTCAAGAATTGTGACATTTAGTAGTTTGTCCCTCATATCTACATAACAATATATGTATTTACGTACAAACTAACGGACGGAGAAGCATGTCATTTTTAAAGTTAGATCATAATAAATGTTTTTAACATTTTTAAAGGAAAGCCTTTTCATTCCGGATATTAAAAGTTGACTACTTATAAAATTACTCGAGCTGTAATTATTTTGATCGTCAAAATTCGAAGTTAGCACTAATTGAAAAGAAAGCATACACTGCGGTGTGTGCTAAGTGTAAAACAACTTAAATTTTAAATCTAAAAATTAATTCTTTAAATACGAGCAGATCTCGCACTACACGCTTAGACATACATAAACATTTAAGAGTAAATAATATTACCATTAATCTATTTACAATTATTAATATTAATTTTCACCATTTAAAAATGTTGCATAGTATGTCTGTCTTAGATGAATAACGATAAAATTAAAGTAAATTTCTCAAAAAATATGAAGTTCGGAATAATCGCTATAATTTTACCATAACATTGTAATAATGTTGTTTTTTCTTCGTAAATATGACTTTAGGAAACAATTTCAATAATATTTTTAGAACTATCTTATATAAAGTAAAGAAAAAAACAATTTTGAAATTCTTGTAACATGCTCATTCAAATGATATTCCACAGGATAAGCTAAATTTTCAAGCGTTTATATACCCATCTAAAATTTTCCTATAAATATATTTAAGTATTAACTACTAAAATATAAGCCACTTTCTTTACCACTTTGCGAAAATGAAATGTTTTACCACTTTGCGAAATTTCAATTTCGTATATCAAACGATTTAAGATAAAAATGATTGTGAAAGACAAAGAGACGTGCACAGGGACGAACACATCTTGTAAAAGTTCGTTTTTGTAATTTTGAGGTACGGAATATCCTAAGAAAAAACGCGCGATCTGGCGAAAATTCTGCCCAAAAAACTTTCATCAAAATAAGACAATATGTGAATGGCACTCGTAAAAATGTATAGTCGCAACTAATTAAAACAAATTCCTGTTAATTTACAAAGATGGCTGGAAAATTTCATATCAAGATTAGCAGATTTATTCGAGTTACGATAGAAAATAATACCATCTAGAATCTGAGTGATCAAACAATGTAACTACAGCAGTCATTTTTCGCTAATACACGTGTGCCAGTTACTTTATAAATAGAATCATTTTTGTCTTTATTTCTAAATAAGTTTTTCCGATTATAACTGAAAATTATAAGTATCATTTATAAGCAATTATGAATTACCTGTTATTTGTGTTTTTCCAATTCAATTAGTTTTTCCTTAGTTTTTGTAGAATGTTAGGCTTAAACATTTTGAAAGCTCGCTTTATCGTTTCTTTCGATCCACTGAACACTGTCAAATAGGTAAAGTACAAATGCAAATATTAACCTATTTATTTAATTGTCATTTTTTTGTGATGGATATAAAAAGACTAGCGACGAATAACGATATAAAAAGACTTAATTAATACAAAAAATGAGAACCTTTGAAAATATTATCAATATTTTGGTGATTCTTTTTTTAAGTTTGGAGCTATAATAATTTAAATTTTTCTCCGGAAAGAATTTTACGTTAAGATTCCGATGCGATATTTGCCTTTGTATTCGTATTCACGAATGTGTAAAAATCTATTTTAATATAAATTATTCGAATATATTACACAAATTATAATAAAAAATTAATTATTCGTTACATCACTAATACATGTATAGAATAATTAAGGACAAAAGATGCAGTAATCTTAGTAATGTTTTTATTAATTTGTGACGCCAAACTCTATGCAATATAATGCCAAGACTATGTTTAAACACTGGTGTAAATAAATGAGTTTATATACTATCCCCATTAATATTAGTTAAAATTTATTCATCATAAAGCAATAGATGTTACTAAAATACACTGATTTAAGCTCTACCACATAGTAGATCCGTGATATTAATACAATTTATTCTTTATTATCGGAATGGTTTAATGTGATTGTATCCATCAATTAATGTGAGTATTTTGAATTTTTAGTTACTTTGAATACATTTATTATTGCTTTTATTAAATTGCAATTACGCGTAGATGTATTTTTATTATCTTTTTATTATATTTGATATGTTTTTATAAGCGTAGATATATTTTTAATAACTTACGTAAATTGAGCACACTACAATATGGGATGTAGCTTTTTTTCAGTTTTCGAGATATATTGAAAAGGTGAAAATATGGAAACGAAAATGAACATTATATTATTTTAGTAAGTAAATCAGAAATGAAACGACAAAAGTTTATATATAAGTATATATATATATATATATATATATATATATATATATATATATATATATATATATATATATATATATATTTATTTATATGTATCTGTGTCTTTTAAGTAATATCAAATATTTTAAGTAATATCTACTATTTTGGAGTAAACATCACAAATTGAAACAAATATTGCAATTCACGTAACAAACTTTTGTTTATATTAATTTAATTTGACCAAACATTGCATACAGATTTTAATCAACTAAACATAATATCATTTCTGGAAACTTGAGGTTGTGGGTCTATTTTTAATAGTTATTTTAACAATAATTAAATATTTTGTCCATATTGTATATATTTGGCTTCAATTTTGTAGAAATTCAATCAAATCAGTACAACGAAAACTAGGTCGTGGTAAAGAACTTAAAAATGTCACGTAGTTAGTTAAATAACCCAATTTAAGTGAATGAAATGACAAATAATCTTTTTACCTTAATATAATTAATGTATCCTTATTAAATTTAATGAAAACAGTTCACTATTACGAAAATGAAAGATTTAGTTGCATTTCGTCGGCAAAGATGTGATTCGTGTATCATATTTTAGTTATTTTTATCGGAAGTAAAATGGGTTAAAATGTTTTAAATATTATAGTGAACTTTTCAATCAGTAAATTGATGTATTTTACAGACAAAATATGACAATTGTGAAAGCAAAATTTTGAATCAATCAGATTCATACTTTAGGAGTTTTCACTTTGAATAAAGTAAGTCATGAATTACACGCATGCTTTACTTTGGAAATGCATATTTTAACTGTTCTGAATAAAATTTATGAGGTCACCTTTTGGTATTTTTTGATATCGAGGAATATCATAAATCTAATTATTCACGTGGACTTTCTGAAAGTTCTGTATCTTTACGAAAACGTGACTTCAAATTAATTTTACCTTAGAGATTAAGTAGCACAGAGTTGTAACAAAAAGGAATTTATAAACAAATTTTAAAATATGAATAACATAACCGAAAATAGTCTTCAATTATTATTATGTTATTATGGAAGATAGAGTTTGATGGATTATACTGTTATAATCAGCATTAGGTTATGCCATTGAGTATGCTTGTTTTAAAACCAGATAGCTCAAGTGGTTATTATTATAATTTATTATTAACGACGAATTTATTATTAACGATTTATTATTAACGAATTAATTAAAGGCATTTTTCCGTACAGTAATGTGTAATCATTACATATTTTCTGGCCGTCTAAACGGCGCTATTAAGTTATTCGCCTGTATTACTGCCGTTTAGTTTAACGCGGTTAGAACAATATTTGACGGACTGACTGACCAATGTTTATGATCCCACCATTTTACTTTCATTTTATGTTATTCAGATTTTTATATTAGTATAGATTTGTAAATTTTTTAATGGGAAATAAGTCATCAAGTTTATTAACATTTCATCTGGTCTTAATACCATTACGCTTGGACGAAACAATGAACCTCCTTACACCCGCATCTATTGTTTTATAAATCCCAAAAAATACAAGATAAAAAGGCATATTACAAAGTGGGCTTTTCAGTAAATACTGCCAATAGAAGTGCAATATCTATTGTTAGGCCAACTTTAGTCTAACAGCTGATGGAAATAGTTTTTTAATCTTGCTTGTCATAAGTTTTCGAATGATATATTATATTATTATTATTATTATTTTCAAAAATTATGTTCTTTAAAATATTAATCAACAAACTCACCCCAGCCTGAAGATTTACAATAATGATTTAGATTTAAAATATGGTATATAATATGGATCAGGCGTATATTTAACTTCACCAATTTGCATAAAACTGAACGAAAATTATATTTCATTTCGTAGTACAAAAGTTATTTCACCAAAAGTCTACTATCCCTATTTCTGAAATGTAAAAAAAATTTTTAGTTGATTTGAAGTTACATTTCCAAATGAAGTATATTGTTATTTTCAAGGACTTCTCTGACTCTTTCATTGAGTCGTGGGATCATTCTTTCCAATTTCCCGGATGCAACGAATTCATTTTAAGGTATAATTACCGAAATATCGATATTTACAATTAATTAATTAAGGGTCATTATTAACATATCATTGTTCAGAATTTGAAAGATACAAATTTTGATTGATTTGAAATAAAGTATTTGAAAGTTACTAAGATTTCCCTACAGGACCCTAAAATCAAAGAAATTATTTATATTCTGTCTTTATTAATACAAGAATGTTTTAAAATATCAGGTTTTATGCCATGATATCTTTAAATTTTAGTCTAAAGATAAAATTTTGCATCCCATTTTAAGCATATTGTGCACATGGAGAAGTGCAAGATTTGACATAGTTAAAGTATACATGGAGAAGGAGTGCAGAGAGGTAAAATTTTTATATTTATTTTAAATACATTAAATTATATATTACAAATACATTAAAATATTCATTGTTTACGTTCATATTGTCAATGTCAAACACATAATAGTCTGTGGTCACACACTCCCCTAGAGTAGAGATTATCGCCAAAGAATTTTAAAATGTCAGATTGACTGAATGAGTTTTGAGCTGTGAATTTTGTGTGACTTCAAATGTACCTCTTTCAATAGTCTCTGGATTGTATGTCAAGCCAAAAAAGCGTTTATTTTATATTTCGTGTAATAAATCTTTGTATTAATAATATTACATTTTAAATTTCATAAGTATTGCAGGGATTTAAGGCAAACAACGTACGCTAATGATGTATTTGCATGAAATTGTATTTGCATGAATTTCTACTACGGCATACATTGTATTTCTTTTCGGTATTTTTCTCAACTTAAATATATTACCGAATATACCTTTCATAGCCGTAAGATAAATAGCTTGGTTACCTATATCGCTTTAAATTATTAATGTGAGTTAATTAAAATAATTTTGCTTTAAAGCACTTATTTAATGCTTTATTTTGATATTTTTCAGGATTTAAAAAGTTGGGTGGCGGTGAGGAAAATCTAAAAAAAATCAATACTCACGCTTTCAATTGCAATTAGCCTTTTCAATGACATTCCACACAGGTAATTTGCGAGAAAAGTATGTATTATATTATTTTTTTGTAATATTGTTGGTACTGTGAATTATCGATGGGCAGATAGTTGGCCTGACGCACAGGCGGACGTGTCAATTAGAAAAATCCCGCTTTTCTTATTCGTAATACCAAAAATGTTATAAAAGTTAAAGATGAATTTATATTAAAAAAAATTAGAACATTTATATGTATATTAGCGAGTATAATTCGGTAATAACAGAACAACTTTATCTTCTGTACGTGAACGATACTCTTATCTCTTGTGACCATATTAATTCCGAGGTAAAGTATAAGGCATTAGATGTTTGTAATACTTGAACATATTTTTGCAGAATTAAATTCATTGAAAAATAGTTTGAGACTTTCGTTCACTCACCAGAAACATTTTAAAATCACAAGTTATCATTCATTCAACTATAAATTTGAAACTTGTTAGCAGATAGGGAAAAAAAACAAGAAGATCAATAATGCGATATGCGATTGGTTCATCAAATCACTTACACTTTAATCTCTCAGATACTCGATACTGAAAAACATATGAATTATTTTACCAAACTGCAACTACACTGGCAACATTACAATGCACTATGTCCACAGCAGTAATATGAACCACACAATTGTAATAATACTATTGAAACCGAGATTCGCTTGTTGATCCAGTCGACATCGTAATATTTGTTATACTGACAATTTGTTTCCTCTAACTATATACCATATTTATCATTCATTCAACTATATATTTGCAACTTGTAAGCAGAGAGGGAAAAAAACAAGAAGATGAACAATGCGATATACCAATGGTTTACCAAATCACTTACACTTTAATCTCTCAGATACTCGACACTGATACGATTATATTACCAAACTGCAACTACACTGGCAAAATGACAATGCTCTATGTACATAGCAGTAATATGAACCTAACAATTGTAATAATAATATTGAAACCGAGATTCGCCTGTTGATCCACTCGACATCGTAATATTTGTTGTACTGAAAATCTGTTTCCTCTAACTATATACCATATCCTGGTTAAGAGAAACGGATATTTTTATTTATGATGTTCGACGGGACGGGTATTTTTATTTGAGAAAGTTTGTTCGTTTTCCAATAATATTCTAAACATAATAAACATGTGATTTTATATTCCAATCTTGTATGATCAATTGTTTATTTCGTTGAATTATCTCTTAAAAAAGTAAAAAAATATCTATGGTTTTTTTAAATTTTCATAAAATAATATTTTTTTTTGTAATTCTTTCAGTGCTCTTATTTATGTTAAAGTATATCTTTCTCTTTTACTTTTTAGGATATATCAATTTATATAAGTTTTATTAGACTCTTGTCTTCATCTTTTATCTAAAGTACTATGAAATAAAGTATTAGTAAATACTATAACATATATATATGTGTATATATATGTATGTATATATATATATATATATATATATATATATATGTACGTCTTTCCTTAAGAGAAAAAAATAATCAATCATGAAGAAATAACGCAGTTTACCCGTACGGCAGCATGCTTGATTCCCGCCTGAGTTTCAAGTGTTGAGGAATTTTAATACAAATGCCAAACCATTTCGAAAAAGTAACTAAATTATATATTTATTTGCTAAGTTATTAAAATACTGCAGTACAATACACTCACATACGATAAACATTTGATATAATTTAAATATGAAATTTCGGTAGCAGAGTTTCGATATTTTCTTAATACGAAAAAATATTATACTCGTTAAAAATGTATTTTGGGAAAATATAATTCAAACATTGTGACATGTATTCAGTTTTCACTCCAATTTATTTTCATTAATACAAACGAATGTTTAGGTTAAAGGAAATGGTTGTAAAACCTCGTAGAAATTATGTTTAGAAGAAAAAATAATTTATGAAAAAATAAATGTTCTTGCTTAGTTAAAAATAAAATGAATAATTTCGGTTATTAACAACTTATAAGCTGTGTTTGGACCTGTTAGCAAAAGAGTTCAAAATAAATGCATATTCAAAGAAGAGAGAAAACCTTTATTATATGAATAAAACATTCAGTAGCAATGCGATTATTAAATATTAAATGCGTTTAATAGCAAGAACAAATGACACTTTATAACACTACACACTTTATTACGCCCAAAGAAGATATGGTTATCTAAATAAATGCCTTGAAATATTTTCTTTAACAAAAACTATAATTATAATATTCCACAGGATTAGCTAAAAGTTACGTGGTATAATGTAGATAAAGACGTCAAAACAGACCCTAAGGTGGATGGATAAAATGTATTTATGCACGCATGACATTACATTAGAGTGCCTTTGCGATCCTTTACTAATTCTTCAAAGCAAAATCTCTAATGGGTAACATGAATTTCCTCTAAAAATAGATAAGGTAATTTACACAAAAACCCATTTTATGTCCAATAGTGATATTACCCTCCATTATATTAGTTCTATTGTTAATAGTCTCACTTGTAATTGAAATTTTATTATACTATGTATATACAATATATTTTCAATTATCTTCTATACTGTGAATACCTATACGATATAATTTGAATAGTCTGGTTAATAATATTTAGTAATATTGTAGCTACTAGACACTGTAGTGTACGTTTCATCCACTTTAAAACCGGACCTTAAAAAACAGATTTATTTTAAATTTTACTGAACCAGAGAACCAATCAAGGGAATACTGACAGAAATCTTTTTTTTAAATATATTTATATTGACAGCAATTAAACATTTCACATAGTTTTTAGTATTTATATCTATAAAATCCTAGCATATGCTGATGATATTGATATAATTGCTAGAAACTTACCAGCCTTGAGAGAGACCTTTCTGTATTTGGAGATAGCTGCAAATCAAATGGGTCTGGCAATGAACGACTCCAAGACTAAGTATATGGCTATACAATAATCTCCACCAAATAATGCACATAACCGTTTGGAGATTGGCTCACATACATTTGAAACGGTTGACTGCTTTACTTACCTTGGATCTTGTGTTAACAATAAAAATGACACTATCTCTGAAATTCAGAATCGCATATCATTGGCCAATAAAGCATTATTTGGACTAAGGTCCATTCTTAAATTTTCTTTTCTTACAAGAAAAACAAAATTATTAGTATATAAAACTCTTATTAGGCCAGTTCTAGCATATGGTTCAGAAATCTGGCCTTTGACTAGAACTGGAGAGAATAAAATAGCAGCCTTTGAAAGAAGGGTTCTGAGGAGAATTTTTGGGGGTGTCAAGGAAAATAGTATTTGGCAAAGACGTCTTAACTCAGAAATCTATAGGTTGTTTGGTGAGCCTGATGTCATAAAAACCATCAAAATCAAAAGAATGAACTGGACTGCCCACGTATCTAGAATAAAAAATGAAAACCCAGTAAAGAAAGTTTTCATCGCAAAACCTCTAACAACTCGTAGAAGAGGTAGACCAAAATTACGATGGATCGATTCAGTGGAAGAAGATTTTAAAATTCTCAGAATAAATAACTGGAAAGCCCAGGCGAAGAGTAGAACTTCCTCGAAGAATCTCCAATAGAAGGCCTTGGCCCACACTGGGCTGTCGTGCCAAATATGATGATGATCTATAAAATAAATTTTGAATTCTGAATCTAATTTCTACCTAATAAATATAAATTTTACTTGTAAGTAGTTATGAAATTGGAATAGAGAAAATAATCTCATAGTTAATTATTGCAGATTATAGATTGAATATTTGTTTATTTATACTAATCGTCGTTTAATATAATTATCCAGTAATCGCTAAGGTATATAATACTTCCCCCGTTCTTACATATCATTGTAACGATAGAAAGCGTCTATCATCAAAATTATATAAAGCATAAGAGCTATTTTATTCTATTCAAAATTTTACTTATATATATACAATTTTATTAAAAACGCTGAAAAATAAGAACGAATCACATTCCTAATAATATAAATGATGGTACCGTTATAGATTATAAGATATTGCCCAAAAGTAATTTGTAACAAAATGTGAGTACTTATTCTAAAGCGTAACAGCCTCTTAACTACCCTACCCCAAGTTTTTGTTTTCGAAAGATATTTTTACTCGATTCAAGTTTTTTTTCTTTTAATTTATCCTCATTTCGTTCTGCCGCAGCCACCAATAAACCAAATATAATGGTCCCGTTAACTAAAGCAGATAAAGTAAACTTGTTTTTCAAACGAACTTTTTTATTACATAAACCATTGATTTACCATAGTTTCAATGACAAATGTGATGGCATTTCTATGTATAATCATTATTAAGATGTGATTCTACTTCTCGATTAACACCGTCGTTGGCTACGTCAGGTAAAATATATGTCTAGCATCTTCCTGCTGTCAAAATAAAATTAGTTTCGACTTATATTTCCGTCATCTGGGTCTAATTATAAAAACATATGTCATCCTTACTTTAATTCGTTATTAATAATTATAAATATCGTTACTTAAAAATGTAGGTTTCAACGCGAGTTTAGTTTTCAATTAATATGAATTACGTAGTAGCAAAAGTAATAAATGTATAAGATTTTCACAAGACGAAGTTTATAAAAATTAAAAATACGTTACTCCATTACTTATTAAATTTAATAAATTTTAATATCACGGAATACAAATAAATAACACTTTCTGACGAAACTCACTGTAAATTTCTAGACACGTGTAACTTTCAAACTTACCTATAGTTAATGTGAAAATTACACAATTAAAGTGAATGTCACTCATGAAATATCATGAAGCTGATATTTTTTGCACGTGTTTCCTCAAATAAAAAAATTATTCAAAATACTCAGAAGCTATATATTTTAAGGCATTCGAACCTACAGCTAGTTGTGACGTGATATCTACAGTTTATTATTTTTCAGGGTAATTCATATTTTCAGTGTGTATAAACAACCAAGAAGTCTCGAACGTATTAAATACTATTCTTCTCAAGTAAGTCTCAAACCTGACTCGCTTCCTATTACAATTCCTTTTAATACATGTAATACAAAAGTACGCAGGTCATGAGTCTTGACTGGTATTAAAAAGCAATATTACTACTAAACCTGAACGGATTTCGAAAAGACTGGGATGTAAATATATTATATTTATACATTGGTTACTTTACCATAATCAACACGAATGAAGTGATTAATCACAATAAATCTAGCGTACACAAAAAAGTACTAATGTTAAATCGTTACCTCGATCCTAAGAAGTAGCCCCAACCCAGATAAATCACTGCGACTAAAACGTCTAGTGTCATCATACACAGTAACAATGGAACAAGTTAAATTCCCTAACGTGTATAAAAGCTGTTCATTACAAAGTTCTCCAGATCAGATATATTAAGAAAAGGCAATACCAAGTTACAGCTATTCGGTTTCTCCACGCCCTTAAATTATGCAATGTGACGGAACGTACTCTTTCTTCATTATCTTCACAGGCGAAAAGTTTCATTTGTAAGTTCTACATTTCTTAATTATTCCCTTTGAGTAAATAGTGATGAAGAAATCCCATAATCAGCCTCAGCTGCTTTTTATCCAACAGCGTCGTAGGTAAATAACTCTTTGTATACATGGGATGTGATACGTTGAGTATGAAAGCAAAGGGATGCCTATAATGTAGACGGATATTTATATCATAATTTATTATTGGTAAATATCGAAAAACTGGTGGAATGTTTTTACGTTGTTAAGCGTAATAAACATTGGGATGGGTAAGTTACGAATAAAACCAACTGCAAAACAACTGACCAAATACGAATTGAACTCAATCTACATTAGTTGTGTACCTGTATTCTTTAAAATGATATAAACTTGGACACAACTGCAGAAATTACTTATTTACACTAGATTTGATATAAACACCATAGATGATTGTGACCACTAAGTAAATTTATTTTATATTACCCATAAATTACAATCTATAAAAATTTAATATGTTTGTTATTTAAACACAGGATATTTGCAAAGTAGACCAGACATCGAATATAAAGAAAATACAAACTCGGTAATCAAACTGGTCTGATTTCAGCTAGTTTGCCAATCTCTCACTTCTTTATTCGTAACGCAAAAACATTATAAAAATATTTATGTTCTATTCAACCAGTTCATTTTAGTGAAACTCGATACGCCAAAGAGAACCTCTTTCCTTCCTTCTATAATATGTTCTTTTTAGAAACTAAAAGTTTGTTACCAATAGACAGATATACAGTATTAACAAGACAATTGAACTAGTCCAAAGCGATCAGATGTAAAACCTTAAAAAAGAGTAATTAAAAGGACGAGTAAGTATAATATTCCTATAAATATAATATTTTTCAAATACAAAATCGTAAAAGTTTTTAAATTTTTATCTTATAAAATTGTTGATTTAAATTATACTTTAAACTAATCTTTAATATAATTTAAAACAGCATATTTATTAAATATGTTATTACTAGCTGCGCCATCGATACCTTTTTTTTAGTCCAAGGCTCGGACCTCGATACCTTTCTCATGTATCTTCGTAGACGCAGATGTATGAAAAAGGTATCGAGGACGGAGCCTTGGACTAGACTCAAAAGAAAGTGAAAATTTTCCTTTCAGTCGTCATGTTCACTAAAACCAAAGATCCTTGTAAGCAATACTTGCTGTAGAACGATCAGGAATGTATGCATAAAGATTTCGCGAGTTGCTAACACGCGAGAGACTATACAGATTTGACAACTTCAGGCTTGTGCAAAGCAGCTGATTTATATATATATATATATATATATATATATATATATATATATATATATATATATATATATATATATATATACACGTCACCGACATGCTGCAATAGCAGTATACCTTTAGCTATAAGGGTAACATGTACGTATATCTATGCAAGTAAAGTTAAATTGAATACGTGGAAAGTTCAATACGTGTATACTGTGCATTGTATAAATTGTGTTTTAGTTTATTATTTTAATTGTTCAATTGTAGAACCACTGTGCAGTACGACAGTGAGTACTAAATATGTTAATATTTTTATGTAGAAAAATTAATATCAAAAACACAGCATTTATTTTCAAATATTTCCAATATTAGTATCAATATTTGCGTTTAAAAATTCTTATTTCTCATTTTTTATTTTTTTAATATTTGATCACGCAATGAGTATTTCGTAGTGGCTTAAGTGTTATATTACTAGCGTGGTAGAACAGATTTCTAGTCGTTCGATAATATTTTTGTCGCGGATTTATAATTAAAAATTCCATAAAATTGTATAAAACTACTGGTATTTCATAGTTTTAAGTTTTTACTTTTGTCGCAGTCCCCATGATTGCCTATGTTTTTTTTCTTAGTTCTTACTATAAACAAAGAATTTCTTTTATAGCCGCACTAATAAATTATATTTTCACAAAATTTTATGACTGTCATATGCATTTATCGACGCATGATCGATTAACATGCAATAAAGTATGAAAAACGTAGCTATTTTTAAAATAATTAATAACATCTAAACCGTGCACTTTTGTGTAATCCTGTTTTGCTTTTGATTAATTTCTTAGGAGGTCTTAGTGTAAAATTTGTTACGGATATTATTACGAAGACCAAATAGAGATTGCTATGCTAACATTAGAGAAAGTGATTTTTTAACTAATTCGTTGGGCATTTTTATTTTTACACAACAGTCTGAATCTTATTATGAATATGTTATTAAATTAGTTACTAAAAGTAAAATAAGATGCGTCTCATTTAAGGACCATATTATATATTAATAACGATTAAGATATTACTCTGTGCAAAACCCCTTCAAAAATAAACAAAAAGTGATATCGACTGGTTGGAAGACATATTTGTTAATTAAATGTATTCTACTTCCAAATTACTCATAGAAACCGAAACGAATTTTGTAAATTCTGCTGATTTACACACGAATATCAATGAGAGACTTAATTCCACTCATTTTTAGGATTCCAAAGCAAAACTTGGAATTCTCACATCCATCTTAGATTAAGGAAAAATAAAGTTTTTAAAAGCCCATAAAATTCATAGCCACATATATAGTAAATAACATAAATGTGACGTGAAAAATTGATATTTCTAAATAGTTTAATATAAATAATACGTAGACTTAAATGTCTTTAAGCCGAAATATGTAAGTAATATTCGTAGCACGAGTTTTATTCGTGTTTGACAGATTTTGAAGGATATATACGGAGTAACCTAAAATAATGAAATGTCTTGAAAGTGCTTACTTCAATAAAACCATAAAGGGGAATGAAAAATTATATTTCAAGTGATAGATTTGGAGCATTTTCGTGTATAGTAACATGCTAAATGCATATGATAAATATGCATTTAGCATGTTACTATACACGAAAATGCTGGAAGAAAAACGTCTTTTGCTGAAAAACTTTCGTTATTTTCAAATTGAAGAAAATTTCATATAGAAAAAAAGAAGCGTGACCAAAACATTGGCAAACGAAATGTTTTTGTTTACATTTCGTTGCGTAGTTCGACTCTTAAAACAATTCAAATATTGCTTATTACACGACTGTGCAATATGGAGTTTTCTGTATTCAGAGCGAGGGGTCTCTTTTTTGGTTTTATTATTTCCATAAGATAATTGCTTGAAATTACAAGTGTTTCGTTTCTAGAAATAATCTTTACGTTAATAAAACTTTTTCTTTGCTTTGTGCGATTTTGATAGTTTATTGTGTAGGCAGCTGTGATAAAAGGTTTATATATATGTCTGCCAAACAGAACCAAATACAAGACGCACGATGGAAAAAGTACTTAAGAAGCAGAATTGCTTAAGAATCTGTAGATATTTTTATATATTAGGTTTGTGTACGTCAAATGGAAAAGCAGAACACATAAAACTCATTCACGCATCCGTATGGTCATTTTACGCAACCGATTTTTTCAGATATCGCTTGATGTAGAATCTTAAAATAGATCATAGCAATAAAGCACATAAACTAGCATATACCGCAATAACTTGAAAAATATTGCAATAACTTGATAATTTCAGTGAAAGTGAGCAAATTAAATGTACATACAGGATGGAGCCTCATACAGGATGGAGCATCGTTTGAAAGAGTTTCAACTCTTTTCTTTCATAAGTTTAAGTTATACATGTTCAGGAATCAACTGAAAAACATATATGCCACTCCCTACTGCCCCCCCCTCCTTACTGTCGAAAATTCTGAATCTGCATTATTTACGACAATATATATGTCTCCCCTCTCTGATTAAGTAAATTATGTTAAGTATTATTAAATACTTATTACGCTAGCAAGTCCATACTAGCGATAACTTATTTATAAATAAAATAATTTACTATCACAAGGTATGGAACCCTCGACGCGCCGGTCAGACTCGCACTTGGCCGTTTCTTTGGTCAGATCTTGTTCATTCCGAAAGTTCTTCTTTTAAGTAGCTTCTTGTTTGTTTTAAGTAGACTATGAAAAACGAATATTTCAAAAATATTCAATAATAACCCCCCGGTGACACATATTTTATATTTTGATTTAAGTAGCTTACATTTTACGATTGCATGAATTACAAAACAATTATGGCAGAACTTGTCACACAAATGCTGCCACATGTTTAGATAAAATAAGCAACTCCAATGTCATCTGCAAATATCATTACACCAATGTATTGCATATATTTAAGCAATCTAGTTTAAAACTCTTTTACCTAATCTTTAAATACCAGTATCTTATACACGTGATATTTTGAATATATAAATTATATAATATAAAACAATTTTTGTGCATCGAATGTACTGCATATGAAACCTTTCTCACACTTTGTCTCCTTTTTAATTAACAATGATGTAATAAAACTTATAACGCACTCAGCAAACTAAAGGACTATTAGTTCTTACATACGAAACGGCACACAAAATACATATATTACTTTCCGCACTTCTCTAAAATCAATATTTGGATATAGCCTTTTACTCATACGCAACTGAATCAAAGATGTATTTTTTCCAATTCAATTATCCTATTTATTACATTTCCGGCAATAAAATTTTGTTGTCAATGTGCTATAGAAAAACAAAAAATTAAACCCTGTTCAATAGTCATGCTCATTTCAATCTAATATTCAGATAGACTAAATAAAATACCTCGCCGACCAAATATCAAAGAGCAGACAATTTTACGCTACGTGAATTTACGTATGATAGACAATAAAAGACGATAAATTATGCCTATAGCAACTCTTACCTTACAGCATTTGACTGGGAAATAACGTAACGTAACATATATTATGTTTTCGCTTTGTCGTGTTTCTTCTATTTGGCCATACTCACAAAAGTAATACAATTTATAGACGATAGTAAATAATTAGTGATTGCCAAAAATAGCCTGGTGATTTCGAATTAAAATTAACCATCCTTCAAATACAAATTACAATTTGCATTTGATGAAAGCGTATATTTTTCTATAACCCTTTACGAAATTATTAACTTAATTACCCCTAATTAATGTCAATAAAAAGAAACACCATTAGCCTATCACCAATAGATTATATCTACCATTTTTCAGACTTTTGTAGCCAAATGGCAAAAACGGAACCCTTATAGTTTCGTCCCGTCCGTCTATCCGTCTGTCTGTCTGTCCGTCTGTTTCTCCGTATCCATTTTACCCGGAGACTATTGGCATTATATAGATGAAATTTTGATGGTAAGTGTTTTCTGTGAAAATATTACCAAGACTAAAAAACGTTATTTCAATCTAAGTAAGAATGAGTCAGACTCGGCCGCGAAAGATTCCGTAGCAGTAAACAATAATAAACTTGAGTCCTATCTAATGATACCTAGCACGCTTATATGCACTGGATTTATATTCATCCCTCAGTTACATGTGGCGTGCCACCCCTAATATTTTTTTTCATAAGTCCATTATTTCATTGTATAGCGATACATTCGCGCGCGAGTCTGATTCGTTCTTACTTAGATTGAAATAACGTTTTTTTAATCTTGGTAATATATTAAAAATATATGGTAGTTAAGCATATGAGATTTTACTGCTGCAATTACAATTTCAAGGGGAGAAAAATTACTCAAAATATTTAAAATATTCTAAAAAGTTCAATATTCTGGAAATATTCATTAATTTCATAAATTCGAAATTTTTAATCATTCCCGCAATGCTGAAAAATAAACCGGTTAAGTGGGAGTGGATTTAAGTAGGAGTGGATTTAAGTCATGTTATGAGAGTCCCGTAAACCAACAAAACAGTTTACATATTTAAAAATTTAACAATTATAGAAATTTAAACAAATGTTTCCATGTGTTGATATTATGTTATGCTATATGCATATATTATCAAATATGCATTTCATAAATGTAATACAAATAACTCTATTGTTATTAATTTATTAATGTAATGTAATCGAAATAATTTCGTGCAGATGTATGTACTTAATAATAACGATTTTTTTTATTTTTGAGAAACATGGTTAATACGCGAATAAAAATTCGAGAGAATCTGTGGTAAAAAATTTTGGAGAATCATATTTCGCGAAAGAAATGGCTTACAAAAAATGTAAATAGACATTTTCAATTGAATTTAAAGTGCCTTCGTTAATAATACTTTCTTGATTAGAAAACTTATCTCATCATCAATGGTATGGAGTCAAATTTTGTTTGATCTATGGGAAAGTTCTCAAATAAATGATTTCCATATATTTATATAAATCTAGTACGTGTTCTTGTAAAATTTCTTCATAATTGGATTTAGGATTTTTGCACCCATCAAATTCAAATTCCACTTGAGACTAGGAAATTACAGAAGTTTGATAATGGGAAACACTTGTTGATTTGCTAATGCTTTTTCTACAAAATATTGTTTTCTTCAAAGTTTGAAGACAACATCTTCATGACAATATGTTCTATATGTAAGAATATATTCAAATGCTCATTCCATCTTCCTATGTTTAAACTATTATTTACCGTTTAATGTACTCAAACTGGCACCTAAATAAATTTAACTTGATACCTGGAATTCGCGATTAAACCATCTTAAAAAGTCCCTTTTGTGTTCCTAGGTATATAAATAAATAATATAGAACTACACAATTATAGAATTACACAAAATATAAATAGATATTTCAAAATATTCTCACTGTTATAGCTCAGTTACCATACACTTTTATATACCTCGATTGAAAGTGACTCGTTTAGTGTAGTGTCAAGTCCAATTTATTTACATTGTGAGTTGTATTTTAAATATTTGAATTATAAAAGGATTACCAGGATAACATTGCGTGAGTAAAAATTAGTTTTACATCGCTATAGCTATTGTACATATATGCAAAAAAGACGCTTATGTATCATGCATCATTTATGATTTTGGGCACAATAATTTTACAGTAAGTCGTGAAGTGAAATAAAAAACAACACTAAAAGAAGATAAAAGACAAAACGAAAATTAACAAGTGAAATGAACGAAATTAAAAAATTTGACATTATTTATTTTTATTGTTTAAATATTTGATCTCTGCAATATACAATGCAATGAGTATTTCGTAGAGGCTTAAGAATTATTTTACGATCGTGGTAAAACATATTTCTAGTTGTCCGATAATATTTATGTCCGGGATTATAAAATTAAAAAGTCAAGAAAATTTATAAACGCACTGCTATTTTATAATTTTCAGTTTCTACTTCTGTTCGCAGTCCCTACAACTACTTATGTTTTTATTTAATAAAATGACCTAGGTAGACCGATAAAAAGACTGGCAATATTCCATATATTGTTGGGATCAGGTGTTACCAAAATGAGAATTACTCTTTTATATAGAGAAAATAAAAAATAAGCCCCACAATTTTCTTTATATCGTCATAGTCATATAAAAGTAAAATGTTATATTGTTTGACCTATAAATCTCGCAGACCCGACAGAGTCGTAACGATGCGTGAAATTTCAAGGAATAAAATTCATATCGAGCAAAAAATGAATTCATTTTCACAATGGCTGAATGTCAATTTCCATTAAAATTCAATTTTAAATACCCATCGTTTTAACCCGGGCCTAAATGCACGGATACAAACTTCAATAGCCGATCGGTTCTGAAATTTGTACCTGTGCCTTTAGGCAAGGGTTTATTGACTATTTCTCAAAACTGATTACATACTGTAATAGATTCGTATTACTATTTCCATTTCTTATTAACGTTTCTTAACGTGTTAAAAATGTAATGTAAGATATTTTTTTTCTTTTAGATTATGAACAATTCGTTTTTTTATATTGTTGCTTAACCCTATTGTCAATCGCTGAAAAACTTGATTTTCTATGTCCTAAAAAATAAAACATAATCTATTTCTTTAATATTTCTTGTCTCTTTTGCAAATATACTCCATGGTCTCTTACAGTGACCATCTTCCTTACAAATTATTTGTAGAATACACCGAATGTTAAATCATAAACGCTGTTTTCCAAAAACTATTTTTTGAGTTGAATTGCTTTTATTCTGAAGGTTTGATCTAAGTTTTTTCACCACCATATTTATACATAGGCACCTTAAAATTATTTCACATTGAAGTTGAGTGAGGGATGAAGATAAAGCATCAAATTACATAGACATTTGTTATTACAACATCTCGTGTTGTCGCGCCTCGTTTTCAGTATCTGCTTTCATATGACGCAACAAGGAAGGTGGTCAGCCTCTCCCTAATCGCCGAGACCCACTTAACTTACATGAAATGTATCTCATGTTACACTGTGTCAGGGGTATCTATAGTCAGTTGGTAGATATATGTATTATGAGACTTGTATTTTTTAAATGCAAAAGCGTTACATATTTCAGAAAAACAATTCCATTCCAGAAAATCCAACTAAGTTCCTATTAAATTATATACAAAATTGTAATTTTTTGGAACGATCTACGATCCTACCGTACTCTGAGCACTATGTGGTTGTTTTGCGCCTTTATTTTTGTTTGAGTATATTACATCATCTTTATTTGATCTGCTTTCTTTAAATATTGAAATGGCACCTCAAAAAGGAAAAAATTGAGACTAAAAGAGTCTCAATTTTTTCCTTTTTTTAAGTAGTTGGAGTTTGCAAGATGTAAAGATATTTTCCACGTAAAATTAAATAAAGATAAATTACGTGTAGGAAACCACTTAAAACTAAAACGAAATAAAACCAACTTTTACGATCACCAAGAGGCAATGTAAAAGTTGGTCTGATTTTATATAATATTACTCGAAATATGTACCTTCCTTCACGTTCATATGTATGAAGGGGTGAAGTTCCTTATGGAGATAATCAATTTTGGTAATGAGACGTTACATTTGACTTACTCTACTATTTTTAACACCAATAAAATCCAAACTTAATCATAAACAATTAAGTTTTAGGTAGCAATTTTGTGTATTTATGATTTATTTCAACATTTTTCTAGATATAAAAAAATCGTATTCTTATATGTATTTGCCATCCTAAATATAGATGCTTTACTAACCTACTATTAAAAAACTAACAAAAATAATTTTGTCTTTACGTGCTTATTATGGATACTTTTTTTCTATTTTTAATGGACCATATTTCAAAAAGAAAACCCTTAAAATTTCATTCAAAAATCTCAATTTCGCATAATGAATATAACCTGCATATATTTCAGCCAGAAAAATAGTGCTCAGTAAAATGAAAAGATAACTGAAAATTTTGAACAAAATTTGGTCATATTTTAACTTAAAATTTTGCAAACATTATTCGGTTTTTAACATTATTCAAAACTGAGATTTTGTACGCAATTTTTAATTTTTTTAGAAAAAAATTAAAAAATCAGTTAATTTGTTTTTTATATTTTATAATGCTCTAGCGATTTTTTTTTCAAAAAATCAATTCGTAACGTCTTAAAGTACAAACAATTTCGTTTTATTTTTTTTTGTTATTTATTAACTATTATTTGCATGATAATTATTTGCTTTCTATAAAAAACTGATTATTAACTAATCGTACTAACAATGTATAACAGTTTTGAAAAGGTAAATATATCGTAATATACATTTCAAAACTATTTCAAAATTAATACTCTTCGCTCTTATTTTAACATGGCGATGCGTTTTGAAAAACGATTTAGTTAGTGGTATTTATCTTTTTTGGTGTTTTTAGTAATTAATTATCTCCAATTTGTCACGCAAAATGTCTGAGAACTTAATTTTTTTCCACTTATCCAGATTTTTAATTAAACATGCGGTTATGCATGAAAAAATTAAAGACTCATTAGAGTTTTGCAAAAACAATTGAAAACATAAAAAATATTATGCTGATCTTATTCTTGATTAATGAACAATTAGTATAAAATTGACATAATTTATTTAGATTAAAAAAGATATAGAACATTTGGCTTCGTCAAAATTTTAAAATAAATGAAAGAATCTTAACTAAAGATTGAATATATTTTTAGGAGACCTTTCTTGTAACTTTCCTTCAATATTCGATGATTTATCCAAACTTAACTTTAATGTCTTATATAGCTTTCATTGGGAATCATATATTTAAATACGCAATGAAAATCCCTTTAAATTGTAAAAACCTTGTATAATTTGATATTCCTAAGCGGACTAGTCATATTTTTTTTATTCATCAAATTCAAGAACCAATTCCGAAAAGAAATTATTTTTACGAACATAATTTTTGATGCAAAAGAATATTCATTAATAAATTAAATTTTGCAATGCGGTAGGTATTAATTCGGAGTAAAAAAGATCTTCTTTTTATGCCATAATGAAGAATATATAAGAAAATTTAAGACAAGAAAAATTCACTTTGTTGTCCGTCTCTCTATCAAGACCTTTTTTCTCAGGAACGCGTAAAGGTATGAGTTGAAATTAATATGAAATACTTAGGTCGACGGTCCCTTTGAGCTGTAAAAAGTCAAGCTTCTAAGTGAACGCTATAAAGAAAAAACTAAAATACGGCCATTTATGCCCCATATTTTGACACTTCCAAATAAATCTACACCTATAGGGTACTTCCTGTTAACCAAGAAGCATGAAATTTAGAAAGAAGCAAGATCTAACAGCACAAGTAACGGAAAAAAATCTGATATTCTTAATTTGTAGTTATTTCATATAAAAATTATTTTTTTAAATATGCACCTGTTATGGTAGACAATATATTTTCGTTCCAAAAAAATATTAAAATTTTGTCAATATTTTAATAAGATTATTACGCGTCATTAAATTTTTATAAATACCTAAATATTTACGGTATTTATAAAAATACCTAATTATTTCTTTCCTATTGTGAGTTCAATTCATGCTTGATAGATTTTTAATTTGATGGCAATACGACTTAGTGTTTTGCAAAATTATTAGAACAACAGCAGACAATAATAATGAACCTATTTCGATATGCAGGACATGCGAACGAAACAGAAATAAAAGTAATTAACAAAAATATGCTTTAAGGGGACATGGTATAATAACAGATTTAACGTGTTTATATTAGAGAGAAATGCTCTTATTTTCAGTGGCGAGGGAAGTAATTGTTACATTTTTTCTGTCATTCATTTGTCGAGTTCAGTTGTTTACCTTTCGATCCTAAGTTATCTCCATAGTTTGCTTTTTTACGATTTATGAGCTCATACATGTTTGACATTGGTTATTTGGACTTGTTTTTTGCTTCTGATTGAGATTGGTGTATCCGACATCATAATTTGGATTGTTATTTAAATTGTTGCCAAGCGGTTTGGATCATTTCACGTGCCATGACTTAAAACTGGGAATAGGCTACTTATTCGCAGCGGAAGTACGCTATGATACATTATTGATATATTGCAAGGACTATTATTCGAGAAGTTCCTAGGCTGTACAGTAGCTACGCCAACCAACACGGAGGAGGAGCGGTGTAATGTCTTCCATCGTGTCTTTTTGTCAGACTATATTTGGAAGGCAGAATAATGAGAATTAACTTTTAGAAGCATTCCTTAGCTGTAAATGTTGGTGAAAAAGAGGAACAAATACTGATTAAAATTGAAAATGATCTAAGGTTAGCTATGGATAAAATTGAAAGACTTGTTTTTGTACCACGTTCTATTATTCTTTATCATATATTAAGAAAATAAGGTATGTCTATATGAACGCAGAACTTCTTATTAACTGATTAATAAAAAATAGTACAATTTTGTCGAGAGATCTTAAGGAAAGTTTTAGAATACCTTTTCGACGATACAGCGTAGAGTGGTGTATCATAATTTAAGCATTTCAGAATATTAAACCTACATAATACACATTATTGATGTATGATAAAACCCCACTGAGACCAGAATCCAGTTTCTACCATCCCAACTTATTTGTTGATTCAATTTTGTAGTGAAATTTGACAGATACTTACCGTTTCCATTGAGCGTGCTCAAGTTTAAAGGTAGAACGATATTTGCAGTTTTTGCGAAGTGACAAACTTATTAGAAGATGTTCCATTGTTTGCCTGCTTGAGAATTTAGTACTAGCAAGATGGCGCATCATATTACTATGCACTGACCGTACACTTAAACCACGTTTTTCCCCGTCAATTAACTAGTCATAGTGGTACGATCAATTGACCAGCGCGCTCACCGGGCTTCAATCCAATTTATTATATTTTTTTTTCAATTTGAGCTGTTTCAAAAATATAGTCCACCACAGTGAAATCATGTTCAAATATGATTTACACATGAAAATTTGAATTATAATTGAGTATACCAGGCAAAACCAGCAATCTTTTATTTATTTTAGTCATAATATTTTGAGGCGACCTACACTATATTTCGGTTCAAGGGCATCATTTTATTTTGTGAAATAAAAATTTTTAATTAATAATTTTATTATTTAAATTTATGGACATCACAATTGTTTTGTTTTACTAGTATGGAGCTTACACTTAAACCACGTTTTTCAACATCGATGGACTGGTCACAATGGCACGATCGGTTAGCCAACACAGTCTGCGAATTTAGATCCTATTGATTTCTTCTTCAATTTAAGATATTTTAAATATGTAGTCCACTCCAAGGAGATCACACCCTAATGTGACTTACGAATGAAAAGTAAAACCAACAAGCTTTTATTTATTTACGCCGTAAACTTCTGAGGTAATTCAGATTGTATTCTCATTGTCTTGCTTTATTAATACTACCGTAAAAGGCTAAATAGAAAAAAAAATTATAGTAATTTTTTAAAATTATTCGATGATTTTGTAAAAAATTAAAATTTTTATTTCCTATGCAAATTTTATTTTCATATTTTCCCAGTTTATAAACTCTTAGTTTTTAAGATAATTGGCATATTAGCTTTATTATAATTTTTTACCCAATAGGTCTTGGAATGTTACACGCATTTTTTCTTTATTTCCGAATTCCACAAGAATTTCTAAATATTACTGACAGGCTATTTTATAACCACACTAATAACCTATGATTCTACCAATTTTGTTGCCTCTTTGTTACATAGTTTCAATGCAGCATCGATTAATGTGAAGAAGCAAAAAGTAGATATCTTCAAAATAATGAATAACTTCCAACTATGCAGTTTTCTAAAAGTCTGTTTTGTTTCAGAATGACTATGTAAGAAGTCCATTACCCATCACTTTAAGTTAAACTACTGAAGTAGGGACAGCTTGTTTATTGCATTAGTACGTCTATATTTGCCAGGTATCCGTCAGCATGTGTGATCATCAAATGCTCTTGAATCCTTTGAAATCTACTGCGGGATGTGCTTGTAATGTAATACTTTTATCCATTTTCGTCAAAAATTCTCTATTATGCACTTTTATGTTCATTTTTAAAACAAAAAAAAAACCGTTGAACTATTCAAAAATTGTAAGCTGATTTTAAATCCTGTAACAAAAACTGGTCATAAAACAATTTCCGACAAGGGATATTTATTCTAAAAAACTTTAAAATTCGGTGCACTAATTTCAGAGGCGTTTTAATGTTCCTGCTCATAAATGATTGCAAATAATTATTAATTAATTCTAATAGTCTGATATATCACAAATATGCAAAATAGAAAATTTCTTCAACTATGATAATTATATATATTTTTGGCACATGATAAAATTGAAACTTAAAAAATTATACGCCTCACCCAAGTATATTTACTTATATGTAATTAGAAAGTCATCCTTATTTAATATTATAATTACGACAGTGTATTCTATACAAATTCACGTCTCAACTGCGCAAATATACCTACATGAAATTTCGAAGAAAATACGTGAAATAAAGCTTATTTTATGTTCAGTTGGTTATAAAATTAAAACCTACATTAAAGTAAAAAATTATCTAAATAAGTTCAATAGTAGATAATCAAGAGTAGATAATAGAGAGTATTCGATTCTCAAATAATATATTATTCATAAAATGACCCCTTTTTAAGTAATTTGCTTGCGTAACGATACTATAATACAACATTTAATATAATCGGATGTATATGGCGTTTAGGGCTCTCGCGAATAACACGATACCGACTGGATTACAATTGTAATTAATGTTCCCGTTAGAAGAAATTTTGAAGTCGTGTGTATATAAATTTCAGAAATTTTATTCATAAAATTTCTTGCCATTTCGATCATGAAAGTAATACATGCAAACATTCAAGCATTTGTTGACATTCAAGCATTTGTAACATTTCACATTAAATGTGGGTAGCATACAATAGAGATATGCGATACCTTTACCATTTACGGTGTAACAGGACTTGAGTGGCTTCGCTAAAGTCTGCACCTAACTATGAAAGTCCGTAACAAGTCGACTTGAACCATATCGTTACCTTTGGTTCTTGTGGAAATATGCACTGCAGCCTAAGCAAATTTGAATTTCTCTATTGCTCAAATGATAAATAGCTGATTTCCCTGTGAGTTTCTTATATAAATTCATCCTGTAGCTTTTACACGTAAACTTTAGAAGCAATTAGAAACTATAACATTGCACTAAACATTATAAAAAGAAAAAGTATCGGTTGCATATACACTAATATTTACACAACTGAACACGCTTTCATGATTTTCCATTAAAGTGACTGACGGAAAGGAAATCGAAATCAGATGTTCAATTCGAGATATCAAAATTAAATTATTTTGTTCAATTCGAATATATACATTTATTACATCTTATCCGGGACTTCATATCCGTGGAGTTTGCAATTTGCGTACCATTTTTTTTCTTACGCACATCATTATTTTCTAAATGACTTTTTGGAACCAAAGAAATTTATTTTTCCACACACTCCTTGGAAACAAAAATAAATAAAGTAAAATAATAAAGCACATGTACACTGTACACTTTTTAACTGCCTCCGCATTAACAAGACGTTGAGATGAATTTCTTTTTTTGTTGAGATAAAATTGACCTTGAGATGAATTTCTGATTAATTTTTTAATAACTGCACTATAGACGGCTATTAAAACATTAATCAGAAATTCATTTGCAAAATCAATCTGTGTTTGTTTTCACTCTTTCTCCTTTAACGGTATTTTCAGTGGATTCATCTAAACTGAAGAGAATAGCATTAGAGATGAGTTGCGACTGAGACAGAATCTCGAACAAATTAAATTAAATTTCTGTTTTGTCATGGAAGATGAGGATTGTTGGAAATTAAAGAGGCTAGTGAATGTGGAAGCATTGTTCTATAAATTTGTCGATCCAGCCAATGGAATTTAAATATCAGAATACTGCTCATTAAAATATCCAGTGAACAATTGAATCTCAAAGAAAAATAATTTCTCCGATGATTTTGATTTTGCCAGTAGTCTTGTAAGTTTAAAGTCTAGATATTTAAACAAGGTAAATACGTTTAATGTTATAAAAACTCAGAACGGTCCATAGTTATGCATTCTCTGCTGAAATTCAATTCAAATCTCTGCCACTCTTTAGACACGTGACGCACAATGTCAGACGGATTTTGCGGAGTCATTGAGACATTGCCGTGCCTCAGATAAGATATAGATGAGAATAAGCACGCGTAATCTGTGATGATTACAATTTCTCCATCTATAATTCAATATTAAATTCGTAGTTACGTCCCTTATTACATAACTATTTTATTGTTTTGGAATAAATTTCAATATGAATAAAGGAAAATCATTTTTTAATTTTTTTTCAAAGTGTAGGTATTATTAAACATTTAGAATTCCATATTTATTTTGAAATAAGGTAATACTTAACGTTATAATTTTTTTCTCAAACAAATTGAAGTAAGGTAAATTTACTCTTATAATTTTTTTGCTTTCTTTCTATTTAGAAACTAAATCAAGAGACTTTTAGAACAAGATTGCCTTTTATTTTGTACTTACTCTTGCTAAACGAATAATCGAATAGACAACCTTACAATTTAAAATTAATCGCGAGCAAATGTGCAATCGGTTACCGATTTTAAAACGCAACATATATTATGGAAATTGTTGGTTCCAGTCCAACATTGACTGATGTGAAGTTTTTATTGTTAAAAAATTTTATTACGAATTTTAAAAACTTCATGACCCTTTTTTTAGATTCCCTCTTCAATATTCACGAGGGTTTCCATAGTAATAATGAAATGAAAATAAATCAAGTTTCATTTAATCAAGTTTGATTCTACGCTTTTCGCCGTATGGTTTCAGGGTCCCTCTATAAATTATAGCTACATTGATTATTTTTAAGTGTTGTCATATACCTACATTCAAAATTGACACATTATCTTAGAGGATGCCTATGCCATATAAGAAACCTATCTGCCAAATTTTCTTTACTTGTGGTCTGAAGTTTATTAATTATAATTAATTATTCTTATAAGGTGGCGCCGCCCCGAGATTCTGCTAAAGCTTTACAAAGCTGGTTGCAGGTGTTGCCTACAATTCGTAATATCTATATGATGGTATATTTTATATATTTTTGATACCGTCATCCTGCGAGACTTAGATCCTTGGGTGTTTACTCTGCAAGAGAAGTTTCGAAAAGTATTATCGGCTCAGCTAATTCAGACCTTTAGTTAAAAGAGTTGTTTACTCAGTTGTTAACGTGATGTTTGCACAATCATAAAATCTAAATCGTTATTGCCGTGTCCCAAAACGCAACATAACAATTAACGTCGAATTTAACAACAAATAACTATTTAAAAAAACATTGGCATTACTTTACGGCCTTAAACACAAGAAATTTCAATTTTCTCTCTATTTTTTGGAAACCAAATTTTGTCAGGGATACAGCGTACCGCGTACTCAAGGACGACCACTGTGGGCAGCGATTTTCCTTAAGCTACGGCTACGAAAAACCAATGATGCACATATCTAAAAAATACAAGCTATTCAGATATTGCAAATAAATTAAGTCAGCTTTTTATGTGTTTAAACAAACACACAAAACGAAAAAGAGACAAAAATTTCTAAAACCGTTTTTTTTCGTAAATACATTCAATGTACCGACAGTAAACTTTACAGTGTTCTTATTTATATAAATAAAAATATTACACGTGAATTTAAATAATGAAAGTCAGTGTGAACGTAGATTTTAATAAAAATAATCATTTACTGAAAAAGTATGGGTGAGATTTAAGTGTAAACTTAGAAGTACAGACGGGCATAATTCAATAGTAATTATTTAGGAATTTTGTGAAAGCAATAATAAAAGTAACTTATACGATATATTTATCGATGTACATTTTATGTAATTTAAAGCTACATTCAAAACTGACTTAATTATCATAAGACTGACATTATAAAACATTTGGATACCATCAGTATCGACAGTTTCTTTTTACTAATATTTTATGTTACTTAACTAATTTAAGTTATCGAAATGCGGCTTTTTATGTTCCAGTTCTGTAGAAAGATTGTTTTTACTAGCTGCAAAACTCACATAAATTATAATCTCATAAGTTTAAAGGTTTTATAAGATAAATGACGAATTCTTCAAGTTGTTTTTTCTTCTCTTGCGTCATCTCCGGTGAAATAGAAAACTGCTAAGGACGTGCGCGGTACATTATTGGCTTTAGCTGGTGAGTATAATATCAAAAATTTGTTTTATTGTCAAAAATAAGCTAATCACATCTCTGACGGAGAAAAACTAAGAACTGTCACTAATACGGCAGTTTCTACTGCAATATTTTCTTAATTAGCCCATATTATTTAAAATATTTAGTTTCATTACTATTCTTTTTTTGCAATACATTTTTCTAAAGTATACAACGCGAGTACATGCAAACAAAATAGGGGAACTCCAAAAACCCGCATAGGGCAAACTGCGTATAGGGTGCAGATCAAACACCTTGCCTTGATAAATTTAAGATTGTAATGAATGAAATAGTAGTCTTTTATAGAGGTTAATGCTTTAGTGGGATTTGCAAGTGGCATGATCTTCTTAAACCTTGGCAATAATTTTCAAGCGCTATGGTTTTGTTAAAGGCGGCGAAATGTAAATTGAAGACTCGTCTTCAACTAAGGCAAAAAAGGCTAGTTGAAATCACAACATAATATTAAAAGATGCCCACGTAAATAAAACTTCTGTCCTTTATTTTATTTCCTATTTTAGAAATAATTTTGACTAGAGATGAAGTTTGATTTGTTTACTTTGTATATAAGTAATAATAGTCCCTACATTTACATAATAATAAAATTACGTCTTACAAAAATTAAGGTATCAGAATCGACCAAAACTTTTTAGAATTTAGAAGGAAATCTAATTATGATTACAAACTAAATTGTATTACTTTAAACGATGGTATGAAACAAGATTTTTGGAGAAATTAAAAATAGGCACTAAAAAAACGGCTGAAAAAATAACAAAGGTTTGTTATTTTTGCAAGACAATGCACTTGTTCGCAAAAATAACGTTGCGGTAGCTGCTAAATTGAGACGTGACTTTGAATCTTTAGTTCACCTGCGCTGTAGCTCGTATCTAGCCTCCAATAATTAATATTTCTATAGAAAGACTGCGTGACAATTTCAAAAAAGATCTAAGGAGAGAGATATGATGAGGAATATATTTTATGATGAGGAAGAAATTGCGGCTCATTTTGGGGGCAATGAGAAGCTTTTTTCTTTTTCACCTTCTAAAATTAATTTCAAGATGGAAGAAATTAAATGAGCTCAACAGATTTTACGTTTAAAAAGAAAATAATCTCTTTGTTTCGTTGAAAATGCAACCATTTCATTCCGTGAACTTTTCAACCTTCTCCCGTACGTTGCGACGTATCGACTGAGCTCATATCAAAATATAGTATTGTTGGGATAACTATTCTTGTTTATTATGTATGAAAATACATTAACATATAATTTTAAAGACAAACAATATTTGTCTGTTTATTTTTTTTAGAATTAGACAAAAACTGCTTAACAAACCGACATGAAACATCAATCATCATGAAAATTTATTCACCAAGATTATTCTTAGAACGTGTGAGTAAAGGGCGGTAAATTGTATCAAGCAGAAGTAGAACTGCCACAATGAAAGTTTCCCGTTCAATGCATATATGTTAATCTGTTCACAAGTAGTATTTTTTTAAAAATAAATATATTACCTACTGTATATTTTAGAGATGGAAAAGGTAAAGTTGATCTGTCCAACTCAACTTTTTACCGCTTATTTATATATCTATATTGTTTTTATCTCTTTGTCAAAAATGATATAAACATTTTAAAATACTACCTGACAGACATCAAGGCAAGAGATATAACATTTATTACTATCGATTTAAATGGTCTTCACTAAAAAGTTATTCTTACATATTTACTTTAACATCAATAATTCAAGGGAAGAATATTTGTATTTATATTTGTGTTCTTGACACTTGATAAATATTTTCATACAATCAACTTTAATATTAAAACTGGCTTCCATTTTTTTGTAATACGGTGGCTTTTCGAATCTAAGGAAAAAAAATTAACTATTAAAACAATTAATGAAAGTATTTGTATCACGTAGTTTCATTTAGTTGTGAATGAAAGTTAAGTGATTATTTCTCTATTTAAATTGTAAGCAAGTGGTCGCACATCTATGCGTGAAAGACTTCAAAAAATAAAGAAAGCTCCATAAATATCAGAATTTTATTGAAATAAACATTTTGAATTGGAAAAAAGAATACCATACAATTTTTTGCTGTCAGACAAAAGTTAAAAAAGATTCAAAAAACGTTTTATTTCAGATTCAATATCATTCCGTGTCTTCGTTTTTTAATTTATTTATCTACTTTAGTGTATAAAACTGATACATATTGCGTATTTATTGGAAATAATAAAATCGTCATTTATGTAATCACAAATCAAAGTTATTAATAGATCGACTAGCATGAATTAAGGGGAGGATTGAAAAATGTTTTACTTTTAAGGCTATTATCAATCCCATTTGATATAGTATTGGTGATGTTATTAGACGATAATGAGTCAAAAACCCTATTAAATTCTCTGTGAATCGAATAGTTTCAAATAGTATTAATTATATATATATATATATATATATATATATATATATATATATATATATATATATATATATATATGTGTGTGTATATATATATATATAAATCAATTCCATATAATAATACATACACACATCGGGGTGATTATTTTCCAAACCACATTTCTTTAATACTGAAGAAAATTTTTATTTCCACTACCCGGATGCTTACTTTATACAGCACAAAGACCAAATGAGATTGCATACATAGTCTTCAGAAACAGTTAAACCTTCTGGTGTACTCATGTAATGCGTACATCTCCAGAAAGAAAAGCGATATTCACACACTACCATTTTTATGTTATCACTTCTGAAAGCAATACTCAGAATCATACTTGATAGTTGGTGAAAATGTCTCCGTGTAATCAACTTTTGTGAACATCATTCTTGTGATGTTTAGATAAACAAAACGTAAAAATCAGGATGCTTATTGTATAGAAATGGTTTCATTTCATTTATGTGATTTATATCGCTAAAAACTCCCAACTTAGTAAGTCGAGAGCTTCTCAATATTAAATGAAGTAAAGAATAATAATATGGAAATAAGTCTTTTGATACAAAATTTTACTAGTAAGTTCAATTTCTTTAAACATTTTTGAAAGTTTAATGGTTTTTAATATAGTCCACCACTTGACCTTATCCACAAATAATCCCAGTGTTACGAATTCTTTTGTTAATTTATTTTGAAGAATTAATCTGATGGTCCAAATTGCAACACGGCAAAGGTAAATTTTATTTTCCAAAATACGACGTATTTTACTAATTGTAACTTTGTAGACGTATAAGCCAAGAGTTTGATTTAGTAAATTTTCTAAATTGAATTGTATAATTTACCATACATTAAAGAAAATATGTCTGTTTATAATGAAATTTGATATAAGCCTTATTGATATATATAAGATTAAAGAGATTAGGATAAAAATTTACATCAACGACGCGGAAATGCTTAAAATTCAATTATGATGCTCCAATGTCAAGAAATAATAAGACAACCGTAATAGTTATACATTTATACGTCGATATTCTTACGAATTAATTCACTGTGTAGAAAAAGAAAACTCGTCATATTTAAAGAGAAATTTGAATATGATTTTATCATTGGATATCAAGTTTTTTTAAAAGAAAAAATTGACAACATTAAAATAAATGTCATGGTACGCCACGTAGTTGTTTTTCAGTTTTTATATAAAGAATACGCACAAAGTAAGAATATACCTAATGCCGGTTCAATGAAGTCAAATAAGGTATTTTGCAAAACGCAATAACACATTGCCTTTCAGTATCACGATATTAAAAAAGGCTTTCCATTCACATAATATTCAATTCTCTCGTACTTCCTGTATTCGTGAAGCTTCAAAGCGCTTGTATAGGAAATTCAGTATTGGAGTTTAATAATAAGCATCTTCGTGACATTAAATATGTGAAGTATTCGTATATTCATATTCATCTACAAAATAATATCAGTTGCAGTTAAAAGTGGTCGGAAATAAATCGTTATCTAGAGTAGAAATGAGACGAAACCCAAAATATTTTGTTTGGTCTAGAGCTAGTTTAAAAATATTACAAAGGCATTCTAACCAGACCATGCTATTTGTTCAATATATTCAAAGTATGTTTTATCATCAACAAATCACTGTAATCGCTAACAAAATTAAAAATGCGAAATTCAAACAATAAACTTTTCCATTTTAACCCATTTGCATTAAATTATTTTATGTTCCATAGAACGACTAAAAGTTTAACAAGTCGTGCATTTTCTTGATAAGTTTATAGTAATAAGTATCGCGTAATTATATTCTTAATTGTTTAGTTAACTTTAAGATTCTACTCTATTATTTTCGATCCTAACACATAAAGAATAAAAGTTTGTTATTTTCTCGTCATTGGATTAAAAGCCTAAATATACGAGTATTTTCTCTACGTCTAAAATTTAACAAAATATTCCTAAGGTATCACGGATGTAAGAAAACTGTTGCGGCTCTGACCGATTATATTTTTTTCTTAGAGATTTTATATTTTAACATATTCTTCTATAACTCTGTATCATTCAATACTATAAAACTCAGACATTTTCTTTGTTTAAAGCTGATTCAGTAGATTTAGATACATAATATTTGAAGAACTGCTAAAGTAGTTCAAATATTTTATATCAGAATTTGCAAAATAAATTTTGTCTTTTTTTATACTTCGGTATAATCGTATGCGGATTATCTAAAACGTCACGAAAGTGATGAATAAGTAAGAAAATTCTACCGGATTGAAGTGATAAACGGAAAATCTTAGAAATTATTTAGGAAATATGCAAAAGCTCATTAAAAAGAATTAATTCGTTAATTTTGGAGGATAAGCTTCAGCTCGAAAACCACGTTGTAGGATTTCTAATGTATAGAATGAAACAATACGGAATAATTTTTGTAGAATTTTTGTGGAATTTGAAATTTGAAAAAAAACACATTGTGTTAAAAAACGGATGAAGGAAAAATCGAGAAATCCATAAATCTTAAACTTCAAGGTAATAAGAACTTATAAAATGAAATTTATATATGTTTAGGTTAGAAATGAAAGAAAGGATAGATATCTTACTCCACATATAAAATAAATTTGGTGTCTTGGGAAGAATTGTCGTAAAAACATTCATTACCGTTTTCACTGAACAGTCTATGTTTTTTAAACATATTGGAATATCAAACAAGGAGTTTCACAACTAGACCGAAAATATAATTGTAAAAATATTAACACATTAGTATCGTATTAATATTAAAACTATAATAATACACTGAAGGGAATTTGAAGATTCTAAACATTGTTAGGCCCAATATAGTTTTAGTTGCAATTACACTCTACTATGGAAGGGAATAAATGTAATTACTTTATTATGTTCTCCTCATCGCCAAATTTCTCGCGATAATTGATGAATTCAAATTGAGATAATTTTTAATTCATAAAAACTAATTATCGTGCATTTCATTTCACAATGGTTGTAATGATCAAAATATAATTAGAACTTACCTTTAATTAATGACTTACGTCATTCTTTTTGGAGTTATACTAGAGTAAAATACAGAGATTCAAAATAAATAATTACATTTAATCAACAATTTGTCTAATTAAATTCCTAAAATGTAGTATAGCACATAGGTATACTTCTCGCAGAACTTTTACACGAACCGTATCGATCCTTGTTTAACTCCCCCCCCCCCCCGATATATATAGGAAATCATTAAAATTCAGAAGGAATGTATATATTTTGAGCTAACATATTGTGTTAAAATGTCGATGTCACATGACAGACACAAGAAAATCCCAAATTTCAAGTATTTTGCTAAAGAGTTTCAAGAAGTAGATCTCCAAAATCTAGTTATTGGTTCAAAGATGTTCGTCAAAATCTGTAGATCGGTTCCAATACATAAACAACGTGAACGTGATTCAGCTATAATACAAAGGGTAAGAATGTGATGAAAGATTGATAAAAGGCCTGATAATCGGAAAAAAAAATTTATTTCTCATTAATTTATAAGACTTTATACGTATTTAATTGAAACATAAATTTGTTTTCAGGTATTTAGAATTTATTAAATATCTACTCATTGTAAAAACCTTCAGAACACCTAAGCAGACCTATTTACTCCAGGAGACCAAAGAAACAGGGATGGAATAGGGGTAATTAAGAATCCAGCTCTAAATTTTGCATCGTGGCGTAGTTTTGTGGAGGCCCTGACCTTCAATGTGGTCTAAAATTACTTAATATGATCAAACATGATACGTTCAATCGTAAACCCAGGCTTTTTTAATTTATAAAGTATAGTACACGTCACTGGAGTCGATAAATGTTATTTTTTTATACAACATTGAAAACTAACTGCAATGGAATAAGATAGAGAACTATATTCCTGTGCAAATCTAAATGTTTTAATAAAACGCACGTCTCAACAAAAGGATTGACATAGTCATAGAAAAGTCGATTGTGATTTACATGTTTTCTTTCAAGTACAAATTGCTTTATTTATTCTCAGTCAAAAACAGTAAAGATTATGATCGTTTTTAGCAAAACTCCCATTACAATAGCAGTAAAGATGGTGTTTATGGTCATGTTAGTCAAGAGCACGAACACCAAAGAACTCATAATGATACCACTGATCACGAGGCAAAAAATAACGAGATAACGCGACTGCCATGACAAAGTTCTAAGATGCTAGAACATTCTTGATTACACTGCTACTCCTACGCCTGAAATTAAATTCAAAAAGCAAGACTGCGATGTCCTATTGCCTACGCTAAGAAATGACGTAAAGTTATATCATTGATGGTCCTTATTAGTCATCTTAAATATAATATATACTTGTAATAATTAAATAAAAATTGATTGTTAACAGACTTCGTACCCGCTAAATTATTTAACTCGCACGAACAGGTGTTGATGATTAGGATCGCTCTAGGGTTGCGCCACTAGAAGGTCGCGATCCTTGATTACGCGGCTAAGATACTCATAAGGTTTATAATTAATTTCAATAAATAATATACACACTTATATTCGACTTTAACTAATGACTTATCGCATACCAAGACGACCCCCTGCGACTATTCACTATTTGGTTAGTATGCGTATCAGGAGTCAGAAAATTTTTCCAATCGCAACTTACTCTATAGCTAGTCTCAGACTTTTGTTTGTTTACAAATGCTTTTTTCGCTTTTTCTGATATCGTCAGCTTTCTAATATATTTTAAATTGATTTTTTTTATTCTACTCCACCTTTTGGAATTAGCCGTGAGCTCTAATTTACATACATAGACATAACTAGTCAACTTGTATGTAAAGGTGGGATCATCTGTAAAAAACCTCTTTCAGCCAACTCTAATGCCTTTTTAAATTCTAGTAGTATTAGCAGATACCTCGAACATCGAAATTTAAATAGCCCTTGCTAGCTCTATGCTAACATTGTTACACATATATACAATAGGGTCGAACACCTTTGTATGGAGAATTTTTTAAATACCGGCGAAAAGTTGCCTTACATAAACATGAATAACTCCCTTTTTTTAAATTTTATCTTGACAGATTAAGCCCCCGCCGGAAACTGGAATTTTTTTTAGTTTTATAGACATTTTTTTTATAGTACATCCTTTAAACAAAATAATATTAAATTACATGTTTTGACTGTAATAACTGTAATCAAACTATAAATAAATTATTAAAAGCATTTATTTTTAAAATATTATAGGTCCAGAAAACTATAACAGTATAAAAAACCTCATTTTTTAAAGCAAAAATCCTTTTTCGTTTCAAAATTTGGTATGACTTTTCGAAATGCTAATTTAGATTTTATGAATCCTTTTCTTATAGTCTTGCTGCATACACTCAAATTTGTTTCAGTAACTACTTATCCACTGCCTGGGTGTGGCAAGGTAATCTCATACACTCCAAAACTGCATCTCCTTCATTTTCTACTAGATCTCGTAACTGCTCATTGGAAATGTTCATCAATATTGGGGGTTCGTATACATTTCTTGCCAGTCAATCATGTCTATATAAGAACTTCCATTCAAATTTATTTTATGTCTTCAAACGTCCGTGAATCATAATTTTCATTCACTTAACGACAAATCACGCCCCATACTTTCCCTGTGTTTGTGTTCATGCCAACAGCCGCTAAACATTCTAACAATATCTTTTCAGTCGTTAAAAACAGTGGATGGCTCTTTCAATATTTCTTGCAGTGCGAGATGCTAGAATCACGTATCTGATATAAATAAAACCTGGATCTTTTATATATATCTAATATGTTCCCCTGATATGATCTAATACGTTCCCCTTGTCCAATTTCTCTAAACGTCTTTGGTCCTTTTAAAATAACTTTAGCTGTTTTATCATTCCTGCCATCAAAATATGATGCAGGAGTTTCTGTTACCCTTTCTTTTGTTAAAATTGGATCGGGCTCTTTTTGTCTTACCCTTCCTAGCTTCGTCCTACCTATGACGTTAGTTGACTGTGCCTCATAGTTGGCATTGGAAGCAGAAGATAGCACAGAAGATATGCTGCAGCCCCACCTGACACCTCGTATCTATTGCACACAGTCGTCAAATTATGGCTTTATATGCTTTTGAGAGACTTTTTCAGCGGTGTCAAGACCATCAGCTGCCAACGAGCAGAAAGGAGGGTCCATGTCATAACTACCTTTAGATCTGTTCATCCGTTATGAATTAGAGGAAATTTCTTCGAGTCGTGTGGTTGAATTATTAATTTAACAACACGACTAGTGTTTAATTAGAATTAGTAATTTTCTATTCTGTAACTTTTTACTCTGGATGAGAGCTATTATTCCTGCACTAATCAGTCTCTTTGTACGTTGGTCTTCTAGAAATATTTGTTCCTCTTTTGGCATTTTTTTCCTCTTAAACAAGTACAGCTTTGAATTTCTTTACATTTACAAGAAGCCATGTCAAAAAGCTTTCTACCCTGTAACTCTTATAATGTTCGACGCACCCATTTGTAGAATTGCATCATATTTTTGTACGTGGGTAGGACATATTCTTTCAACTCTCCACTTTCACCAAATATGGAACATTTTAAGTTTTGCCTCGTAGAAGTCATGTTAAAAAAACGTAAATCAATGGAAACTTGTCAAAATAATTGCGCGCGACTTTTCACATTGATATAATTAGCGACACTAATTGAAACAAAACACTGCATTTCTTACTTTGTCCGAGCCGCCTTCACTTCATCGTCCCGCACTTTGCCTCTCTGGCACAGCGCCAATGTATAGTCAAATAATTAAAGGTTTGATTGCAATAGGTAATTTAGTATATAATTATATATTTTTTATAAGAGAAACCTATTCTCTATTATTTTGTAGGCCGCGAAAGTAGCCCTTAAACTGATATCTTTTTGAAATTTTCGATGTCTCGATGGGAGCTCTTTCCAATTTCTGATATTTTTTTACTATTTCAAAACGAAATTCGAAGAAAGAATTTTTTTCCAGCCAAATATGCAAACTTTTTGGTTACCCTTTCTCGTACTTATAGCAAGTTGAAAATCGTGCACACCAATATGCAGACACAAAATAGACCACTTACTGCTGTTTATTTCATTGACCACCCCTCTGCCACAACATTATTTGTGAATTAGTGCAAAGAGAGTGTGATTTGGACCGAAATATTTTATTTATATATAGAAAAACATAAACCTAATATTTGTGTTTTAAATCATATAAAATATAATTTAATATATTTCAAAGATCTTTATTGAACTTCTATTGGGAATGTTATGTAAATGATTTCATTTCCCACACGTTATAAATCTGCGTACAAGACAAATAATGTATTGTACGCAGAAATCTCAAAATGTATCCATTTTACTATAATAACAGTACAAAAAGCGGCAACATTAACTGCACTTGCAGACGACAGGTCTCTTCTTTTCTTTAGAACACGATCACTGACATGGTCTATCTTGTCCCAACCTGCCACTATTAAAAACCTATGTCTTAAGAAAATTTTCTATATTTTACTACAACTATGAAATTTTGATCCTAGTTACGTCTTATGAAGTTAGCCTCCACTAAGGAAGGATTTTTCGAAATTCAATCTCGAAATCCTATTTCATATTTTCATTCAAACTTATTTAATCCACGTGTGTCATCACATAAATGTCTTCTGTGAATGTTATCCTTAAATAAACTTCGTCGATTTTTATATTGACTTAACTTTAATTTAATTAGATTGTTACGAAAATAACCAATTTTGATAATGGTTAAAATATTATTTTTCAAATGAAAACTTTTTTTGGCTTATCTTGTTCAAAATTGTTTAGTGCTGAAATATTTGAGTATTACGAGCACTCCGAGTATACTCGACTGTAGGCTGAGTATAGTTGAACGGTTTGACGTTCAGATTCGGGTAAACTTGGTGTTAGGCCCAATACAGCCGAACCGAGTAGCCGAATTAGTAAATATATTTTTAGTTCGTTATTTTGCCCAGTATGTCCTTGACGCAGCAGTAAAGCACTGATTAAGAACGAAGTCCGAGGGAAATTGAAAATCGATTTTTGATGCTTCGTTTATTAATAAAATTCAATTAATCTCTTATGCGTTCGGAATATACTAAGTATATAAAATCTATCTTTAGAAAGAAAAAGTATTTTTCTCTTTAGACAAATGTATTTATTTATTATATGATAATTTTATATGTCTGAAGGCTGAAGGAAAGTAAAAAATTGCTACGTAGGCAATTTGGGTGGTAAAGTAATAAGTGGATAATTACTGGCGAGTGGTGAACCAACGAGGGAATAAATTTGTTTTGATGTTTGTAACTCGATCACGCCTAAATCTTTTAAGAATTAATTGAGTTAATCCATTATTAATTTATATTTTTTATGATATCATTGGTGTAAAGGGTATAAAATATATTTACCGTATTGTTTTGGTTTCTTTGCTGGTCAAATAGTACTATTAATATTAATCATTCTTGTTTTTAATTTTCGTATTCAAAATTTCCAAAATGTTATGCGACTCTATTGTTTGTCAAAGTTTTCTCTTCTACAGTATGGTATTAAAAGTAGCAATTTATTTCCTTATTGCTATTTTATTTACACAAGATGGTAATCTTGTGTAAATAAAATAGTTTAAGAACGTAAGTATAGGCGAATGGACATTAAAACAATAATTAATATTTCATTTAAAATTATGATCCACAAGATGATCCACTAATAACATTGTAATATGATCCACTATTAACATTGTAAATATGAAAAAGTTTTTTCTAGTTTATTGTTGTTAATAACTATGCAACCATGCAACAAATCGGCTGAAGGAAAGTAACAAATTGCTACGTAAGCAATTTGGGTAGCAGAGTAATACGTGGACAATTACTGGCGAGTGGTGGACCAACGAGAGAAGAAATTTGTTTCGATGTTTGTAACTCGATCACGCCTAAATCTTTTAACAGATTTTCATGGAAATTAGTTTATGAAGCCATAGTTTATGATTAGAATTATTATATACGTTCATTTAATATAAAATAAATAGCATAATTCTTTTAAGATGAAGCTCGGTGTTACTCAATCATTCAAATTGATTTCTGCAACATGTGCAAATTATTTCATGGCAATGTTTAAAATTATTTTAGAGAGATTTTAATTGAAATTAAAGCAAAGATACGAAAAAGAAAAAGGCTTATAAATAGCGTATATTCAAATATTGCCTTAAATCAAAACACACCTTTTATGTGCACTGAATGCTCTCCTACATTTCTTCCGATTATTTTATAACTTCTTTGCCCCAGTTTTATTTGTTTGCTTTCATTCACCTTCCGCAATAACAATACTTGGTTGACGGAATTATTTTAGTTTGTTGATAACTGTCTTTTACCCAAATACAAGGTTTGCGATAAGTATAAACAGTTCTAATGTTTCAACTTCATCCACTATATTGAACTTAAATATTTTAATGATCTTTTTCTTTGCGTCCAGAACAATATCAAGATTTCCCAATTTTGGGCCATTCATGAAAATTCTGCAAAATACGATCACACATATGATAGATATATCATAATTAAAATAACATAAACATTAAGTAATGTCAAAATTGAGCGATGCAGTTAAATTAAAAGCTCTGAATTGATTTTTTAATCCACCAAAATGTAATCATCGTGCTGTTATATGTAAGAATATCGTAACTTACATTTTTGTTGATAGCAAGATACATTTTACAAACGTAGTGATAAAACGTAATACTTTATTCTTTCAAACCATTTCATAATTTCAAGGCATTTTACATATACATATATACAATTTTAGAACAATATATTTATTTTAGAATAAAACATAAAGTAGTCCAGTAAAAATAGGCTTCGCGTTACAGAAAGAGACAATAATTTAAAAAAAAAACTGAATTTTTAAAATATAAAAGCAAGTAATTCAGCGATTAAAAATCAGCAAGAAGCATAAACAAAAGGCAATATATAACCATAAAACAAAACAAAAAATCTTATTTCATTAACGGACATATATTATAATTTTAAGATATCAAACATTGTTAATAAGAAATAAAAAAACCAGAATAAACATTTGATGAAGTATATATTAACTTAAAATTTGACGAAGTGTACATTAACCATTCCAAAAAATTATCAATATCGATTGATTTGTAGCCATCGCCCAAATTACTTAAAAATAAACTATCAACTAATATTTACAAATTGTCTTTTCTTATAAAAATAAAGGCCTTTTTCGCTGTTTGCGCCGCCGGTGAATTTTGTGGCTTAATATGTTATATGGGTGTATCGAGCATACAACGGGGCACAATTTTCATTTTCATTCATCTATAAACTGATTACAGTTTCATAGAAATAGTATTTAAAACCTATTAGGAAAATATTCGGATTTTGCATAAAAAATATAAATTTCTCGTCTGTCTGATCGACAATTTAAATAAAACTTTTAGTAAGCTCATTATTTCTATTTAATAGTTTAATTTTCATTCTTAAATACCTAAATACTCGTTCAAATTGATTTTATTAAAAAATTGTTGCCACTTACCTAATAAATAGTTCAATACGATAAATAATACAACCTAGAAACAATTCTTATTTTCAGACCATAAAAAGTGCCTTTATATCCCAAATACCACTTCAGGATTGAATGGACCTATTTATTTCTATACAATACCTTCTTCAAATTTACCAACCGTCACGTTACGGTTGCGCGAACACAATTCAGGCAAATATTTTTTGAAGTGGCGCTCTGAAGTATAATTTGGACCGTAATATTCTTAATCAAGGGTTAAAAATTGATACGCATGTCGAAAATGCTTTCCGGTAGTTGAAAATATATGACGTAAATATTTGCCACCTATTACTATGCACGCATGCACGCAGGCACGCACGCATGCGCGCTCGCGTACGCGTCGCGTATTCTATGAAGTTTTTTGACAATGTATAATTTGTGTAGTTCTATCGCAAGGTGAATTATTAGTGAACTTTTTAAACTTTAAACCGTCACTTTTTTAAAATTATTAAACCAGTTTCATCCATCTATACCTAGATTTTGGCATAAGATTTTACATTACGCAATGTTCATCCCTGTATATATCCACCTAGAAACGGCCATGAGCAATAAAATATCCTCAAAATTTAAAGGTCGCAATACCGATAACAGGTGTATTTATGCACAATATGCCTAAAGAATACGTTTATTTTTTGCATTAATTGTTATATTATATTTCAATAAGTTGATCAAAATATAAGTAACAGATATAAAAAAATAAAGTTACAGTACAAAAATAATTTAAAAATTGTTGTAATAATGACAAACTTGCAAGGAGTCGTATTCATAAGAAATAAATATTTTAGAAAAAAAATTTTATTTTCTAGTTACATATACATATACAAATCTTTTGCTGTGAACGTAAAAAATATCAATACGAAAACACAAAAGTAATAAACAATCTTTTAGCCTTAACGAGTTATATAAAGCACGGCCTTTGACGTAAATTATGTACAAAACATTAAATGAAAATCTGACTTCAACGTCAACGTTAGCCTACTGCTATATTAATAAATCATATACATATGGGGTACTAGTAAGAGCCGTTTTCTGTTCTTTAAGTTTTAACTAAATATTTTATCATTTTATAATTGCATTTTAACTTAAACCAGTGGAATGTGAAACCAAAAGTTCCTTTTTCCATTTTATCTTTTCTATCATCCGACCTTATTATATATTAGTATTATATATTGGCAAATGAATATACATGCTAAAGTTTGATATAATACTGTTGTTTTTTAAATTATTCATAGTTCCTTTTTCTTCCTGTTTCAAACAGAAATTCTTTGTTGTCTTTAAATGAGGCTTATTAAGTGTATTTTTTGCAAAAGTATAAAAATAATGATTATGGATAATGCATAGTTCTGTGGAATAATTAATATTTTTAATGAATAACTTCATAAATAAAAACAATGTTTTTATTATGGAAATCAGTTGTATTAGTTGAATTGTCTAATTAATCTCAAAATAACATATAAATTTTAATCAATTAATTAAAGAAAACTGTTCAATTTTTTCTTTAATTAATTAAGAACAATTATTTATACTATACGTCATATGAATCAAACATAATTTTATATCCAAAAGGGTAATAAACCACTAGTAACAAGTTTATATATATAAACTCAGAAAATAAGAATTCATCTCACTCTACGTATACACACTTTACTATTTCTACATTATATCTAATAAACAGGCATTTTATCAATATTGTGTAATCAAAGTGATAATTTCCTTATAATTCTTTCTACCAGACTAGCAGAAACGATATCAGGAGTGACTACAGGGCCTTAACGTAATTGAGTAATAAGAAATTAAATAAATACATTCGTTTGCGGAAGCTCTTCTGGTTATTACAAATGTATAAAACAACTAGGACCTTTTTCTTTCCATCTAATAAATAACTTCCGCAAAAATGGTACCCAGATTTTCTTTTCATAACCAAGTTTTTTTCTTTGAAAATTCATTTATTCCATCAGAAAAGTAACTTGTGTCTACATTTAGTCGGTATCGCCAAAAACGTCACTACGAAATTTGACATTTTAATTAAGTCGTTTTCATAGTCAGCTATATAATTAAAAGAAAACTTTGGGAAATTTACTCATATTTAAGATATAAACTGATAAAAATTAAATAATTTTATTCATTACTGGAAGCTAGAATTTTCCCTTCTACTATAATGATAGTTATTCTGTTTGCCAGCTACATCTATATTTACCATCGGCATTGTTCAAATGTATTCTTCAAGCCCGAGAGATTAAAATTACTTTGAATCAAAGTTATAAGATAAATAAGTAAAATATTTCATGAAAGCCCGGTAAAATACATAGACGTCTCATTTTAAAACCTTTTTTTCACATTTTCCGTTTTCCATACAATAATATTGGAGAAAAGAAAATATAATAATGTTATATACATATATATTTTTTATCTATTTTAACTAATTAATTTACTTTATCAATTAATCTGAAACCAATACAATTTATTTCAAATGTTAGTATTACAATACAAATATTTCGCACTGCATATAGGGAAGGGGCGAGAAGGGATATTTAACGTTTGAAGCTCAATTAAACTCACAGTTATGTATATATATTATCTATTTTAGCTTAATAGCCATTTTTGGTAATCAATCTTTATAAATAAATCTTTTTAGGAATGTTCTTGACATAATTAAATTATAAAAAATAAAGGAGTATGAAAGTTCAATCCCATATCTTGACACTTAGATGGAATAAAATGAGGACCGTATAGAGGACAAGATGGGATGTAAAAAATCAAATAATTATCGCAAACAAAATTCGCACATGAACCTTGCGTCCTCATCTTCATTCTCTACTTAATTAACTACATCAGTAGTAACCCATTTGCAGGATGCAGAATCAATAACCCAGCCATCATTTGAATTCAAATAACGACCTTTAAAATAAAAAAACCTAGTCATTTCAACATAACGGTTGCTTTTTTTTCTTTTCATGATCTAAACTTAAATACTTTTTTTTATTTTTGATCACTCTGTTATCTTAACAGATTTTTTAAAAATTTTCTTTAGTTCTTTCATGTATTTCCCATTTTTTTATCCTCCTTCGCAAGTTTCTTTTTTCAACATTTCTTTCGATTCTTCGTTAAATGATAAGGAATTAATGATAGCGAATTTTCTTAATTTTTTAATGATGTGAGAAATTTTTCGAGTCACTGGGAAAGGCACTATTTGTTGGGAATTGGTAACAGAAAATAGTGACTATTGTGGAGTACTTGTCGTCGTGTCTATTTCTGTGCCATCGAGCCAAGTTTAAGCCATCATCTTAAAGATTAACGCAGTGACAGATAGGATTGAATTTGTAATAACAGTCACATTAATAATAGCCACAGCGATACTTAGCGCTAGTCCCGAAAATTACTTTGTTTCAACCTTGCCAGGTTACAAGATTCAAGAGTTGTCGCAGGTGTTATCCCAATAGTAGAAGCTACACGTGTATCCAATATAGGTTCATAAGTGTATCCAATATTTTATTTCGTACACGGTTCTGTGTGATAGTCGCTAGGGGGGCTCGTGAAAATTTCCAGCAATCAACAGAGTTTAACTGGTTCATAAAGAAGATTGAAAATTGGGATAAACGACCAAAACGTGGATGCAAAATGAACACCACGACAAAAACATGGACGGGAAACAAGCATGTTAATAAAAAAATGTGGATGTAATAACAAAGCAGCATGGATGAACACTTGTTTTAATGTAAGTATGTAAGAACACTGAAAAGTGGGGAATCATTATAGTTACCAGTTTTACTATGATGGGAGTTTGCAGTAGGATTAACGCATATTTGTTTAAACATTTTTAAGAACCATTGAAAGTATTCGGTTACCATTCTAAATTATATTACAAGGAGCAGCTTTAGGAATATTTGATGCAGATTAACTACTTGGTTCTACTTAGTTGAGCGTCAGAGTCAAAATCGAAGAATCAACTGAATGCAAAAGTATTTAGTAACAAATTCTGTAATTGTGTTTCCGGATTGCCGCGTAGCCAATGATTGTGATTTGATGATCATAATATGGGCTCAACGATCCCATGTAAGAAAAGTGAGCAAACTAAAGACCGTGAGCAGTATATGGGCAAAACATAAAATAATAACCCCGTGAGATCGAGTTTTATTTATGAGACCAATATTTTGCGTGTAGTTAAGTCCATCTAAGAGTATTATTAAACAGGTCACTCAAATGTGTACCCATTGATTTTTATGAACTTTTTAAACCACCCTAGAAATAATTATGTTGCAATTCAGCCAAAATCGCTGCAAACACCGGGGTCCAGGTGCAGAATTTGACATTAGCCGTGGGTCTGTTCTCTTTCTGGGAAATACCACCATTGATGGTGCCATCAATGGTGGTATTTATTGATATACAAGATAAACAAGTGCTTACCAGTTGAGGTGATAAATGGAAAAGATTAATAACTTTATATTTAAAATGAAATTTTGTTATTTACTTATAAAACACATTCTAACTAAAAAATTGATTAGTAAATTAAAAAAAAAAGTTTTTTACCAGTGAACAAACAAAGCATGTGGTTTTGACATTCTATTACTTCGCCGAATAGTAGCTGTCAACGTATCAATCGTTATGCGCTAAAACGATCGTGAATAGTCAATTAACTAGCCATTTAAGGCCAAGGTACCCGGTATCTTAAATAGTACTCGACTTGTCCTTCCCACCTCCCCTCCCCCTATTAACTACAAAATAATATTTTTCTAAGAGAAATAAATAAAATGAATTTTATGTCAAACTTCATGTTTCTTATTATGCTAATAATTCCCTCAAAATAACTATGTAACCCAGATAATAGAAATTAGTCAGTTGATTCCCTTTGTTGTGTAAAGTTTCATCCATACATGCAAACATCCATCCATACACATATCTATACATATAAATATTACATAATTTCGTCTTCCTGCAAAATGCATTACCAATTTTCAAAGTCTGTTATTTTCACTGTTCTAATTACAAATTTAACGACAAAATCAGGCACTATATTATTTTTATTTAAAATGGATGAAAACGAAATTTAATCAAATTTGATCTCACATACTTTATATAACTTATGATACTTGTTATTTGGACTTTTATTTGTAGATTTTTTTTATATAAATAACTTGCTAACATAATAAAAACAAGTATCTTATGCTAAATTTTGCACTGTGGCATCTTAAGGTGTTCTTAAAATTTTGCTAATGGATTCAGTTTAATATGTTTATCAATAAAGTGTGAAAACTTATACTGCTTACTAATATAAAACAGTGTAAGTGTACGCTTCTGATTATAAATTTAATTATGATTAAAAGTAAATATCTATTTCCTGACTTCTTATTCAATATATACGAGCGATGATGTCCATAACACACACAAATATATATATATATATATATATATATATATATATATATATATACATATATATATATATATATATATATATATATATATATATATATATATATATTTATAATATATCCAATATATGCTGGGCTTCTACGTATGTCCACATAAAAATTCAACGGTTAATGTAGTATTTACATTGTTTTGTTACACTGTTGACGTGTTTGCTTTTTTCATAAAGTAATATGAAGTTATTGCTCTCTTAATCTGACATTGGCAACATTTCCAGAACTTTAGTATTTGAATTACGTAAATAAAACCTTGAAATGAATTGAAAACTACTATAAAGACTAACGTCTCTCTATATATCATATTGTTATGTAAAAATATTGTTAAATATTTTTGAATGCAATTTGAAAGAACTTTTCAAGAACACCTCGCGCGATGATTATAAAGAAAATTATCCCCAAATTACATTTGGTGGTATTGCAGAGCTGATTAAATTTTTTTTAATTTCTATCTTTTAACGTAATTTAATTTCTTCTTTCTGTGAAATGTGATGAAAATCGGTTTTAAAATAATGGCGCTTGAAATAAGGTTCCCTTTTTGAACTTTTCCAAAAATCTAATGTAACTAACTGACGAATAATACTTTTCTTCGACAGAAATAACAAAGAAAGAGTTAGGAAGACAAAAGAAAGAGGAAGAAAATAGTTAGGAACACAAAGAGTGAGGAATAGTTAGGAACACAATATAAAGAAAAATAGTCTTCCGTAATTTTTATATCATTCACGTGAACATTTATCAGATTCCTTAATTTGAAGCCTACAAATAAAATTGCTGCTTCTCTAAGTTCTTCTTAACTTCTCTAAGTTACGGAGGCTAGTACCGTTGATGTCAGACACCCGTTCCAATAACAACGATAATGCGGAGACTGTAACGTCGTCGGTAATATGGAGCGAGGATCTGTCGTAACTGGTGGTGATGAGTATCAGTGGGATTTATAAAGTGGGCGCCGCAACACCAGACGCATGTCAATGGGGTTAAATAAATAATGTGGGTTATTAGTGAGATAAAATTTATATTCCAGTGTGGGTTTTATCTTATGTTATATCGTTATAGTGTTAGTGTATGTTTATACTCAGGTACCACTCAGCTACATCAAGATGTTTCTCTTTTACTTAAAGCTCTATTTAGTAAATAATTAGCAACTGGCCTTTTGATCCAAAGAAACCTTTTCGGTTTACTGAGGACATTAATATCGTTGTGTCGAGTGATTGTTTGAAGTAGTTTCTAAATGAGTTCAGATTGGTGGTATCCACGGTAATTTCTAATTCTTACATATTGCACTATCGGTAAACATGTTATCGATAAAAAAAATTGGCGATGGCGACACTATTTTTTTCCTGTATTATCTACATCTCTCATTTGATTTTTAAACCATATTTATAATTTTGAAATTTTATAAAACACTTTTATCAAATAATGTTTTAATGAAAACATCACGTATTGAAATATTGTGAAATATCTAATTTGGGAAGAATCTTAAAAAAAGAACGTGTGTAATACTATCAGGTATCGCGATAGATATTTGCACTCTTTTCCATTCGTACTTTAAGCTAGTTGTCTCGTGATAATGGACCTGGGTTCGATTCCAGGCCGCCCGGCCGATTGATGTTCTGATTGACTGTAAGAGATTACTCTACCAGCAATAAGTCCGCCATATGTATTAATTATATGCATTAAAGTAGATAAATAAATAAATTTTATCTGAGCTATTCCATATACCTTACATGGAATTAGAACAACATTAGTAACAGACCTATATATTTACTTATTAGCTAAAATATTCGAGAGACCTATATATAAATATAATAGTAAATAAAACTAGAAGTTTGATGTAAAAAGTAAATATAATGGTGAGTTTTGAAACGTCACCCGAGAATCAAGGTATATTTTATATCTTGAAATAAAGAACGATTGTTTTCTAATTTACATCAAATTAATGCCGCGAATTGTGGTAGGAAAACCGGCTCTAACAATATTCTATGAACCAAATAATTGAATAATTTTATGAGTAAGTATTAATAGAAACATAACTGAGGCCGCTTTATTTTTATAAAAAATATTTTTCAAAAAAATCATTATCTTGCAATATTTCTATCTTCTTAGCCCTAGTGCAAGCTAGGTCTTATTTACGCAATTAACTTTATTTATAATTGTTATCACTTTACGTAGTTTAAAATTAAATTAAAGTGTGAAAAATCCGACATATTTTATATTTCGCGCTAGGCTTGCTTTTCATTATATCATGCATATTTTCCCATTTATATATATTTTGTCTTTAAATGAAAATTTAAAGAAATGTTATAAATATAATAATTTTCGTTTTTATGTTAAAATAAAATAATCAGCATTTTAGCTAGACTGCACTACGTTACTACTTACGCCAAAATTTTGGCCACAGTGCGGTTTCGTAAAAACGGCCTTGCTTAATTAACGATGTTACGGGACAAGGAGAAAAATCTGGGAAAGTAAACTTAAACGGGGCTTATATTATTTTTATTACTGTAACTTTATTATACTGAAAAATAAAACAACTCTAATACGATGTGAACACATAGATATTGACTTCCGATATAATATAAAATTTCAATAAAATCTTCATTTATGAGAAAGAAACGATTTAAAGTTCAAGTTTAAATGAAATAATACCAATTATTGGGGTCTTATATGGGACTGTGATTAAACCGGGATATTTTTTATAAATTCCGGAATATCAGAGAATTTTGATTACATGCCGGGACAAGCGTGTCTGTATCCCACAAAATTTTTGACGCTAGTTAATTGAAAAACTTACCGAAATGTATGTAAAACTTCTATAGTATTGTATCCTATGTAAAACTTATCAACATGATAAGTTTTATACAAATTGGTATTTAAGACCTTTTAACATTTTGCGAACACATGGTTGAAAAATTATAGGTGGGAACACATTGCAAGTTATTTCCAATTCAATATTTTAGAACAGCATTTAAAAATAAAAAAAAATGTTGTTTTGAACCTTAATCTCCTTTTAAAGTACCTTTATAATAAAACTCTACTCGATGGAAAGCGCGAAAAAATCGTGATTTTCATATTACAAGTATGGACGAGTATAAGGAAAATTCCTACAATTTAATTGCGATCTTTAAAATATTTACTTTGAAATTGTTATGCGGATAGTTCTAAAAATACTGAAACTATAAAGCTATTACAGCCGGAGGAATTCTGAAAACAAATTGAAACTTCGATACGATGAAAAAAAGATAATTGAGGTGATGAAGGAAAAGTGATGGAATGCATTGAGACCATTTTTTAAAATTTTGTCCATTTGTGGGTTGGTTCATGCGTACTTTACGTAAAAAGTAATGATTTAATTCCGGCGGAGTTATTAGAATATTATTGAAGTCAAATCGAAGTAACATTTAGTTTTTTTTTTCATCGTAATGGATTTAATCAATTAGAAGATATGCGCATTTATTATTTGCAGAAAAATAAGTTACATTCCATTAGTATACCGCATTGAAAATTGCTTAGCTGCTCGACGAGTAGTAATTGTATAAATGTTTAGTTCACTAGCTTGCATCAATAGATGGCGCTACGTGTAGTTTAAATCGTGCAGTAAAATTTTCATCCAGGATATAGGTTGGCAAAATGAACCTGACCGGAAATTGAGTGTGGAAGTATGCTCGTAAAAAAATGTCGAGCTTTTCAAGAGTCTGCGTGCTAAGTCGCGAAAACAATCAGTATTAAATAAAATCAATTTATACGAAGTGTAATTTTCATGTCTCTACTTCTTTATTTTTCATGATTTGTATGCATTATATACCTGGTATAAACGATAAAATGGAGAGATAGAACAATCGAAAAAGCAAAGCTCTTGGAATAAAGGATTTTTAAAAAACGTCTTCATTAATTTTTCTTTTTTTTTAGGCAAAGTTAAAGCTGGTGCTGGTAAATTAGATACCTCTCTTCAAAATCAAAACCAAATTTCTTATTAAACAATTTTTCCATCTCAAAAGCTAAATAGAACACACAGTTATCCTTAGATTCCTTATCCTTAGATTCATTCAGAAGTTCCTTAGATCCAAAAAGGATGTGTTAAAACAAAACATTCCATTTTTTTACCTTTCCCTGAATTCCTTATATTTTTACGTGTCCTTTATATTATTTAACACAGACATCGAGACAACTTTGTGACCGTTAGCTCAAGGGAATTACCAGCGCAACTGCCCAGAAAGTTCAGTCTTATGAGGTTAATCAGCGTCTCTCATAGACGAATTGATAGAACGACTGTGTGTTTTGTGACTACGTTGTTTTGTAAATATACCTAATTAGTTATCTTTTTGATATATTCAAAAGTCTATAAAAATACAATAGGATTAAAACAACAAAACATATATTTTCTGTTTACCCAATAATAAGGGTTAAGTTCTGACAATACAGTATTAACTCTTAGTATGAAATGACGAGTCTATCCTAAGTCATCAAAACAAAGTGATACCGTTTAAAGAAAGGTGTTCTATCGATTTATGACTTCGTATGACATGTTACTCTGCATAAATTGTTAGCTACAAGTATAACACGTTTACTTCAATATTTTTACATAAGTAATTTTTTTCACTGATCCTCACAGATTTTTTTATATGGTCTCTTGTCCTTAATATCCACCACGTTACCCGAAGTTTAATTAACATAATCGATCCTTGTTCTACATAGGCATCTACCCTAAGGATTTTTTGCAAGTTCTTGATTAATTGATATAGCATAATTTATTTTTGGATTTCTCACGTAAATATAAAACGCAAAGATCTATCACATTTTTTTGATTTGGGTTTTCGAAAAAACAATTAATTTTTCAATTTTTCAAAAAATTTTTTATTAATTTTAACTTCATGTCAATCACAATTACGCTTAACTATATTTTAATAACAAAGATAATTTCCATAAAAAACTGTATAAACAATTCAATTGTTTTTTTTCTCCTTCTGCGAAGTAATACTCATATCGGTCAATATTCAAAGCCAAATAAGGATTCCAAAAGTTCGCCGCATCGATTCGTGTGCCACTTGATAGATAAGTGCGGCATCTGGTATGCATATACTATATAATGCTAAACCCTATCGTAAACCGTGAACAGTGGCAACAACCATTTACAACAACCTGTTTACATTTGTTCCTTTTTTTTACACTTATTGTTATTCATATGTTCGTTCAAGGAAAATCACCAGTCTTCATTTTTTAATTATGTCGCGTAAACCTCTCAAACACGTAAACTTTTACAGGAGAAATCATATTAAACTTTAACAAAAGCTTTCGGTTTTCTACATAGTTGGCGATCTTAGATTCACTCATATGTAGAAAGAAGACCAATCATCGTAATGGTGGCTGAAGTAACAAACATTATACGTTTGTTAATATGAGTTTATTATATGCAAACAATTCAGACAGAAATACAATGTCACAATCTCAATTGTGAGTGACACTATGTAATAGCATGTCGTAGTAAAAATTAGTATTTCATTCTGAACGAGAAGATTACCCAGTTATGATTTCAAAAAAAATCTCTGGTTTATGGAGGGGCTGTTAACCCATTAAATAATTATTATAGCAATGATAAAGATATGGTCCGGCAGGGACTTTAGCTCTTTCATCGTAAATTTCAGGAGGTCTAATTTTTAGTATATCTTACAAGTAAGCCTATTTTGGATACAGTAATAAAGTTTGAGTTTATTATAAAATCAATTGGGTGCGAATGTTGTATTAAAAATACTAAAATCTAAATGGTTTTTCTGTCATTTAACAGAAAATTACATTTTGGAGAGTCGTTTGTATAAAACGGAAAATTAGGAATCTACAATTCAGCGTTGATTTTGAACAAGAGTAGGTAGTCTGTAATCGATTCAAGGTGATTTGAAAAACTGAATTATCCACTTGTTCTTAGTTTTATTATTTTTTTCATTTCAGTGATAGCTCCGCGTATCATAATCATTATATTTTTTTATCTAACATTTTAATTATAAATAAATTTATTCTTTTTAAATTCTATAAATTAACGAAGTCCTGCATTTCTCTTTTAACAAGAAACTTTTTCTTAAATATATGTGGAACATCCGAGTACTGTTTAAAACAATTAATAAAATCACTAAAACGACAGAAATTTGCTGGTCAAGTGTTCGCAGTTGTTTACAATTTATACAAACCAAATCGTACTTATTTCACATTTTTCATAAACCATTGTAAAATTAATTAATTTAATATTGTCGGTTCACTTAAGTTAGTTCGACTCATTGTCAAAGCATAAATGTTTATGACGAGTTTGAAATAAAATGGGGTTGGATTTTTTGTCGTATAATAATTTTAATACATCATCTTTTAAAGTTTTTTTGTATAGTCAATTTCACGTGAGAAAGATTTTTGAAAAAAATATATTGAAAAGCACTTCATTCCTTCTTCATATTTATGTTTTCTGCATGATTCTTAGATTACAAAATCTTAAGAATGCAGTGTGTATGGTATATGTAGAAATGAAATTGTACCTATGGAAGCTAACATTTTTAGGTGATATATAGTTTCAAAATTACTTAGGCATTTTGTTTAGAATTAATTGCCGAAAAATAGCACATCAATTTCATTTACAATTTTCCTTACTAATAATGTATATATACGTCTTTGTACCAGTATACCCGTAATGTTACATACGTTTCATATATAGAATTTTGAAGTATTTTATTAATTTATTCGACGTTATGTAAAATCAGTTCATATATGTACTGCGTACGCAATTGTTTCGGTTCTTTACTTTTAATGTTTAATTAAAAACTAATGTATAAAAATATGCTGAACTTTCAGAAACAATTTTTCTTATCGCATTTCGAAACAATATTACTTTATCTCTTGCTAATATATACGCATAAGTTCCAACATGAAATCTGTAAATATATACGAATTCCTTCGCTGACTAAAAGTAAATACAACATCTTAACCTACTGAATTGGAAACTACCAGGTAACCTAGGAAATCTCCAGTTACAAGTTTCCGTAATGGTAAATAGGAGGAAAATCTTGTTCTCTCTCTGTTCACTACCAATAACAAATTTTGAGAAAAATTTTGAGGAGTATGAAAATTTACAAGTTAATTTGGAAATTTACAAGATAATTTAAAACAAAATTTTTAAGTTGACAACTGACATGAATTCATTTAATAAAATATATTTTTTATGTCGTTTATAATTATTTTAAGTAATGAAGCAGATATAATTATCGCTCTTGTAGATTCACAACAACAAAAATTTCTTCTAGTCAACTGATGCAAAAAATTAAAATTTTATAATAATAGTGAATAATGGAAATTAAAAAAAAGGCAGGATACAATAAAAACAAAGGGTCATAATATAATCTAAAATAAGTTTAGCATTAGATTAAATTGAACAATACGTTAAATATACAATGAACAAATATACAAAACTAGCGTCTTTGCGAACCCCTGTTCGCAAAAACTTAGTTTCCCTTATCGTGTAAACTTAAGACCCGATTGAGGACGCTGGAAATTTGAGAATAATAGAGAAATGTTTTGGATTATTGTTTAAATACAATATCGTATAAGTATCCTTAAGATTTTAATTTCAATTCTGATATATAATTTTTACCGATATAAAAAAAAAGTCTTAATCAAATAAGAAGTGACTCTTTTCGCACAAGGCATTAATTTCAATAGTTTTATTAAGATAACGTCCTATTATTATGCCATGAATGGTTTAAAATAAGAATATTAATATATAATTCACTTTAATTTTTAAAAAAACTTATTACATTTCAATCAAAATTTAATTTAAAAGAAATTAATACATTTTCAGATTTATAAGTACCAATTCTGAAAAGTCTTTTAACATGTAAATATATTTATAATTTTCTGTAATTCCTTAAAATTTGTCATTTAATATCACTTTATGAATATACATTTAGTAAAAAGAGAATTTTCTACTAACTATACTTAAATTTAACGCTTAATTAGTTTTTGGAAAATTGCGTATTAACAGGACAATGAAACTCTATATGTTTTTCGGTACTTGATCGTGTGTAATTGCAACAATATCGAGATTATTAATTCCATCAAAATTAACTGGATGTTTTTGAAACGGTTAATGTTTTATTTATTATTTTTCATAGCTACGTCTATTACAATTTAAGAATTTGAATAATAATTAATGTTTTTAACGTTAGAAGCCCCAGATATCTCACTCACTCCAATAAATAAGGTAAGTTTTTTTATTATTAACTCTGTCATTAATATTATTAATTTATGAGGAAATATGAATAATATATGGAAAATTTACTGTAGCCTATTTCATCTAAAAATATCTTCTACGTATGTTTTCTAGAAAGACAACCTCGTGTAGCCAATTTACAAATTATTTCAAATATAAAAGGAACATAATCGTGTCATCTCAGATCCTATTATTTTTATTTATTGAATAGATTTCTTATTATTTTTCGAATAAATTTTCTACCTCAAATTTTTTTAAAATCTAAAATGAGATCCAAATTTTTGAGGCGACAGCCAATAACAAAAAATAAAATACTTACGTACGCAAACCAGTTATTATTCAGGTTATTAATGCAAAAAACTTATTGATCTATAAAAGATATAATTTATGAGACATTTGGTTATTTATATTATTATTGGGATTTTTGGAGATTTTGAGGTTTAAAATATAAACTAATGGTCTAAGGACACTAACCGAGTCCTAAGCATTACGCAACGAAAATTCAAGATATATATAAATTATTTTTAATCCCTTATATCCGCCAAGTCACCATAAAAAATACGCTCAAATCGAATCATAATATAAAATTAACTACTTTGTTAAGTAAATCCTAACAAGTAAGTGTCGTTAACAGAGTGCTCAATGGTACTAGTTGATATTTGAACCGTGGCTCCATCTGTTAGTGATATTGATGTCACGTGGTATCAACTTCTAAGGTGTTACACCTTTGATAATTAAAAATTGATAATTAAAATATATTCATATTATCTGCAAATGACAAAGAACAAATCTATGATTGTTACTTTTTAGGGTCCAATACTTCAAAATGCAAAATGAAACCATTATAAGATCATTCAGGTCTATGTTCTTCCGTCAGGTAGAGTCGTTTTTCACTGCTTGACGTTGAAACTTGAAATTTGGTTTAGTAATAAACGATGTTAACACGTACATATATCAATAGCTAAAACTCAAAAATATTTGTTTGGGCTTATTATTATTTTTAGTTTTCATTTTATAGTGTTGCATATCATTTGAGAGCGCTAAATATGCCCAAAAAGTATACCAAATATGCAACAAAATTAAAAATACAGGTTTTCTAAAAACCCACACAAAGTTTGTAGGGAAACTATAGGGACGATTCTAGATGTCATAATTATTTAAATAGGTACCATATATTTATGCCTACAAAAACCCAATAGGTAATATATTTACATTTTTCCATATTCACCACCAATTTCCTCAGAAACCGTATGAAACGGAAATATAAAATTTTGCATATATATTATTAACCCACACACTTTATAACAGCTGAGTTTTTAAAAATATTCATATGATAACGAAAAATTCATGTAGTGAAAACTGTTCATATAATTAGAGGGTTAAATAAACATTATAATAGTTTTTCTTCTAATTTCATGTCATGTATAAATGTATAAGAAAAATATTTCTGTATTTTTCATAACAAGTCCTTTCAAATTATATCACAAAAGACTTTTTAATAGTAAAGGAAAAAAAAACATTTTTTCCATACTTTAACATGTATATTTAAAGCATATTCCAAAAAATATGCGAAAATGTAGCATACCAACCCTAATTTTTCCGAAACTATTGTGCGAAAATTATAAACAGCATGCAAAATAAAATAATTGATAATGCTGCATGCAAAATATTTCTGCAATATTATTTTGCCTCATGTGTACCTAATTTCTGAATACAGGTTATATACAGGGATACTTTTCAAATGGCTGAAGATCCGTGATCGACGCCAACTTCACATACGTACACTTCTTTTTAACATATTAAAAAATCCTCATAGCCCAAATTATCTTACTGGCAAATTTAAAGATTTGTCTGCTCACGGCCTTGGGCTATGATTTGAAAGTTCACTCACCCTATTCCTAAACATACCTCTACCACTTACGAATATCCTTTTATTTTTTTGTCTAACGTGCTATGAAGAATTTTCACTGTAAAATCTCTTACAGTCTACCAACTAAATTTCAACATAAATTGTTGTCGTTGACTGGAAGAGATTGCTCATGCAGCAATAAGTCCGCCATATGTACTATACATAAAAGTTAATAAATAAATAAATAATTTCCACAAAGATGAATATTTGACAAGTTTATTATCATTAATTTTAAAAATTACGAATTTAATAAACCTGTCAAGCACGAGTAGAACTCACACTACGTGAACCGTCAAAGTATTTATCTTAACTTATATATAATATCAATTTTTAACAACGTAATATATTTCAATTTAAATAGCACAACAAAGTGTAATTTGAATTTGATCAAGAATTTTTGTATTTTTTGAACATAACAATATATAAGCCAACTTATAGGAACGCGATTTTAATAAAACAAATTCTTTCCATACATATTCCTATATAGTTGCAGATACGTTATTTAGAGTAGGTTCAAAATGCCTTCAACTTTCTTTAAACTGTTTAAGATAAATTTACGTATGCCAGTATATATATTTTTGTGGATACAATTTATTCGCATTGCCATATTACTATTTTATATAAAATGGTCAAGCACTCATATATTCTCATTCCCGTATTAAATTATCAACTTTCAATGTACTAACTTAATAAACACTTCAAATGTATCGTGCCCTGAGATCTAGAATGCGTCTCCAATGCACTCAAAAGTCAAATGAAATAGTTTTTACTTTCATAAACATTCTTCTGGTCCTCTTTTCCTACCCATTTACTTTATTTTTTTACCAAATAATACGTTGTTTCAGTAGTATCTCGTGCGAAAACAGGAAAAACGAAATTTTACCCAGTACCATAACAGAATTGATTCAAAGTCTCTTAAGTTAGTTCGTCTCTCTATATCCGTCCGTCTAACACAGCCTATTTTCGTAGAGATCATGCTAGGTAGAAAGTCGAATCTGGCATTATTTTATTTAACCGCGGTTCAAATATAAACGTTAAGTATAAAGGTGTAATTTTGCAATTGAAGAAGGCACTCTTTCTTTGGGGGGAGAGACTTCGATTTGGGTAAAGTTATTTTTTTTGTTTGTTTTCAATATCATGAAATTAAATATGAAAAGAAAACTGGGGAAACTATAAATTTATATCTTAAACATTTTCAAGATAGTAAAAAGTCGTTGTCTTTGCCACTATCTCTTAAAGGGATAGTGAGAAAAATATGAAAAAAAATCAGGGAGATGGTTATGAGGTGTACATTGAAAGAAAATTGACAGCATCACTTAGTTGTATGTACATGAAACTAATTTAAATTATAGGCAATATATTTAGTTCATTTTATTACGACCTTCATAATCTTTTACAATCTCTAACAATACACGATACATTAAATCGTCTTCAAAATTTATTCGTCCCCTACATATTTGCCCTAAGCAAATACCATCATATTTCCACTTAAAGGTCCCATCTCAAATGGTTGATGATTTGAGATCGACGTGATCTTTTGTATCATTTAACTTATGCTTAGCTTTTGGATATTTGCAGTAGCATCTCATATCTTTAAGCTCAGCTGCTCATGGTATTGCTTTGCGTTCCGAAAGGCTCCTTAAAATACCCTCTTCATCTCCAAGCATTATACTACCTTCTATGAAAGTTTATTTAGAATATTTGATGCCAAATTATGGAATAAATTACACCCCGACATACGAAATGCCGCCTCTATATAAGTATTTAAGAATCGTCTCACAAAGTTGTATCTCTCGTAATTTCATACAATGCCTAACATCCCATGTAATGTGTGTGTGTGTATGCGTTTTTGTGACTGTATGCATATGTATATACCTGTGTCTATGTATATACTTGTATATGTGTACAAATTCTTCGTGTGCATATAGTTATTTAATATTTGTTAATTTCACAAGTTATTGCTGTGTATTTTTATGGTTTTACTAGTTAGCTGGAAGCGATATTCTCGTAACAATTAGCCCAATATATGTGTATATATATATATATATATATATATATATATATATATATATATATATATATATATATGCGTGTGTAAATAAATAAATTCATTATTGACTAGAAGTCACTGCAATTGTAGCAACAATTTCCCTAATGTATTTTTTCATTGAAGATGTTAAATAAATAGCTGTTAAAGCTAAAATCTGAACAAATATACGAAAAGGACAGTCTTGGATTCCGACAATATAAACCAACCTTGACCAACATATAAAACAGTCCGCTTGTTCAGTTTCCCACAATGTTTCCTACATGATAAATATTCCTCGCGTTTCGCAATTCGACCCCATTTGTAAACAGGAATCCTCCGAAATGCGATGATGTTTAGACAAGGGTTGTAAAAAATATGCAGGCGCGTATAAAGTATGCCTGTGGGGACAAATAAAAATCGGGCACGTTATTTAAGTCTCGAAGGTTTTTAGGTTCCATACCGATGAATTATTGCTACCCGCTGATAAGCCGAAAATGCACATAGCATTATTATCTGATACGGGACGATTAACTTCTTTTTCTTCATGATAGTTGTAGGATGGAAACAGAACAACTTCAATATTTGGCGTTGTTATTTCGTTACGTTATTTTAATTTCTCATCTATCTGCTTGCCGATATAATTTCATAATGATAGAAAAACATGAGTGCGCTTCCTGGTGCAAACCCGAAGCTCCTATGTCGTTAGTGCGTTACACATTGGGCCACAAGTAGGATATGCAGAGTTACAAATAGCGGCTAGGAAACCGCCACGTGAATGTAAATAAATAACAGCAATATTTGTAGGCAAAATTTATTTTTGAACTCAGCTCTTTAATTAAATTTAAAAAAAAACTCTTTTCTCTTAACGTTTTGTTTACAACGTCACTATGCCGTACGAGGGTGCCGTTAGATATTACAATTTTTAAGGGCTATTCTTTTTTTACCACTTTTGTGTTAGTAACTTTATATAAATTTATTAATCACTTTATGTCTATCTTTTAAGAAAGAATATTAATTTGTCACATGTAACGGATGATTTTTTAGAGATATACAACTTTACAATAACAAAATAACAGATACAAGTCATAATATCAGCTTCATTGAATAGATAAATTTATGCCATAATTGTTTACGTTTTCAGGGATATGGGCGCTGCGGCTGACTTGAATGAACCGCAATCTAAAAGTCTAATTCTCAACCAATTTTGGGGATCAACAACAGTTGGGGTTGTATATTGGTAACACCGCAGCGAACGTTATCTTCCAAGTGGTCCCACGTTTTTAGTTTATAGGCAAAGAATATCTTCACAGAAAATAATCCATAGTTGTGATATCACACGATTATGGTGAATAATTCATAATGGCATTACGCAAAATTATGCGCTAATCGAATATTTTCTGCAATAAATTGTGTCACGTGCTGTGTGACATGTCGCACCGTCTTGTTGAAACCTAATATTTTCAAAATTAATGTCATTCAATTGAAGAACGAGAAAGTCAGTAATAATAAATCTGAGGTACTTCCTATTGACTATTACTTTCTCGCCAGCATCACCCAACAGAAATAATTTCATCAGTCTATAATCCATACCAACCTGTGATATTTCATGTATATAAAAGCGTTTCATTAATCGCACACGTATTTTCTTCACTCCGAATTCGGCAATTTTGTTTATTGACATAATCATTCAAACGAAAATGAGCCTCATCGCTGAACAAATTATTGCCAGAAAAAGTGGTTGAGAAATCGACTTTGACATTGCGTTTCATTGAAGCCAGCCGCGGCGCCCATATGCCTGAAATCGTATTTAAACACAAATGGCATATAATTAGGTTTTCAATAAAGCCAATATCATGATCATAATCACGATTTTTATCTGTTTTTTTTTGTCGTTTCGAAGTTGTATACCTCTAAAAAAACACCCTATTTATTATAAATTTAACAAATACTAACCGAGTCACGCCCGTACACACTGACGGATTAATGACTGTGGATAATGGTAGCGATACGGTATTTACTAATTTAAATAAATAAATATTAGGTTAGACAGAAAATAGATTACAAATAGTGATTCATTATTTTACGTAGATGTCAAATAGAAAGAAAACAAGTCTACATTTGAAGTCAATAAGTCATTGCATTTCAAAGTTATCACTGAACTACGTAAAAAGGTAAAATGTGTTCCACAATGCATAAATTGTCAATAACTTGGACACACCGAAAAAATTTTCCAATCAATAATCAAAGTGCGCAAAATGTGCTGGCAACCATCACATCACCCAGTCCAAAAAATAACGCGACATGGGCCATGTTTTGAAAAAGACACACGCAAATTAAAAAGGTTATTAGGCTAAAACGAATGTTCAAATTAAAACTAATACATAAATTACCCATTGAAAAAAAATATTCACATGTAATAGAACCACTCATTTATAAAAATACCTATACCAAACTGATCGTTATATTTAAATAAATAGGAATTAATTAATATTCGTATCCTTATTATCTACATGATCATTTAAAAAACATATACTTTAATAACCTGTTTACGTTTGAGTAATTATCAAACCTCTTTCATAATTTAAATTGTATTAACAGCATTTTTTATTAAATACAAACATTTTAATTATTTTAAAAACATAAGAGCACAAATTGTTTTATATGAATATAGTATCAATTGAGGGCGTGAATGAGAAAAGGTGATTAAATAATAAGATGAAAACGTGAAAACTTGGATAAAATTATTATATAAAGAGCGAATGAAATAGTGGGAAAGAATTGTTAAAAAAAATATAACAGAACATAATAGTGTACGAAAATAATTAGGAAAAATCAGAAGACAAGGTGTCAAAACTCGTGACGCACTCCTTACGAAAAAGCATTGGGCTGAATTAACCTTAGTAGTAAATTTTCTTACAAATTTACTGAATTAAAAACCTTTTCACGAAATATTAAAAGGTAAATCAAAATTGTGACGCAATTAATAAGAAGAAACTGGGAATATCAAGGTAAGTATAAATGAGCATAAACAACCGTCTTGTATTTTAAAATTAGCATTCAAAAGCCACACAGATACCGATCTAATACGTTGACGTCACACAATAAAGATCAAATACATTAAGTACATACCTGAAGCACCAGCCCTGAAGCGACCGCGACCTGAAGCGACAGCCCATGAAATTATTTCAATGTGACCCAAACTTTGTCAATATCTGTTTCCCACATAAAACATGCATAGGAGACACTCGATTCGCTACTAACAACGCGTTTATGTCCCTACATTGTGAAGAAAAAAAATATGTTTTAGACAGAGAAGAAAATTGATAGCTATTTTAGGAAGCAAATATTAGCAGTAAGTCGAATAGAGTCAACAGACTGTGGTACACAGTCTTAAGGTGGACGGTTAAAAATAAATAATTTTGGAAATAAGGCATTATATGTACATTAAAATAGATATAAATGATAAAACAAAGTGTAATATACCTAAATAGTGTAATGTACCTAATATTTATAAATAAGTTGATTACAAACAATAAGAAAAAGAAAATAGAGGTAAATGTAAAAAATGGTATATTTCAATGTCAATGTTAATTAATATTAAGTACTGTTAAATACAAGAGGTCTCAAATAAACTGATATGTAGGTTAACTATTCTGGAACAAAAATTAAAATAAAAAAATTACATGATTAATAAATAACCATATTGAAACTAAAAAATTAATTCTGATTTTTTTAAGCAAAATAATATAACTATGCCTAGATTTATTCACAAAAACAATTACACGATTTTCGAAATTACTAATAAACCAAATATTAATCTAAATACCAAACTATTCGAAACACTCTTTTTCATTTGGGGAGGATTTCTTAGGCTGGTAGCAAAGGGGGGGGTCTGATTGTAATATGAGTATATTCATTAAATCGGTATTAGTAAGTTTCCGAACCATTTTTCGGGTATCATTTCGTCTACATGCCTTTAATTTTTTATTATTAACTTTCACACCCTCTTCTGATAATTCTTCGATAGACAATAATTCCTGCCATACAATTCCTGATCCATCTATTAGTAGTTTGTGGACGGAAGCTGAGGGATTGTACCATGGACATTCGTTATTAAAAGTCGTGCAGTTTCCAATATGCATTTACTAAATGACTCTACATTGATATAGCATTTCGAAAATAAAGCTTACAAAATTGTAAAACAACTGTTAATAAATTTCTGTTCAAGCCTGTGACTTTGGCTGAAACATCCAAATACAAAAAGAATGGCAATACCGCGAGAAAATCGCAGTATTGCCATCGTTCGAAGTTTTGCTTCCGTTACTTCGTAGTTTATTTACAGTTACACCTAATCGAGACATAAATTGATTTTGAACGTAAACTTTCTTATCAGATAAAATTTTTTTATTATCGTCTGACCTGACTTGCCAGTTTTTAAAATTTATTCCATAAGAAAGGCGAAGGAAATACTTAAAGAAAAGAATCTATGAATGTAGATGTAACAAACCGAATTTTATGCTTTCTTTTGGCAAGAACCTAAATGAAAAATCATTATTAGATACGGTAGAACTTTAATTCACGTATTGAAAACGAATAAGTCTGCAATATCTCGTAGAAGAGGAACACAAAGTGTTTGTTTCACTATTTGAATGTGTCACTAACTGCAAATGAATGTAAAAAGTTACAAATAAACTACTAAAATCATTTAAACTAGAATTCGCGAAAGACTATTTCTACTCGCTGTGACTCACACTACCGTCAAATATTCCATTTCCTAGTTAAAGTTAAATTAATTTGAATTGTTGAGTAATTCACTAACTACTGAATCGTCAACTTGAGATACTTCCATTAACCGTCTAAGTTTTGATTTTTTACTAAGATCACTCAAATATTTTTTTGCTAAGATCACTAAAATCAAATATAAAATAAATGGTACATCTTCCTCTGGCCAATCGCGACTAGAGAACGACATACCAGGTTGAGCTAAATCACATTCAGATATACATTGCTCATCAGTTGTTGCTAATTCAATACACTCAATAGCCCAAAGCCAGTTTCCAAACTTTTTAAACATTTTTGGGCTATTATAGATCACAAATTTAAAATATTTGTCGAAACTTTTACACAAATTAAACACAGGTTTATATAAAAGACTAATGTCTATATCCTCTACATTATCAAAGTTCTCTAACAGCTTTGATAAAGTACGTCCTATTTAAGGACCATTTTAGTGAATTACCTGAAAAGAAAAACATATAGTTTAATTATTATTTTATAAATCTGCTAGACGTACGAAGAAAAATATATGCTATGTTAGTTCATGTATTTTACGTTAGACTGTACTTACGTCAATACGTAACATATTAAAACAATTGCGCATCATTACTAAAAATTTTGAAACCAAAGAAATAAATCAAATTTACGCATTTTTATCTCAAATAATATCTTATAGACATAAAATAGTTAAATGACATTGATACTACAGTGCACTACAAATTGTTTCAGCCCGGCTACACATCTAAAGAGACACATCAAAAAAGAAAACAAAAAATGGAAGATATGTATAATTAGTTATATAATTTTCTTCCAACCATCAGATGCCCTTGCTATTGTACAAATATATTACTGAGAATTAATCCATTTAATTTATTACATGCACCGGAATATTTGCATTATATAACCTCATAGAATAACATAAATTTAATTTATTACCCTCACTAAAATACCTGTATAACTTTCGAAAATAAAATAAAAACTACACCGCTCCCCTACCAAAAATTTACTAACCAACAGTGGGAAAATCCGCGCAAACCTTGCTTCCGCTATTGTTTTGTATAATATTTAAATGCTGTTGGAAGTTGCCAAAAGTCAATCTTTACAAATTGCCTACCTGAAGATGTTATCATAGAACGAAACGTAGGTCGTGGTAAATAATTTAAATAAAGTGGAAATAATACTACATCACATAATTTCATTTAGTTGTGATGAATTAAATTATAAATTTGGTAAAGAATATACTATTATAAATTTTTCCTTTTTCTGCATAGTCTGAAAAATCTATATTATCACCAGTGGCATCGCTAACACGAGTTAATCTGATAAGAGAAAAATATTTCTAAAATTTCAAACATTTTTTAATTTTTTTCCAATTTTGTAAACCAAGTCGTGACTTGCGCATAAATACCTGGATCTCACAATATGGAAGGAGACGAATACATGAAGATAATGTCCGTACACGAAAATATAGAACTTTTGAATTTAATTTCAATTTAACCTAGTTGAGTAAGATCCTTGCTTGCAATTTTTAAAAATACGGAGATGAATCTTGGAGATTAAAATTGTATCCAAATGAATTTTCCTTTAATTTATATTTATGACTGACCGCGAGTCGCGTTATTTACCAAATTTAAGTTTTTGATTCAGATTAGATAAAAACAGAAACGTTGAAACTTGGTTGTTTTTATATGTTTAATCAAAATGACTTATGTTTTTAAATAAAAGATTATATTTATAAATTATTGCTTTATTAAACTTATAGTTAGCTGACAAAAATCGCAACCACTCTATCAAAAAAAAATTATAAATAACAATCGTTAACACGCTATTTCCTTATTTAAAAAAAACAGAGAAATGCGCAGTTTGGATCTGTGTAATAGATTTTTCGTGAAAAAGTTGATTTTTCGTGAAATCATAAAAAGTGTTTCGTTTTAATATGTAATTTAATTGAAAACTGCGTTCGTACATTTGGATTTGTATGATATGTTTGCAGTGCTTCTTTCAATGCTACCTTTATTACAAACGTTGACTTACTTAAATATAGTCATGCAATATGAACAGTGAACAAAAATTATAGTTTAATCAAATATTCTGTATGACCTCAAATAATTACAGAACAATTGCAACTTAGCTGCAACCAAGTTACCATATTGTTACAACTTGGTTTGCAATACTTTTCTTTTTAATTTCCAGTTTTTTTTAAATCGAAGATTCCTGAAATTACTTTTGGAGCCCTTTTTTTTATTTTTTCTTTTTCACCACGTTACTTAAAAATCTTCTTTTTAATTTTTAATCTACATCACAGAGTCCCTTTCATTCTATTTTTTTCCATTTTTAGTTATATCTTCTCTCAAGTTTAATTTCAATCTTTTAACAAAAAAACGTCGAGAGAAATTGAGTCTTAAGAAAAGAAGCCTTAAAATTGCTCATTAGACACGTTACCATCAACTTGAATTCAATTCATTCAAGTTAATTCTTTATAAACTTTTCGACAGCTTGCCATTGTTATGAAGTTATTAAAATATCTCGTCATTATTTTTATCCATGCATTACCGATTTATAATTCACTCTTAGTATCATTAAATTAGATCCTTTCGTTCTGCCTTACTCTCAACAACTTTACTCGTTAATTAAATGGCCAGACATTAGTTTTGCTAGATTACAGATCGTTACCAAAGCCGAAAATCCAAAAATGCTCTCAGTTTCATTGCTGTAACGTTTTGAATCCATTAAAACAGTTTATCGTTTCTAAACCGACTGGTCATAAATTAACTTTTCCTCTTAAACAATTATTCACGTCAAATTAACTTTAAATCTACAAAACATGACTTTAAATTTAAAAACCGTGGTATTTTTTTTCCTGAAAATTTGAAATACAGGCATACGTTCCTGACAATTATTTACGCATGGACATACTAAAGTGTTGGCGGTTTATTAAATTATGTAACGTTTAATCCAAAATCCAGAACTTATAATAGCCAAATTCGAGGAACGTTTTCTATTTATAAAGTTAGTATTTGAAATAACAATTTTCAGAAATTCCATATCTAATGGGCTCAACAGATGTTAAATATAGTTTCATAAATTTTTTGAAGGTACATTTATATTTGTCATTTTAGGGGTTACCTAATTAAACAAACACACTTCAACACTTCGTTTTTTCCCTCCGTTCATCAGTCACAACTTCACTAATGTGTATAAAATTTTGAAAGTATTCACCAATGGAAATTTCAAGTTTATGTTACTTAAAATATTAAAACATATTTTTATCGTTAAAAAAAATAATTCGCCTCACTTGTTATATATGAGAAATCCCATATATGAAAAGTGAGACGACTCATATTTTGCACATCCAGTCGAGCGAGGTATTATTGGAAATGTCTTTTAAAATTAGATCGAAATTTCATTAATCGTTTTCCACTTGCAAAATATTAAGCGTAAAATTTACTTGCAAAATTTCTTCAGCCTTTGATTTCCGGAATCTAAAAAAAATTCTAGATACTTGCCCAGAATTATAACTTTCAATTAAAACTACTTCTTTCAACTTGCATCAAAAATATTAGGAGATGTTTTCAAATGATTATAGAAATCAATAATACTTCCTGCGAAAAATATGATCTTAGTTTAAGCACGTAAAGCGCTCTACAACTTTTTCGTTAAGGTTAAAATAGAAATAGATAATATAATTGAATTCGTCGTCGCTCAAAACTGGTGCCGCTGGGTGAAGCGCGTCATTAAAGCAATTCGTCACGACTTGGTGAACTCCTTATTTGGTTTTGAGTGTTGAGTGGTATGACTATTATTTAGCGTGAAGATAAATCGGTAATACTGTTTATTCAGTATTTTTCTTATGGCTTTAACGGTTCTATTTGTAAGTGTTGAAAATAAAAAAAATATATTTTATTGAAAAATTTATTATTTCACCGTAACGAGAAAATAAATAAAAAAATATTTTTGGTTCTTTTATATTATATTTTTAAAAGGAATCCGTAAAAAAATTTCCGCTATTACAATTAACGCACACTTGAGTATTATAATTGTACTTGTGGAAGGAGTCCGTAATTATATTCGTATGCAGGATACAAGTGCGGACTTCTACCTTACACTTATTTATGGTTTGTTTTTAACATTGGCTAATGACTAATCTTATAATGTTTGTATTATATTTCAAAAAGATACACAAAGTCCTTATAAAAAAGTCGCTTGCCTGTCTGTCCATGTATCGCACGGGTTTATCTTAGAAAGCGCTTGATGCAGAAAATTGAAAATTATCATAGTAATATACTATATTAAACCACAATTTTCCCTTCTTTGAAATGTTACTATAGAGAAAAAGTAAATACTCGAAAACAATTTAAAATTCTATATATAGTGTTGAATTTAATAAGGCTAGTTACAAAGTTCTCAAAAATGCTTTTTGTCATTTTAGATATCATATTTCCCATTTTAAAAACCAGTGAACTAAAAATTATAACAAAACCAGATTCATAAACTTACACAAAATTGGTTAATAAACTATAACGATTATTCTTGATGTCATATTTTTGAAATATGCGCCTTGATATACACATACTAAATGCAACGATATGATTATAAAAAAAAAGTTTTGTATGTATGTACATACATATATATGTATATGTATATATATATATATATACACACACACACACACACACACATATATATATATATATATATATATATATACATTATACAAAAAATAAATAATTTAAGTTTTGCTTAACCTTATAAAGGTTAAGCAAAACTTAAATTCATCATTTTTTATATCTCCGTAAATTTAACTTTATTGCTAAAGTTAAATTTACGGAAATATATATCGCCGATTGCTATAAATCCATTGATATATATTTATTAATGACGTATAATTTAAGTATATAAACTAACGGTGTTTATTAATTTTTCAAGGCCATGAACCAAAATATGTCTCATTAAGATACCAGAAGATGACATGTACTTGACCGAATGAACAGATCTCATGAATGTGATAAAGAATAATGCAATGTAAACAAGTGACCAGTTGGTTTAAACATTGGTAAATTAAGGTGAAAACTAAAATTATAAAAAAAACGATAGAATACGTTGGAAAAAAGTCATGAAATATCCTTAAAATTTATATACTTGAAGTATAGTTACAAAATATTTAATCTATCTAGTTACAAGATAGAAAGTCTATTCATTTATTTTAATTTATTACTGTTTTCTTTCAGTTCATAATTAATAAGACGTAAATTATTAGTTTTTTTAGCGTTTAGTCTCTAAAGAGCGTGTCAAAACTTTAAAATTTAAAGTCTGTCTTCTTTGCTTCTTTTTATGGTATTAACACAATTTAACATATCCAATAGAACCATTACAATAGTAATGGATTTTACAGCAAATAAAAATAACACCTTAAAAATATTTCTATGATGACGGGCTGTTTGTTTTAATTATATTTATAATTAAAAAAATTAAATGTTGTTCGTTGCTATTATTATAATTCATAATGCAAAAAATATTTTAATCTAGGTAAAACCTTACTTGATTTCTCAAGATATATAATATTAACATAACGCTAAATAGCGTTTTGAATATATAATGAACAAATAAACATCTGGTCCGTTTGAAAAAAAATTGAAAAATAATTAAATTTAAATAAACACTCAGCATTAAATATTTATTTATAAAAATATGTGTATACAAATTATAAATTATTTCATTATTACTTAATGAATAATTAAAACTAATAAACCAAAATAAATATTCAGCACATTTATTTAATCACTGGATGATAATGATTGTAATCCTAAATAAAAAGATTAAATTTTTTGAAAAATATGAGTTAATAAATATTAATTTTAAAAATTTAATTTTTTGACGGAATTTAGATTTTAACAACCGTATTTACACTCCCGCTTCACTTCATTTATTATTTTATTTCTATTAATTATTTGCGTAATTAATAAATTATTCTTGTTTTATACTAAAGAAGTATAACTTCTAACGCGAGTATGTAAGTACACACACAATTTTTCAGGAACTAATATCAGAAAACACTATCGTACCGTTATTTAAACCTTGTAAACTTTTCTATATATTTAAACCTTGTAAACTTTTCTAACGATAATACTTATCCATATTGAAGACTTATTATTACGTTAAATTTAGTGTGTTGCACACGTTTGTGCATCCTTATCTATAATAATATATAAAGCAGATAATTTTGTTCATTTATTTGTTTGCTCTAACCACAATTAGATTTAAAACTATTTTTATGTTAGAAAGTTATAGTTCGTGGATAATTACAGACTACATAATAACACGTGACAATTCACAGAGACAGGGCAGTGATAAAACATGTAACAGAAGTCGGAAAACATCCGTGAAAGTTTGATAGGCAGGCCGATTGTACCGCTGTTATACCGCGACCCTGATGTCGTTTGATAAATGCAGAATAAGTATTTAATTCTACCCAGGATACAGTTAGAATGATAAGGCGAGCGAAAATTTTAGTTCGGAAAATTAACACAAGATAAAATGGGTAGTATGTATTAGGTTCTAATGAATGGTGAACATTTCAAAAATACGTCTTAAGTTTTTGAAATACCATTTTTTTCTAAAATTATTATTGGTGAGGATAATTCTGTTGTTTGTCATCAAATAATTATTAAATTAATTATTACAAAACTTGGATATTGTAATTAATTTTAAGGTCTAATTTGTTATCTTTGTAGAAAATAACTGAACTCACAGAAACTATAGGTTTATGAAAACCTTTCCCAAATTTCGTGTCCCGGGAATGAAAAATATATTTTTTTATTGTCATACAGTTTTTATGTTTGCGATATTTGTTTGTTGGTTTTTGTTGAAAACACTCTTTAAAAAAAGAACTTATATATCCATTCTACTTTCTTCTCAAAACAAAAAAAAAGTCTTCACCTACTGAGCTGACGGTTTAAAATATCCTCAACGAAAAAAATGAATATGACTATAAAAAATGTAGAGAATGTTTAAAATTCCTTTTTTCTTTTTTCTGGAAATATTATTGAAAAAATTTTGGATAGAATAAATTAGTAAGAAGCGAATAAAATTTTGAGTAAAACAGTTGATGTAAACAAATTTTTAACTACGATAATGTCCTCGGAGTTATTATGACTCTCCAGACGAAATGACTCGCTTCTATTTTTTCAAATCAAAGAAAGTCTAATGGGTTTTTTATAGTTAAACTAAATTTATTATATTACGTAGTAATAAATCAGTGTACGCAATAAATTCTTCTGAATACTCTAGAAAAATTATATGCATAGAAAGGTATTTTTAAAATGTTTTTAAAAAATATCTTGTTGCTAAAAGAGTAAAAATTAATCACTTCAAAGTTAATGAATAAAACAAAAAGCATATAAAATGAAATTTATAAAACTGAAAAATTTCTCATAATAGAACCAAATCTACAACAACATTTGTGTTCATCGTAACAAAAAGGTTCGAAATATTATTTTGTACTATTGAATCATATCAATTAGCAGACTGGCAATGAATAATTTATTGCTTAATATTTCAAAACAATATACGCGAGTATAACCATATTTCCTTCACGCATTTATGCAAAATAAAATGTATTAAGATGACAATCCTCTGAAAACACTAAATGAAACGTTAGCAGATGATTTACGTGAAACCAATTTAAATATTGGCGACGTCATATTTGGTAAACTCCCAAAACTCCAAGTAAACCTTTCATCTCACAGTAGAGTGCGGATTACACCTTTTTAATAAAAACGTGTTGCTGGAAGTTATTAACATCACGTATTCGTAAACACATTAGTATTCAAAGAGGGAATAGAAGTTATACACTTTGAGCATAAAGGTGCTAAGCGTGAAACATGTCGTTTCCACATCGTGTGAAGTTCATTTTATTTATACACATACGAGTATATGTACAAAAACACAAGTTTGTCGGTGTATGTAGTGAAAGGACTCAAATCATACCGAACCAGTTTAAAAATAATTTAAGGTCACAGTTTATAATTCTATAGCTTGTATCACTGTCTTGTCCACCTCAAATCTATTGGGGACAAGTCAGTGATACAAGCTATAGGATATATTTGTACATATAATTATATCATTTAAATTTGTTATTTGTCGCAATTTCATTATTTTTTCAGTCGGCTTCAGCGTAAAGATAACCGCACTTGCAATAAGATAACCGCACTTGCAATAAGAAACCCTTATAACTTCGTGTTATCCATCCTTCCATCCGCCTTAAATTTTTATAATACCAAATTTACACAATTTCATATACATAAGTTACAAAAAACTTACCAGAAGCTGTTTTATGTGGAGATCTCGATTAACGTGCAACAAGTATTACAAGAAACATTTTATGGTACTTTCCCATGCAAGTAAATGAGAGCAATCGCGTATTCCTTCATTAGGTAGGTTGTTTCAAAATGAAATTGAAGTTTCATTCACCATTTTTAATTTTTGGGGTCCGTTTTCAAAATAATAAGTTTGAAACTTTAATTGAAATGCGATGTCCCCCTTTCTGTCAGTTTTTCAGTCAAAAAATTAAAAAATGTGGAAGAAATACTATTTATACGCATTTAGTTAGAACATTCCATTACTTTACTTAATTTCGTCAAGAATTTCATAAGATACAGGCGCCCACCCTACTTTAGCGTGTTCCGAAAAACATTCGACAAAATTTTTAAGTAAACTGAATTTACAGAAATCATAAATTTTGCAGACATCAAATGTTTCACTTTTTATTTTTGCTCATACTTTCCCTCTATAGAAGGAAGCGTTACATTTTATGAAATACATAAATATTTATTTCATGCACTTTCATTTAAAATAGCAATAGCTATATAGTTGTAATTTTACTAATGTGATAAATATGTATGTGCGTATTGAGTAACTCTTGAGAAACTAGGTATACTTAGTGTAATTTGTATATGTAGAATAAGAAATGTAATTCGGCAAGAGCGTTCGTTACATTCGCAGAATTTTAAAATTATGTATACTAAATTTTTCTATACAAACTGCACAAACATAATTAATTATGTGTTTTAATGAATTAAACAATGTGTGCAATGTATTTCTCCGACATTAACATTAGTACGATTGGGTTTTATGTTTGCAAGGATGGGCCCCAAAAAATTGACTGTCAAATTTATTACAACCAACGTCTTATTCGTTACACTTGAAGGATCTATGAGGTTCATGTTAAATATTCATTTTTTATTTTATCTAATGAAATCATACCTTTCAGAAAAAGTTTCACAAAACATCATAAAAAAATTTATGAAGAAAAATGGAACCAATTTGTAAAGTTCGAATACTAGTTGCAACTAACTGTCTCCTTATCCGGTATACGATTCTAACCCTCTATTTATTCCAATAAAATCCCATCGATTATTACGCGCAACAATAATCCCACACAGTGACAAAAATAAAACCTATCGCTGCTCTCTTACGTCGCCTAGTTAACCCAGCCATTATATTATTTTTATTTCTGAAAAGAATTTTAAAAAAATCAGACTTAATGCATGAGAAAGCAAATTTTATATGAAACAGAAGATATCCTCATTCTAGGCTGAGCAAGTGTTATGTAAAAAAACTGTTCGTAAAAGTTACATTTAATTTAATAGAGACCTTATGTAAAATTAAAGTGGAAATATATTTTATTAAAGTAAATATTTTAGTGATTATTTCCTCACGTTATCTTAATAGCATTGAGGTAATACTCGCAAATATCTATTGATTGATAATTAAATTTCATTTGATGGGAAATCCAGACAATGAAATATTATGTCGAAGCTGCAAATAATTAATAACATAAGCAAGAATAATTGTTGCGTTTTATAAAATTTCTGTTTGTTTAATTGCTCAGATAAAATTTTCCATCACTTATTATTCTGTATGATTAATGTTAATGGAATTTTAAAACGAAAATATAATATCGTAACTGATAGATAACAATCATTTCAAAGAACTCAATATAAATAAAACCGTTGAGACAGATTTATTCACTAACTAGGTGTGGGTGGATCAGTTACCCACACCGAGATAAACCAAAGATTTATCTAGTGGCCAAACAATTTTACCTTCAATTAAAATAAAATCTAGTGAAATAGAAGCTCTTATGTTACAAATAACGCCATCACACAATATTATAATTTAACTCTTTTCAATTTTATAAATGAATCTATAATTTTGTAATTGGATCATTAATTTTGAAATCGAAATAATTATGAACAATATCGATAGCCATTTTTTTTCCATATTAACCAAATTTTAGACACAGACCCCATTCCCATGAGGAAAAGGTCGGTTATCTTCATTGATTTACATGCATTTTTGCACACCACGGGGATTATAACTAATAGATCTATGTTGTAGAAATAATGTTGCTAAGGAGAAAATATTTTACTCAATTACTTAAAATATATTTTGTGCTACATTTCAAAGCATAAAATTTAATCCTTAATAAATTGAGGTTTAACGTGATTTTATTTTCATTTTCTCAACTTTTTAATTTCAGTATATTACATAAATAATAGAAATAACTGAATAATTACTAATAATTTTTGTAATATATATATATATATATATATATATATATATATATATATATATATACATTTTTACATATTTTTTGTATTTAAAATGATAAATTTTATTATGTGCGTATCATTTCCAATTAGTATTACTATTATCGTCGCTAGGAAAATCGGAACAGTTCCATCTCGTAAACGTTTGCCAATATTCGTAAGACAGTAATCGAGGTTAGAAGCTAATGGCCATCAAGTAATACGAATGTTCTGAAAAAACTTTAACCGATTCCGCAACTGATTTTCAAGCCAGACTACGCGTAATGTTTGGCCACTTTATTATATTCGTACACCTAGTAATAGAATCTTAAAGTATATCATATATTTGTGATAACCAAAAATAATTGGTATTTTTATGAATATTTGGTTCTAAATTAATTGATCATTTTTTCACATATAACCTATATTTTCAGGAAGGTAATACGTTTAAATATATTCTAAGAAAAATAATCCGAATAAAAAATTCGGCAAATTTTTGTTTTTAGAAAAGGCGCTTGGGTGTTTTACAAAATATCGCTCCTTTTTAAACACAGTAAGTTACGGTTGACGGAATCATTAATGCGTCATGTTCAATTAAAATATATTTACGTATTTTATGGTATAATTCATTAATTATAATACAAGGAAGACTTTTCATTCACCGTCATTGCAACTAAGATCAGTCATAAATTTTTTCGTGTTAAGGCCCGTGGAATTAGAGTAATTATTTATTCAAAATATTTTTCAATTTATTTTCAAAAAAATTAGAAATAATTTCTACCATCCTGCAATTAGTTTTACATCGTATACAGCGAGGAATTACCATTATTTTCCTTCAGCTGTTTTTAATTAAACTAGACGTCACCTCTTCCATGTAGCCCCAAACTCATTAACACACTGTAATTTTTCGTTGCTCCATGACACATGTTTGGTATTTTTAGATTTTCTTGAATCGGAAAAGTTTAACTCCAAGTTAGAAGATAAGTAAATGAAATATATCATGAAAGCCACGTAAAAAAGTTTCATTAATATTTGACATGAAAATTTTATGTACTCCATTTTTCTTTGCAAAAATGTTTTTTCTTATTTTTCCAATGAATATTTCAGGATGTAAGGAGGTGCAAATATTTTTCTTGTATTTTATAATTTTTTTCGTTAATTTTTTTTTCTTTTTCCTCTTTTACACATAAATGATTTTTGCATATACTTATTTTTTATTTCATATACATATGTTAAATACTGAAATTAACAGATTATTTTTTTGGCAATGCTATTACTTCACATTTAAACCCATTTTTAACAATAAAATATAATTCATTTTATTGAAATGGGTTGTCAAACCCACACTTCATATTAATCATCTCCTTTTGACTGAGGGTTGTGTCCACTTAGATTTACCGACTCGCTAGTTTTTATTTTTCCTTTCCACTGATTCTAAACTTGGGCATTTCATATGGCATCATTGAAAGGCATACCCGAGGGCTATCGTAACTGGTCTGAAAAAAATGTAACGTTTAGCCGGAAAATGTCCTCTTGATTGAAAAAACGAAATGTTTTTGCGTTATTATGCCCGTTATGAATAGCTATCGTCTTCACGTCGAGCTATATGGCCAAATTTACAAGAATTTTTTGCACAGAGGTGGTGAATAGTCTTACAATGTCAAAAATTCTATATGATGTAAAAAATTCCTAAAAAGCTCCTGGAATATAGAAATATTATTTCGGTCAAAATCCCAGGGTATACGTAGTATTCTGCACCTGCACCTCATTTCAAAGGCGTCGATCTTCTTTCTTTTAACTTTTTTATAGTTCATGTGTCGACACCCCACAGAAATATTGAAAATACCACGATAGTGACAAGTGTTCAATAATTCAGTAAGTTAATATATTTTTTACGAAGTTGTATTTAAGAAAATTATCATAAAAAAATATTTTAAATGTTATAAAGTCTAATAGCTGCATTCATTACAGAATAAATCTATACCATATTTTCTGAAGCTTTTGGTAACATAATCTATGAATCTGTAAGGAAAACTTATTTTTAATCCCTCATTTTCATTCATTTGCCATAAGTGTTTCAACTTATTTTGAGATTGCTTCAAATTCTGGTTAAGATTAAGGTAAATTTGGCGAACTTGTTGCTATAAGAGTAACCTTTTCTAATTGACTAAACTACTATAATTTAGTATACGTAGATCTTAAAAATACTTTAGATGTTACAAATGGGCTAAGAATATGTGTTAATATGAATTATATTTCGTATTCGTTTATGTTTTTTTTAATATTTAAATGTAACTATCTCTTGAATTATTATTACTAATACCTCAATTTTTTAATAAAAACAGCGGTGCTGTAAAGTATATAACTGCAAACGACATTAACTGCAAACTACGTAAATATAAATAAATGACAAAAATAAATACAATTATTGAAATAAAACAAATATCTTCTTTGATTACATCCTCTGAAGATTATAAAACTACGTACTGGAATTATAAGTTTTGAATAACTTTTTACGTAAATGAGCGTTGCATATGAAAGAAACAGATATTACTTTTATTTAACTTAATAATATTAGAGCTAGACAAATAATATTTTGAATAGCCATTGACTAGGACATAAAATCCCACAATTTCCGTATACTAACCTATTTGTATAGTGTTTTAGAATAATAATTACGCCTTTTTAATTGAGATTCGCATTGCGATCGGTATGCACTGGCATTTATGTTGCAAGGAAAAAAAGTAAAAAAAAACCATAAAACAATCTATATATGTAAAAAAATTGTAACAAAGTGAACTCTGTACATGAAAAATATTTTAATAATAGTAAAGGATTTAACGAATAGAATGATAGTAAACGCAAGGAACCAATCTTAGAATTTTGACTGTTTATTGGTCAATTTGTTCTACAATCGCACAATATCTACTCATACGGACTGTTAACGTCATTTATCATACTGTCAACCTTGTATTTTTCTCATTTCTCAACGAATTTGGATGATTATTTTTTGTTTCGAAGGCTTTTTTCACAGTAGACTACCAAACTCCGAGTTCCAACTTCTCAGTCCTGACACTGTGGGTATTGCCTGCTTAAATTGTGAGACTTGAGGATCTTCTATTCTTAAATTAGAATTTTGAGTTTCAAGCAGAAACGCTCCCATTAAACTCTAGGTTCCAACTTCTCAGTATTGGCGCTGTGGAGGTACTGCCTTTTAAGTCATTAGACTTCTTAATTTACTGTTTTTAAATTAGATTGTGGGTCCCAAGCAGAGATTTGTCATTTGACTTTGGGTTCCAACTTGTCAGCCCTGTTTCTTCAGGATTACTACTTGCCTGAACCATAAAACTGAAGGACTGCTGTATTTAAATTCCTAATTTCTAAGTCTTGACAATATGAGAGTACTGTCTGCCTAAACCTTGAGACTTGGGAATCAACTATTTTAAATTAGTATTGCAAGTCTAAAAACCGAAACTTTCTCATTAACTCCGGATTTCAAAACCATTAACAATGTATGGAACTACTTCTTTTGTTTTTGTTAACTTATATCTCCGATATCAGTCGATCAATTTGGATAATTATATTATTTCTTATTTCAATGATTCCAGTGCAGCATCATAAAAAATTGCTTAGAATTTGACCATGTAAATTGAAGGTACGCCATAGAATTCCTCACTAACATATAGTACAGGTGCCGTGGTAGAGTTTGGATGAAATAAGTCTAATGATCATATAATAACAAAGTTTCTAAAGTTTTGACACAACCAAGGGCATCATAAATTAGCTCTTTTTCAAAATCAAGGGACAGTGATGAAGAGGCGAGATGGTAACAGGAGTTAACGCATTGAGTATGGAATCGTTTTACATGTGTTGGCGTAAGCAAGAAAATAACAAAACATATTAATATATAGTAGGATATACAGAGGTAAAAAGCAGGCGAGTTATCAGATAAATCAGTAAGTACAGGTATAAATTAATGTATACATTGATAAAGTATGTAAAGGTATATACGGGGTTAAATCACTGACTACAGTGAAACCAAAAGAGGGAATGATATGTCCATATATATATGTGTGTATATGAGTAGATATATATATGTGTTTTATTAGGTTCATTAAATGCTACAAACGTCTGTTCTGATTACATAAATCCATTTCTTTTTTGAACATGTATTCGTCGTAGGGTTATCAAATTTTATTGTTTCTGATAGTGTTTATGCATGTATCTGAAACAAAAAGGCGATAACAGGAACTCTTCAGTAAGGAGGAGTAAACTCATAGAAATTTGAACTTATTTGATTTGTCTTGATGTAGAAAAAAATATGGGATAAATAGGTAATATTTAGATTCATGAAGTTTTAGTATACATTTTTAATGTTGGACTAAATAAATAACCCCGAATAATAAAATAATCTTGAGCTCATTGGTCAAAATTATATTATTCATCTAAATCCAATCAAGGAGGTTGAGTATCCTCAATTCATAGTTATGAATGCCTCTCATTTGCCGCTATTTATTGCTAGAAAATTCAATTTACTTTTTTGTTTACAAACATTTTCTTTAAAATAAAACAAGGTACCTATAACAAATAGCACACAATTCCCTTTGAAATATTTCACCTAAAATTTTCCTGTATAGGAAGGAAATATATTCGTCTTAATGAACATAATCAATAATATTAACTTATTCCTATGTTGATACCTCCATCTTTCTATCAGCGATCAAATATAAAGCATATTTAATTCACACATTTTTACGCTTCACTTCAAATAATAACGAAATTTAGGAATTTGACATCATTAGTAGCATGTTTGTGTAAATTGTTCATGCAAGACAAATACATTATTAATATTTTTGACTTTAGCAGTTTCGGAAATGGGCTAGGCCATTATTTTTGTAGACACTTTCCCTAGTTTCTTTCAAATCTTGCAACACGAATTTTAAACATTTTTATTTTTCGCAATTAAATGAAACTACGTGATGTAGTATTATTTCTACTATCTTTAATTTCTTTACCACGACCTAGGTTTCGTTGTATTACAACATCTTCAGGTGGGATATTAGCAAAGATTAACTCTTAGGAACAACCAACAGCATTTATATGTTTCAAACACAATAGCGGAAGACTACTTTGTGCGGATTTTTCCATTGTTTATGTTAGTGAGTTTATTGCAGGGGCGCAGACTAGGTTTTATTATATTACAGAGAGTTACACAATATACCAGTATTCTAGTTGGGGTAATAAATTCAATTGTTGTTATTATGTGAAGTTATACAATGCAAACTTTAGGGTGTATGTAATAAAATTAAATGGAAGTTATTGTCGGTAATATATTGCAAAGGCAAGGGTATTTGAAAGTAAGGACAAGGTAATATACTAATTCTACATATCTTATTATCGGTAATATATTTATACAAAAGCAAGGGTATTTGAAAGTAAGGACAAGGTAATACACTAATTCTACATATCTCCGGTTTTGTGTATTCATATATTTATTTATTTATTTCTTCTAATTTTTTTTGTTTTTATTATATATACTTATATTTATATGTGTATTAATGCTGAAACAATTTCCAGGGTACTGTAGTATCAATGTTTTATATTTATATTATATCTAGAAGATATTAAGAATGGGTGATGATATTATATTTAGTTGTTCATTTAATAAATTGACCTTGATATCTTTTTTATGTCTGTTTATTTCTAATGTTTCTAGGATATTAAGTTTATTGCCTTTTGTATTTATTTGTAATATATAGGGGGCATTATCAGTATGAGGGTGATGGTTATTTTCAATGAGATGTTTAGCAAAGTGAGATGTGTCTGGTTTATTATTACGCCAGCTGGCGATGTGTTCTTTATATCTTGTATTAAAATCTCTTCCTGTTTGACCTATATATACACTATTACAATCGTTACATTTAAGTTTATAGATACCACTCTTTTTATGTTTATCTATTTTTTCTTTATTATTAATAAGGGTTTTACCCAAGTTATTTAAGGTACTATACGTACATGTTATATTATTTATATTTTTATTATTAGTTAAGAGTTTTCCTAATTTGAGTGATACATTACCTATGTATGGGATAGATTTATAGTAAATATTATTCTTATTTGGTGCGACCGGGTATATTTCTTGTATTAGTATTTTTCTTAATTTATTATGGTACAGTTTTGTGACAATTTATGGGTCATAATTATTATTTGTTGCGATTAGTTTTATAGTTTTTATTTCTTTACGTAGGTTAGGTTTTTCAAGAGGGATGGTTAAAGCTCTGTGAATCATGGAATGAAAGGCTGCTAACTTATGGGACCAAGGGTGTTGAGATTGACCATTAATTATGGAGTCTGTAAATGTGTCTTTTCTAAATATACTAAATTTATGTTTATTATTATTGCGTTCTATTGTTATATCTAAAAAATTAAGTTTATTATCGGACTCTACTTCAAAAGTGAATTTGATATTATTGTGTAGGGAGTTAGCAAAGTTAACGAACTGGTCTAACTGTCGCTGTGTACCTTTCCAGCAGATAAGGATGTCGTCAACGTATCTATAATAGTATAATATATTGGTCGCTAATTTACTGTTTAAGAGGGTGGTTTCTAGATGGTTCATAAATAACTCGGCTAAAAGGGGACTGAGGGGGGAGCCCATTGCAAGGCCATTAACTTGTTGAAAAAATTTTTTATCGAATAGAAAATAATTTTGGTCTATGCATAGTTTAAAGAGATCTCTAATTTCCGATGCTTCAATGGGATTTAATTTTTTCCTTTCTAGGATATCTGAAATGATATTTAGGCAATCTTTTGGTCGTATATTAGAAAATAAGTTTACTACGTCGAGTGATACTAGTTTACAATTGGGTGTTAGATGTATATTTTTAATTTTATTACAGAGATCAACAGAGTTTTTAATGGTATGTTTAGGTGCAAATCCGGTTTTATTCCGGAAGATTTTATTCAGGTGAAAAGCTAATTTTTTTGTGGGTGCGTTTGTGTATGAGACAACAGGTCGTATGGGTATATTTGGTTTATGAATTTTAGGTTGTCCATATAGTATTGGGGGTCTAGGGTTCATTTCTATAACTTTATGTTTCGCAAATTCGTTAGGAAATATGATGTTACAGGTTTTAATTAATTGTTTTACGTTATCTGCAAATGTCGTGGTGGGGTCCCTTTGTAGTTTTGTGAAGTCATCTGGTTTAAGGAAATCGTACACTTTATTTTTATATTCATTTTGGTCTAGAATTACTATAGTGTTGCCTTTATCTGCTTTAGATATGGTGAGTTTATCTTCATTAATTTTAATTTGTAGATTACGTTGTGTCAAAATTTCGTCATTAATGTGTGTCTTGGTTTTAGAGTATTCTTTACATATTATATTAGCAGCTTTGTGTTTAGTAAGTGCGTCCTGGTTACTGAATGCAATGATGGTATCTACTACTAGTGATTCTATGTTTTTTCTTGATGGTGCGGTAGGAATATTATATTTAAATCCTTTATTTAAAAGTTCTAACTCTTTATTATTAAATGTTGATTGTGAAAGGTTTACTATTCTGGGAAAAAACGTTTGTTTGGGTGTGACTTTTGGTTCCTGGGTTTTGGCTTTCAGTTTTTTAATTTTGTTAATTTGTTTTTGTGTTATGTTTTTTATTATGGTACTGACATCATTTCTAATTTTATAGTCTAAAGTATCAAATTCTATAGGGTGAAGGAGATATGTTAGAGAAGAGTGTATTACCTTTAGACAGAGGTTTATGTTGTCTCGTTTGATGGTAGATTCCCGAATGTCTTCCTTCAGCCAGGTGGTGACGGCTTTAGTTGTTGCTTTCTGGGCTGCTCGAGTTGTTCCACTAATCTTTACGTTCACGTGACTGGGTGTTAGATTACACTTTATACACGTTTTGTTAAACCATATGCTTTGTATCGCCTTCCGAAATTTAATTCGGAGTCGACGGTACAATATCGCCAATGTAGCCAAATCGGCTGTTTTCAAATATTGAATATATTTGGCGTTAATTTTGTAGAAATTCATTATTCGCAATTAAATGAAACTACGTGATGTAGTATTATTTCTACTATCTTTAATTTCTTTACCACGACCTACAAAATTAACGCCAAATATATTCAATATTTGAAAACAGCCGATTTGGCTACATTGGCGATATTGTACCGTCGACTCCGAATTAAATTTCGGAAGGCGATACAAAGCATATGGTTTAACAAAACGTGTATAAAGTGTAATCTAACACCCAGTCACGTGAACGTAAAGATTAGTGGAACAACTCGAGCAGCCCAGAAAGCAACAACTAAAGCCGTCACCACCTGGCTGAAGGAAGACATTCGGGAATCTACCATCAAACGAGACAACATAAACCTCTGTCTAAAGGTAATACACTCTTCTCTAACATATCTCCTTCACCCTATAGAATTTGATACTTTAGACTATAAAATTAGAAATGATGTCAGTACCATAATAAAAAACATAACACAAAAACAAATTAACAAAATTAAAAAACTGAAAGCCAAAACCCAGGAACCAAAAGTCACACCCAAACAAACGTTTTTTCCCAGAATAGTAAACCTTTCACAATCAACATTTAATAATAAAGAGTTAGAACTTTTAAATAAAGGATTTAAATATAATATTCCTACCGCACCATCAAGAAAAAACATAGAATCACTAGTAGTAGATACCATCATTGCATTCAGTAACCAGGACGCACTTACTAAACACAAAGCTGCTAATATAATATGTAAAGAATACTCTAAAACCAAGACACACATTAATGACGAAATTTTGACACAACGTAATCTACAAATTAAAATTAATGAAGATAAACTCACCATATCTAAAGCAGATAAAGGCAACACTATAGTAATTCTAGACCAAAATGAATATAAAAATAAAGTGTACGATTTCCTTAAACCAGATGACTTCACAAAACTACAAAGGGACCCCACCACGACATTTGCAGATAACGTAAAACAATTAATTAAAACCTGTAACATCATATTTCCTAACGAATTTGCGAAACATAAAGTTATAGAAATGAACCCTAGACCCCCAATACTATATGGACAACCTAAAATTCATAAACCAAATATACCCATACGACCTGTTGTCTCATACACAAACGCACCCACAAAAAAATTAGCTTTTCACCTGAATAAAATCTTCCGGAATAAAACCGGATTTGCACCTAAACATACCATTAAAAACTCTGTTGATCTCTGTAATAAAATTAAAAATATACATCTAACACCCAATTGTAAACTAGTATCACTCGACGTAGTAAACTTATTTTCTAATATACGACCAAAAGATTGCCTAAATATCATTTCAGATATCCTAGAAAGGAAAAAATTAAATCCCATTGAAGCATCGGAAATTAGAGATCTCTTTAAACTATGCATAGACCAAAATTATTTTCTATTCGATAAAAAATTTTTTCAACAAGTTAATGGCCTTGCAATGGGCTCCCCCCTCAGTCCCCTTTTAGCCGAGTTATTTATGAACCATCTAGAAACCACCCTCTTAAACAGTAAATTAGCGACCAATATATTATACTATTATAGATACGTTGACGACATCCTTATCTGCTGGAAAGGTACACAGCGACAGTTAGACCAGTTCGTTAACTTTGCTAACTCCCTACACAATAATATCAAATTCACTTTTGAAGTAGAGTCCGATAATAAACTTAATTTTTTAGATATAACAATAGAACGCAATAATAATAAACATAAATTTAGTATATTTAGAAAAGACACATTTACAGACTCCATAATTAATGGTCAATCTCAACACCCTTGGTCCCATAAGTTAGCAGCCTTTCATTCCATGATTCACAGAGCTTTAACCATCCCTCTTGAAAAACCTAACCTACGTAAAGAAATAAAAACTATAAAACTAATCGCAACAAATAATAATTATGACCCATAAATTGTCACAAAACTGTACCATAATAAATTAAGAAAAATACTAATACAAGAAATATACCCGGTCGCACCAAATAAGAATAATATTTACTATAAATCTATCCCATACATAGGTAATGTATCACTCAAATTAGGAAAACTCTTAACTAATAATAAAAATATAAATAATATAACATGTACGTATAGTACCTTAAATAACTTGGGTAAAACCCTTATTAATAATAAAGAAAAAATAGATAAACATAAAAAGAGTGGTATCTATAAACTTAAATGTAACGATTGTAATAGTGTATATATAGGTCAAACAGGAAGAGATTTTAATACAAGATATAAAGAACACATCGCCAGCTGGCGTAATAATAAACCAGACACATCTCACTTTGCTAAACATCTCATTGAAAATAACCATCACCCTCATACTGATAATGCCCCCTATATATTACAAATAAATACAAAAGGCAATAAACTTAATATCCTAGAAACATTAGAAATAAACAGACATAAAAAAGATATCAAGGTCAATTTATTAAATGAACAACTAAATATAATATCATCACCCATTCTTAATATCTTCTAGATATAATATAAATATAAAACATTGATACTACAGTACCCTGGAAATTGTTTCAGCATTAATACACATATAAATATAAGTATATATAATAAAAACAAAAAAAATTAGAAGAAATAAATAAATAAATATATGAATACACAAAACCGGAGATATGTAGAATTAGTGTATTACCTTGTCCTTACTTTCAAATACCCTTGCTTTTGTATAAATATATTACCGATAATAAGATATGTAGAATTAGTATATTACCTTGTCCTTACTTTCAAATACCCTTGCCTTTGCAATATATTACCGACAATAACTTCCATTTAATTTTATTACATACACCCTAAAGTTTGCATTGTATAACTTCACATAATAACAACAATTGAATTTATTACCCCAACTAGAATACTGGTATATTGTGTAACTCTCTGTAATATAATAAAACCTAGTCTGCGCCCCTGCAATAAACTCACTAACATAAACAATGGAAAAATCCGCACAAAGTAGTCTTCCGCTATTGTGTTTGAAACATATAAATGCTGTTGGTTGTTCCTAAGAGTTAATCTTTGCTAATATCCCACCTGAAGATGTTGTAATACAACGAAACCTAGGTCGTGGTAAAGAAATTAAAGATAGTAGAAATAATACTACATCACGTAGTTTCATTTAATTGCGAATAATGAATTTCTACAAAATTAACGCCAAATATATTCAATATTTTTATTTTTAATTAATGCACACCATATAAAAGGAAAACAAAAATATCTATCAACTACTTTATTTACATCTCCGAAATCTCCACATTAATATTTTTAATGTCGCCTTGAAGGTTGATGTGTTTTGTTACTATCCATAATTTCAAGTTTCTGTATCAAACGGTTTATGAGAAAAAAAATTCTAACAGACGTACAGACAGACGGACAAGAATCTTATAATATATGCGTTCCTTTTTTCTTTTTGATGTACAACATTCTAAAATCAAACAATTTCGGAGTATCTTGATAATTTAAGATAAACTACACAATTTATGATTCTCAAAATGTAAGGATGATTTTCAAAATGTAAGAAGTCACCCCCTCATGACGGCTAATGCAAGTTATCTATTTTAATATGACTTAGAAGACGGAAATAGGCGTACTACTAAAACAGCCACTTTACCTGTTACGTAAAGGCCGTGTTGATTAATTATTTTGCTTACAATACGCAACCTTTCATCATAAATCATGTAAATGCACTGGAAAAATTGTCAACAGTAGTTCATTACCTTTTAATGATAAACTATTATTAATTACAATTCGGATATTAATTACAATTTCATAGCTGGAAACCGGATCTTTTATAATTTTGCCATGTCTATTTATCTGGCCATATATCAAACATCAAATGTCTTTCAGTGTAATACTGACTATGATGAAATTTTATAGGAAACCGTAGTTTAAGTAAAAACATAGAAGTAAGGAAAAAAATACTTTTTAATGTTCTCAGGTATTCACATCGAATTTGGAGTTGATTTTTTTCTCCCGGATAATACCAAGAGATTGTTATCTAAGAGATAACTAAAAATGTTTAGTAATGTACAGCATCTCCTTCATGGCATATGCTTGAAAAGCATTATGCAATCTCTTCGCCTATTTTGGCATACGAAAAATTGAAAAAAAATCGAGGTAATCCTATTATTAAACATCTTAAAACAAAATTATTTTAATAGGATGTCATTATTAAATTGTAAATACATATAAAACTAAATTATTTGTATTGAGCCTGAAAAAGATACTATTGGCACGAATTTTTTTAACACAAATTTAAAAGAAACTAAGTGCCGGCATTGTTCACAAACAGTATACGTAATATTAACATTTTAAGATTTTCCCTTCATTTTCAACACAGATTATAATTTACTAACGTATTGAAACAACATTTAGGTTTCAGTTACTGCACACGATATACCGATGTTGAATGGCTGTAATATAAATAAAAAGTTAATAATTATAGTAATAAATATTTTATTTCCATAATACCATTTTAAGAGCACCAAATATATAATTACATAATTAACAATTTTATTCATAATTTTAGAAAAAAGACATTCGAACATAAATAATTTCACAAATATTATCAAAACAGAACTCCTAATTCAGTTCATTATTATATATGTATGAATTACAACTAACTGTATTTGAATAATGCCATTATTTTCAATGAAATACGTTTAGTAAATTTTAAAATTAGGTATGGTCTTCATTTTTCATTATATTTAAGGTGAGTTAAACAATTTTACTTTCAATTAGGGACAATTAGATACCCATCTTTGAATAAACGCCTCTTTCCTCGTCCGCCAAACGGATCTGTCGATTGCTAGTCTGGTCCAGGTTGGTCCTGCATGGTCTTCATGTTACCTCTCCAGCGTGCGTGTAGGTGCTCTCATAATCTTTTGTATGTACGCGTCCACCAGTGCAACATCCGCACGCCCGAGCATCCGTTGACGATTCGATCCACACGCTCCATCCATCTCCATTTGAGTTTGCAAGCGATTTTGGCGGCGTTGGTCACTTATGTTTTCCTTGTAATACCAGCATTTCTGTGACGACCACTTATTTTTGTACCTAGTATACTCCTCGCGGTTGCTCTTTGAGGTATCTGTATTTTTTTTATTAAACGCTCAGTAAATATCCGTGTTTGGCATCCATAAAAAATAGTTGCAAATATTGTTAATTTCATGGCTTTCTTTTGAGATTTATTAGGAAGTTCGATTTGAAGATATGCTTCATCACCCAGTATTTTTTCCACGAAATCTTGATTCCTTTCTCAATCTCTCTGGTAGTAGGACTTGCAAAAGTTATGTTTTAACTTCGATATGTACACTCATTTACGTAGTCGATCATTTGAAATTGTAGGTATTCTCGTAGGTATTCTTTCATCATTAGTCATTACACATGTTTTACCTGTATTAATCCCCAAACTACAGTTATCGCTTTCTATGTTGACAATTTCCGTTACATAGCCTGTCTTATCCTAACTTTCGCTTATCAACATTATTTCATCGGCAAATCTCAAGTGATTTACGTGTTTCCCATTGATGTTGGTTACTTTCCTGTCCCAGTTAAATTTAGAAAAAATAAATTCTAAAAGAGGTATAAACAGGTACAGTGAACTTATATCGCCTGACGTACACCTATTCTTATTTCGAAGGGATCTTCTACTTGTTCTAGTTTATCCGAAGCTTTACTTTTTCTATAAATAGCTCAAAGTATTTGCCGGTACTTTCCCCTATGTTCAACCATTTTAGATCATCCTGCAATGTCTTGTGTGTAGTAGAATCGAACGACTTAAGGTAATTAATAAACACTATGCATAGCGGCAGTGTGTGTTCCTTATATCGCTCTATTATTTGAGTCACTGTACATATTTGATCGGTTATTTTAGACTTCGATCTAAATCCAGCTTGTGCTCTTAGTTGGTGGAAGTCTAGGCTTGGTCTAAGTCTTCTTAGGAATATAGTTATGAACAGTTTGGAAGTACTTCAAGAATCGATTTATTGGTCTGAACACTGATACTCAAGTGTTTTCTTTTTTTGTAGATTAGAGTGATGACATAGTCTTCCCAGCCATTTAGTACACAGCACGTTTAGAGTACTTTATTGACGAATATTTAATATTGACGTTAGTAGTTTAACAATAATTTTTAATATGTCGTTCGAGCCTACATCCCGGTTGTGGTTTTTTTCTCAATTACAGAGACTTGGAGTTTTCTCTTACTTTGCTTTCTTAGGAAGATTTAATATCCTGTCTATTTTCCATGTTTATAGACACATTTTCACTATTGATTGTATTATTATGGCGTTTATTATATAATTGTTTATAAAAAATTATTGCGAGTTTGTTCCTGTTACTAGCATTGTTTCGAACTTTGTTATTCAAGGACATTATTTAGGCTTTTGTTTTGTTTAATATTTTCTTGGATTTCACTTTCTTTAGCATTTAATTTTTAGCATTTCACTTAATATTTGGTTTCCAGTCCTTTTTCAACCATTTTATATTATAACTTAGTTTTAATTTTACTAATGTGTTTCCTGACCTTATTCTACAGTTTAGTAAACTTTGTTTATCTTTCCTATTTTTGTGTCTAATATTTTTAGATACCCTTTTCTTTCATTAGATATTTTTTTTAAATTTTTAAATTTAATTTTTTCGGTTTGGGTACTATTATACATACTTTAATTTGGTTTATCGAATCCTTATACAGTTGATGGGTGCTTGTATTTTCTATTTTGTAATTTTTGTTTAGAGGATTTTAACAAAAAGTGATTATATTTTAATAAAATCTAAAACCAATATCTGACGCTCAGCTTATAAAATCGACATACAGTATGTACTAAAGACAACTGAGGTCACACACATATTAGTAAGTAAGTAAAAATAAACAAGAAGTCGTACGGGAATACTCCATCAGGACTATATGCAATTTAAAAGAGAGTATATAGAATTATTTCGCAAAACTAAAAAGTTACGTGCACTAAATTTGAGTCACACTGATAAATTGTAGTCCATATAATGCCGCATTTACACTTTTATTAACTATGCTTTAATTTTTAAAGATTTTTAACTATAATTGCATACATTAGCAGACGCATTAAGTTCCTGTTAGGTAATGTTTTTTGCTACACATAATATAGTTAGAAAAGAAATAGATATTCTTTTATAAAATTCTCATTTAAATTCATGATGAATAAGAGATATAAAAGAATGTCAATTAAATCTTCTTCAAAGCTTTCTCCTTATTTTTACCTTAAATAAAATGAAGCAATGATGACCTTCGGGTTTTTTTATGTTGACATTTGCTTTTAATGGCAATTTGTTTAGAACGTTTTGTATTAAATTGTAGATAGATATTATTTATTAAAAATAATAATTCAAAAAACTTTAATACGAATCGGGAACACTTTTCTTAAGTAATGATAAAGCAATAGGGAAAAAAATGTCGAACTTTGATCGTTATTTTAATAAGGGAAATGAATTTCGAACCCTTATCTTTGAGCCTTTAATATATCATTTCATTCCACAATAACTTCAATCTACGATACTCGTTTCATTCATTTTGTCAACACAAGAAAAAGGTGTAGATTTTATGTAGAAATATTAATTGAAACAAATATATCTAAAGTTAATGTATTTGGGCAAATATACTCTCATTTCCATAAAATATATCCTAGCCAGATGCATCAGGAATTAAGGAGATTGTTAAAATATAAATTTTCAACTGGACGAAAACAAATACCAATCTTAAAAGAGGAAGACAAATAACTCTTTAAAAATTAAAGTTATTATTAAAAAAATCCACTTTACGGGATAGAAAAAAAATTTTTATGAGCGTAGTAAAACTCTCATCATGGAAAATATCCTATTTTTAATTAAATATTTTCAAAAGAATCTCTAGATAAACTGTGAAAGAACCGTTACGGCTTGCAATGCATTTTTAAGATTCATTGAAGTTGGTAAAGTGAACTTTAAGCTTATTTTTTTTATTTGGAAATAAATATCTGCAAAATATTGTTACAGTATAGTTATAAAGTGCAAAAAATTAACCTTTGCTTAACTTGTTTCAGTTTTTTGAAAGAATAAATTTGAATTTTGTTGCATTTCAAATGAAAACGTTATTGAATACGTCGTTGCTCTATGGTACGTATTGCCAATGTAGGACATTTGATGTTCTCATCGCATAAGTACCGATAACGTGAACATGTCTGATGATTGTCATCTTGATAACATAAAAGTTTCACACTTTAAAGCAATTAAATTTACGTAATAATTCTACGGTATAATAATGATGTGAAAATAAAATACTGATAAGTTTTTATTCATTTTATAGAACAGATCAACAAAATAAACAAATTTATTCTTATTTTTTAATTTTTTAATCCACTCTTTGAAATAAATACGTTGTTTGTGTAATACATGCTACTTATGAAAAATATTCTATTTAAAAAATAATCATCGTACATATGCGTATATCTAGATGAACAATTTTGTTTACGACTCATAACAATTCGAGAAAGGGTTAAACTATTATATTGTGAATGTTCAACATTTTGATCTTTACATCAATTTTAAATCTGAACTGAAAGGTTTCTCTTCTTGAAATACACACTGTTATGGCACTGGATGAAACAACCGGTTTCCTACAAACATAGGTACAATTTACTCAATACAATTTTTATAACATGAGTTTAATGTAAACTAGTCCAGTAGAAGATATTTGCACCGAAAGGCATTTATTGATGAAATGGCAATACGTCTCTGCATCAATCGGAATTCAAAAACATTTTCATAGTTACGTAGATGTAAGAATTGGTTTAAGTGGTGAATATTTGGAAGAAGTTAAAGAGGCTCTTGTATTTAAAGGTCTTTATCTCAATCTGGAACTCAAGCTCTAAGTTCGATAAGAAAAATATAATCAAGGTTTTAGTTCATGTTATAAAGTCAAAGATATTGGATTGAATTGCTTTCTGTCAATATAAATATATTGAAGCAATATTGTAACTTATTTAATGAAAACGATAGTTGAGAAATGCTCTAATCTTATTTTATTTATTAAAATACCATGATACTAAATCGGCAATCCGTCAACTACTTAATAAATATATACGTTTTTCCGGGTAATAAATTAAATATTTTCTGAAACATTTTGTCAATATATATCATTGTGAGTAACTAATAATGAAACTATTTTGATCAATACGAACCTTAACTTGTTTAGAAACTAACAATTTTGGGTATATTTTCTTTGAGACCTTGGGTATATTTAATTAAATACTCTTTTGTGTAAAATTTAAACCTTCATCTTCCAATATTTTATGTATATTTTTTGGGACTTATCGATATTACCAGGTTGTTATTATTATTTATATATATTACCACAAGCTCATAAAAGATAATATGAAAATATTACGGCGGATATTCTCCAAAGGTGCTATTTTTTCATCTTGCTAATTTATTTCAATTTATTACAAGTATCTTAGTGAGTCGAGCGGAGATATTTGGATAAAATATAAGGAAAAATAGTTACACCGATGGTCTGCTGGATTTTCAATTATTTGATTCAATTTTCTTACCTTGACACAGATATAAATTGACGTAAGTATTATTTCTGATGGTCATTGGTATAAAGTATAAAATTTGAACTTGTTATAATAACATTTATTATTAATTGATTAATTTTTTTTTCATTAATAACAATAATTATTAATTTAAATTTAACTCTTGAAAATATTTGCGAGAAATTTTATGAACGTATTTTAATAAACTTTTAAATATATCATTAACTATTTTTGTCTACAAAAAAATCAAAATTAATTTTATTAACAAAAGGAGATTTAAATTATGTTATAGTGATAAGTATATTTCATGTATCACTCTTAGAATTAAGTGTTAGTAAAATTTTATCTTGCCTCATAAAAGGAAAGAAATTGCTAAAAATATCTTTAGGAATAAATGTTACTAGCGTTTAATTTTAACAGAACATGAGCATATGTAACTTAAAAATCCATAGGTTGACATGAAGTGAGCGGAGTTACGCAAAAGATCCACGTAATTTATCATAGAAAGTTGTCGCTCCTCCCTTTTCCTAAGAAAACGTGTTTAAATTGCATACATATGCACTGCTGGCTGTGGAGCTTTTGCGATTTGAAGGTCAGAGGGATCATTTTACTTTGTTACTAGAATGTGTTATTTGATATAGTTTCTATTTTAAGTTATTTAGATTCCTAAGAACGCAGCTAACTACGTCTATACAATGTCAGTTCTGTATACGTACGAAATATATTATTCAACAATGTTGTAGAAAAATCACTGCTAATATTTAACCAGTTTCTGAAAAATATATTTCTTGCAACAGTAAGCTTAATTTTAGAAGTAAAAGTCATTTTTAAACAACAATTGGAAAATTTATTTATTAGAATATGATTTTATTTAGGTAAATAGACAACAATGAGGGAAATTCCAACTTTCAGAAACTCCCTATATGATTAAAAATAACGACCGTATAAAATAAAAATACTACTAAAGCATATAAATAATTTATCAAGTAATATTTAGATACAGATTTTCTCTAATTAGAAAATGAGAGCCCCGTCCTATTTTTAACCGACTTCAAAAAAAAGGTTCTCAATCCGTTTGTATTTTTTTATGCATGTTACCTCAAATTTTCGGAATTCCTCAACCAATTTGTATGATCCTTTTTGTATTTGAAAAAATATACGCCTAGTAAAATATACTAGGCGTATATTTTTTCATGATTCATTCCATGAAATTAAGGTTAAAATCTGACTATGGAATTAATTATTAAGAATCTGAATATTGAAATTGAAGACATGCCATAGAATCCTCTAAAACTTAACACCATAGCTGCCGTGATCGAATTTGGAAAATATAGGTTCAACCAATTCGAAGGATTCTTCTTTTTTTAGAAGGGTCTACTCCCAATAGGATTCCATGAAAATAAGGTTAGAATCTGGCAATGAAAATTCCTCAACATTGTACAACACAGATGCCGCGATCGAATTTAGATTATTTAGGTTATGATAATTTCATGACATAATTAATCGTCATATATATTTGACCTTTAACAAAATCATGATGCAATGACATAGCTGAAAGGTGGTGACAGAAGTTCTTTAGTTATAACAAATACACTTATCGAGTTACGATTCGTTTGACTTGTCTTGATGTAACAAGAAAATAACGGGGTAAATAAGTAAGTAAGTATATACGAGTACACAGAATTTAATTTCAATCTTTGATCCATAAATCCTGAGGGTCTGCTGTTTTTAAATTAGTATACCAGGTAGTAGGGACTATATCTTTTGAACTCAGGAATCCAACTCCTCAATCCTGATGCTGCGAAAGCAATGCCTACCCAACTTGAGAATATACTGTTTTTAAATTAGTATTGTGGCTCTTACGGAGAGAATCTGCCACAGTCTTCGGATTCCAACTCTTCAGTCTTGACACTGTGGGGATACTACCTGCTTATATCATGAACGTTGAAGATCTGCTGTTTTTAAGTTAGTATTGTAGTTCTAAAGCAGAAACCATTATTGAATTCCGGGCGCCAAGTAATCAGTTTTGATACTATAAGTGTACTATCCGCCTAAACTGTGACACTTGAGGATCTGCTGTTTAAAAATAGTTTTTTGCCCTCAAGCACAGACTCCATAATTAAACTTCGGATTCCAACTCCTCAGTACTGATGTTGCAGGATTTGAGGATCAGCTATTAACATTCCGGGTCTCAAAAAAACAACTACCTCCCATCCCCCTAAACTGTGAGACTGGAGAGTCTACCGTTTTTAAATTTTTATTTTGACTCTCAAACAGAGACTTTGCTACTAAAACTTTGGTTGCCAATTCGCCAGTCTTGACTCTGTGGGAGTACTACCTGCTTAAACACCGCAAAGTACCGCCGATCTATTATAAAATAGTGGAAAGAAATTAATATACTTAAAAATATAATTTTTAAATATATTAGTATATAATATACTTACAAATATAATTTTTAAATATATGAGTTTTTTCCTAAACTACTAAATGTAGTAATATCGAAGTACCCAAAAATAATGGTCAACCGATTTCACATTTCTTCACTACCACCATCAAAATCCTCAGTCCTCCTTCAAAATCGTCAGTCCTCAGACCCAAGCCTATATATTTCCCAAGAGCAATTTTTGTAAAAAAGTCATGTGTCCTATAACCCGCACAATAGGAACCGAAGTGTTGATGCTGCTATTCAAAAGATGAAATAGAAAACTACTTCTACAACGCGTAACACATGCCTAAATACATTATCAATAGTATTTTTTAACATATATGATATAACAAAATTATAATTAACTTTAAAGGGCGGTATAAATAACATTAATCCCAAGTAAATTTGCAATAATTAATAGACAAACAATTTTGTTGTAACATATTTATACCTGGCTTTACGTAATGTTTCTAAACATTGGGCAGAATTTATGAGCGATAGATCCTTTAAATTAAATTACAAATTGTACATACGCTCCTGTAAATTAATATAAATTGAAAACAATGTGTCATTGTCAAGCTTTCCCATGAGAAGAGATTAATTTGATTTTCATCGATACAAAGCCATTTAAAATTATAAGTAGTTAATACAGCGAGATAAACCTTTTTGGGTTTATTCTCGTTTACTGCTTCATTTTTATTTTACAATATCAAACGATTATTCGTTATGGAATGATCGGTCGTAGAATTTGGACTGTGAATACATAACAAAACAAACACCTAAACAGTGAATACATAACAAAATAAACCCGTATAAAATATATAAGTCTTATTAATTTTTTTTCAAATAATATTATAGGATTAGTAATATCTTTTAGTGAGTGCGCTTAGTAATATTCTATTGTTTCTTAAATAAAATATTGGATATGATAGTATTAGATTTTCAATATAAATAAATAAAAATTTGCTAGATCTTTACATAAATTAGATTTTAAGTCCGAAAAGTTATATGCAAATTTAACACCTTGTATATTTTATACCGGCAGACTCTGTGATTATTTTTACTAGCATAAACATTAAAATAACACCGGCTTCTGTTTTTAAAAACCACTCGGGAGGCTACTTACCTAACCAAATATTTTATTTTGCCGTGTAAGCCAAAATACATAAAACCAAAATTTTAATAGATTTAAATTTTTTAAACATATAAATCAATCTTTCTAAAATAGCAATAGTTTCCAACGGACAAAAATATATTATAACTGATTGTCGATTCAATTTGTGACCCCAGTGTCTTCATAAGTATATCTGCTAACGACACAGAATACATTTTGAAGAAGATTTCGATGAAGCCTTCAATAAAACTACACGAACCTACAATAAAAAAAATGTCGTAACAAGTTCTTATTAGCATTTTTATCAAGAAATGAAAGACTTTTTGATAATTCTTCAAAAAATAAATGATAATTATCATGCAAGACATATGGAAAAATATTATTAAAAACATCCTTGTCCTTTTTTACATAAATATTTCTTTAAGTCACCCTTTGTAAAACTCTGTTTAAAAAAGAACGTCGAAATCAAAGCTAAAACTTCTTATTAGAACAAATATTGTTGCAATAGAATCGTACTTCTGACACCACAGTAATACCTTTATAGTGATATATACATTCCCTTAAACTTAGTGAACTTTAAAAAAAAATGCATCAAACGATTAGATCTCTGGTATAAAAGAAATATCGTCCCAACGTCAGCACACTCTTCAGCAATAATCCACGCGCCGATAAGTCTATAAAAAAAATTCACAAATTCAATATTAATGAATTTTTTTATAATCTCAACAGAATTGGTGCAGAACTGAGCTTATTAAGATCCCCCTTTTAAGATGTGTTTATTGGTCATGTTCTATTAATTAACTTATTAAAACCAAGAAATGAATTTTCCGAACGTATGCTCGTACGACTGTTAAAATTAACGATTAAAAACCAATTTAATGATATTTTCCTTTGTAAGAATCTTTTCTGAATGTTGCGAACCCTAGAGTACTACCAGTACCAAAGAGGGTAATATAATGGATCGGAGTCGGTGGTACCACCGACTCCGGTACTAGTACTACTCTCATATACGCTCCTTCTTCATAAAATGAGCATAGCCCCAAGACGAATTTCCTTCCGCATTGCACCCTTGTAAGTGACAATAGGTCATGAAGTAATTATATTAGCTTACAACTTATTGAGACGCACTAAACAAATCAAAATATCCATTAATTAGAACATTCTTACAATTACATGAAAAAAACTTATGTATTAAATTAAAAAGAGACATAAATTGGGATTTGCAAAAAAATTGCATCAAACCATTAGCTCTCTGGTGAGATCAATGGAAGATGTATACAAAACCCAGACGTTTCCATAAAATAGTGGAATGTAGGATCCAGACACAAAAATACATTCGTCGACGTTTGCTACATGGCGTCCAGAGACATCAGTTGTAATGGGGCGCGTCCAACCAGCATCACGCCTTTTTCCCAGCTGCCACCACGGTGGCTCGCCTGAACTACCGAGAATCCACCAGCAAACAATTCTTCACTGCTAATTGAGTCATTGAGCCATATCGCAGTCAATGCAAATAATTTATAAGGCATAAGGAGCACAATCAGAGTAAATAACTTTGTTTTCGATGACAGGCCTCAAACATTTTAAAAAAAAATGTTTAGTTCCGCGCCATAAATATATTTACCGGGTGCTCGAATTGCTACAATTGCGACTTTTTTATAAAGGTATTCTTTGGCCACGCATTCGGTTTAAACAATTTGTCGTTCGTTACGATATTTAACAAGGAAACGCGCAAAATTAGGCTATCGATAGCTAATTATTATTGAATTTTACTTCTCCATTATCAACGACGATAACGAAGCGGCTTGGACCTTATTTTTTTTCTTTTAATCTGCGTTGACACCTTACGCAATTATAATTATGATTAGTTGACATTAGGTAGTATTAAATTGGAAAAGATACGGTACTGAGTACTAAATAACCGCTTGACTTTATTTATCTATCTTTTCCGGTAGAATATACTAAGTAAAGCATATAAATATTCAATACAAGAGGATTTCAGGCTGAATTTAATAGCAATTGAAAATTTTTTGTTGTTAAAGTTGTCAAGTTTATGTATTTTTCGTATAAATATAAGGAGTTATTTTTAAAAATTATTCATTGCACAAAGAAGTAAATAAGTCATCCAATCACTTTTTATTTATTAAAGTTATAACTTGCTAAATACATAATCAATGAAATGTGTAAAAATACTTCAGAAATTGTTTTGTGTAAAATAGCTTAGGTCTCAATATGTAAATAATATCTCTTTGGTACCGTAGTAGAAAATAACCACAAAAAGTTCATTATACACTAATTCAATAAAAATTCAAACTAAATTTCTATATCTTATCACCATCCCATATCTTATCAATTTGTATTTAAGCAGTAAAATTCTGTAACTCTTAACAGGTGTGAAGAAATGTATGAAGCGGTTTATGCGATTCTATGTAGAGATCATTTAAAGGTATGAAATAAAATACTATTTCCGTATGATATTTATTATTATAAAATTATTGTTTACTGTCACCCTATACCCATATATGGATTTGGCGTGTGCATTGGTTGAGAAATTTATTGAATTTTTAATTCGAAAGCAAAATTTCTATCCAAATATTGAAATTTTCAGTGTTTCAAAGGTGTAGAGTGAAACTATGCGTAATGGGACTGAAAGTATTGTAAGCATAGCTGGTAAAACAGAAAGTGACTAAGTACATTACTCAAAGGGACATATTTTATTTTTCCATCCCTGATTCAAATGATATTTCAGTAATAATTTTTTACTCATAACGCGTTGTTGTTTTTTAAGATCTCGGAGCTTTGCCGCAACGTTTTCCTAAAAAATTAAATTCGGTCATTATCAACTGATATTTTGAAATGAATTGGAATGGACAAAAAAACCATCAGAGAAAAATAATTAAAATAATTTTCATTTGTCTGCACTACTCTCTCCTGGTGATTGGATTTTGAATTTTTTGATAAGTTACTCAAATGCTTCATTAGACATCATTACGAGTGAAATACTACAATATTTTTATCATGTACTATTATAAATCAAAGGGTCCATAACAGTACATAACAAGAATATTGAAATATTCTTCACGAAGACGGTTAAGAGGCAGTGTGCGCAGTGAGTATTTTCTTCTTAAGAATTGCCTTCTATAGGCAATTCTTAAAAAGAAAATACTTATGGCCAAGAAAAGGTGAAGCACTGGAAGATCAAGATGTAGATGGCCACCTTGTTCTTCAGATGGACGAGTTGTTATGCTTCCATTGATTTTGAAATTAAAAGTACTGCTAGCTACTATACAATCAATTGCATACTCGTTATTTTGGAAAGAGTTCTGGAACAATCCCGTCACACCCGTACTCCTCCGCACACCCAGCTAGGTGCACGACCGAATATTTGACTCTATCGGATGTATAAATCATGGATCATCCGACAAGCCGCGGTTTCTATTTATTCTTAAGAATAAAATATAAACTGCCAGGAATATGATTCCCCGTGTTTTTATCGAATAAAACCAGGTCTAGAGTACCATGGAAATTATTTAAAGAAAATAATAAATATAATAGCTAATTTGCTAGTTAGTTCCACTTTTCATACTTTAAAAACTTTCAGGGGTATCTTCTCGTATTACGTTTGAATTATTTTTTTAATATTCAAACATTTAATAATAAATTTTCCTTTAAATTTTTATGAACTGTTGGGATGTGCCTAATCCAATCTGGTTGTACAATACGCAGGAAAAGTGACTCATAATTTAAACTTGTTTGTCAGCAAAACAATATTTAATACTAACTAATAGAACTTAATTAATTTTTTTAATACTAATTAATCCATTATTTAATTTTTCAATTACGATCTCGTGGTTAATCTTAAAAGTAGAGAAATCGGCTACTTTGTCTTTAACCACCAAGGACACCGCGAACAATACGATCGAGACTCATACCGATAGACATAGTATATTTATTATGTTAAACAAAACGATCAAATGTATATTATGATGCCCAATTAACCTATCCATAGGTCCAAGATTTTCCAGATTTAATGTCAATCATTAACTGCAGAATTTTGAAAATATATCATTTTTGATTTTATGAATCTACCATCTATTTTTTTATTTGTATTGTTATCGATTAATGATTTCCAATAATGCAAGTCCCGCGTGCACCGTACAAGTTTCGATTTTTGAAATTTACAAGAAAAATCAGATCATTTAATACTACGTTTTATGAGTGTCGATTTTTTGATTTTTACCTGAATTTTAAGTAACATTTTACGTGCATTTACACTTTCATTCGTTACTAGGCGTTCTTCAGATTAAATTATTGCCGAACAGTTGGATTGCCATCCGTACTTCGATCCACAATTGATCATGCCCAGGTATGTATGGAAGTCGAAAATGGATAATTCAACTTTTTTTATTATACTGCTAAATATTAAAGCTAAGTGATATAATTAATTATTAATTATTAACATTTAATTAATAATTATTAACGATGTTGAACATCTTAATTAAGGAAATTTATCATTGTTAATCGTAAATAAGTCAAAATTATATAAAAATTACTAAAAACTTTTTTAATAATTTCATAATTATACATATTCACATAGCCACGTTACTAGATTGGTTAGTGTTAAATTTGTCTAACGTTCCAAAAGAGGGCAATAAAATGTGTGACCAAATGATTTTTATAGATAGTAATAATAGTTAGAGAGGATTGTTTGTTTCACATATACATCGTTTTATGGCCCATTTGCTCCCTGTGCCATATATTATACTCGGATACTAAACAAATATATGTCCATACTTCAAACAAAATTATTTAAAATTTTGTCGTTTTCTGAATAGATTTCACAGTTTTCCTAAGGGAAAGTTGCTCTTAGTAGAGTAAGTAACCCTCTTCGGGATTGAAGTTTCGTTTACATAACATTTAACTACACACTTTGTTTACTTAGGAAGTAAATTTGAACATTTCTCGTTTACGCTCATAATTTTAAATATTATAACGAAATTTTCTACCAATATTTTTTGTACACAAAAAAAATTATGTCTTAGTGCATCAAAAGGTTTTCACCTTTTATGAAATATTTACCTTTTTTTATTATAAATAATAATTCTCGATGTGAGCTCATTTTGTTTTAAGACTTCAGTACACATTCAAGACATCATTTAGTTTGCCCATTTAAGTAACGTGGTCATCAAGTTACGGGAGAAGAAATAGAAATAAGTTTTATACTTCTTTTTTGACGAAACGTGGTAGTAAATAGTTAATATTAACTTAAGACATATAATTCTACATATAAGTAAGAACAGCATCAGAATCTAAGGAAAAAAATGGTCAAAATATCTAAACTGTTGAGAAGTAGTCAAAATACCTAACCTGTTGAGAGGTAGTCAAAATAACTAAACTGTTGAGAGGTAGTCAAAATACCTAACCTGTTGAGAAGTAGTCAAAATACCTAAACTCTTGAGAGGTAGTCAAATACATAAACTGTTGAGAGGTAGTCAAAATACCTAAAAAATGTTGAGAGGTAGTCAAAAAACCTTGTTAGTTGATTTCCGTTATTTCAAAATACACTTCGTAATTTAATATTTACAGAACGATTAATGAAATATAATTATTTGTACCATATTTTCATAATATTATCACTGACTAAAAATTATTTAGTATCACGATTTATTGTCTTTTTTGGAAAAGTTGGACAAATTACACATTATTTATCCTGGTAAAATTGCTAAACTTACATAGCAATTAAAAAGATATAATTATGAAATTACCATGTTTAGAAAAGGATTTTTAGTAATGTTTATATTATATGGAGTTATTTACGATTAACATTGATTAATTTTCTTAACAGGGATATTCAATTTCAAATATTTTGATAAATATGAATACGATTATGCATAGACCTAAAAATGTTAGTTATATAACCATGATCCATCTCTAAATATATCCGATAATATAAGGTGCTCTATTCTTTGTCTACCCAGTTGCTCCGGGCAAGTAAGTATCTGTTCGTTACTACGTGTAGAATGTTAAATCAATTTTAAATTTTCATAAAGGCTCTTAATGAAAAATATTTATAGGAAAAATATGAACTAAATATTGTAGTTAGACACAAAGTAACCAAAACTATTCTCTAAATATAAAACCTTGTAGTTCAATTGAGAAACTATATCCTTGTATTTTATATATATATATATATATATATAGATTTATATATATATATATATATATATATATATATATATATATATATATATATATATATAACTCAATACTATTCGAAGTTAATGCAAACTTTGAAAAAATCTCTAGAAACAGCTGATTTTAAAATATTGAAACATTAAGAATTTTTTCCAATTAGATTTCTTAATACGAAGCCTAGTTGATTACATTATTTTCAAAGTACTACAACTAGAAAATTAATCAATTTCACAATGCACTGATATCGCAAGATAAATTCCCACACTATAATCCTTCACTCATAACCAAATCAAGACCACATACAGATGACTAGCTCAGATGTATTTCTATCTAACGCTGTACAAAAGAGACACATATGTAAGAGTGCGACATCTATTCATATTTACTCACATTAAAATGTAGTTTAATGTAAAATTCCATAACGATTCTGGGTCGATATTATATTGAAATAAATCATTATGCTTACAAGTGAAATAATCATATTGCCTGACTGCCCTCAATAAGAATTACCAACCGTTAGCAAACAAAATGTTACGAACAGCTTTGACAACTATATCAAGTCATTTATGGCGATGACAAGAAGACTTCCTGTAACGTTGTTATTAAATATTTTGAAACTGTTATATTTCTGCTTAAATTATTAATATGACTAGCGTGACCCGTGCGAAGTCTTCGCATTATATCAATTTGCGTGGTAGATTATAAATATTTACACATGAGAAAATTAACTCACAGCTATCATATTAGTTACAACAGAGTGTTTAGAGTCAATTTAATAAATCAAAATTGATTGCAGGTATTCAATTCATTTCTAATTTTGCACACTGCTTATTACGTTTTTATTCCATTATGAAGCTCAGATGACAGATCAAACAAATATTTTACTAAAATTGACATATAGAGGCGCAAGTATCAAAAGCATTGAGCTAAAGCGCCACTTTATTTATACGTGAGTGGATTTGAAATTAAACAAAAATTTTACCGACCGTCAATCATATTGACGTTGAGCCGTTAGATGGCAGGATTGCTGTTTTGTGTACATAATTTTAATAATTAATTAATTTGCAAAAACAATAGCAATAATAAATTTTTTAGTTGTGGATGCCGGTAGAGCTAGCAATTTTCTATAAAATGATATATAATTTATGTGGATTAGTTGTGAGATTTTTTCTAAAAAGGGAGAGTAACATCTTAACCTTAGCGTATATATATGATGATTTTAATTTTAGTTAAAACTTTTGAAAAGCTATTTTCTTTAAGGTAATTAAAATTTAAAGAACTTCTAATCTTTAATCTTTAAGGAAGTACTTCCAATTTTTAAAGCCACATTCGTTTCGTGTTCACTGTACATGATATGCATATTACTAATTGGATTTGGCATAAGTATGATCGCTTCTTAAAAGGTTCTTGATTAAAATAGTACAGACAAAATTTACTGCTCCCATGTAAGAAATTAATCCAATTAAGCCTTAATTTAAAACAGAATTCAGTACAAAACACCTCGCATTTAAGATAAAGTTCACTAACGATTGGTTTACCTCGGTGTTTGTTTTAAATTAAAGTTTGCAGGAAAGACGGAAAGATTCAAGGTTGGTAATTAATGATTTAAGAAATTTAGTGTAGGCCTTTAGTGAGAACGGTTTTCATGCGAGAAATAGGTATGAACTATTACTAAGCTTAAAAATCTTTTGTCATATATCTTGATACTTTTTGAAATAACAATTCGAAGAGTATATTTTTCTATTAAAAAAATTGGGACGTCAGCTTGGAGAAAAATACATAACGGAAATAAAATGTACCTGACAAATTTCAGTAGAATTTGACCTACGATGGCATTTAAGAGACACCATACTTCTATTAAACTATCTACAAATGTTTTTTTCAACGTAAATACGGGCCTAAAAATATTGTGCATATTTAAAAAATTATAAGACCCAGGATGGCTATAGTTGTCCTGGTATCTTTGCCTAGACTTCTAAAACCCTATTTTTCATAATTTTAGATTGAGTAGCGACGACTTCTAAAACTTTATTTTTCATAATTTTAGGTTTAGTATTTTGGGACATATTTTTTGGTATATTTTTATAAATATAACACTAAAAATTAGAAAAATAAATTTTTGTTCACTACTTTATCACTAGTGTTTTTGAATAATACCCCTCATTATATATATGGACTTAAATCAAAATTTTATCTAGTAATTAATTTGCCAATGTTTTGTTGTCTATGAAGACATACCGGATTAAAAATGTTATTACTACGCCAAATTTCATGTTTCCACGTCAAGTATTCTCTGAGAAATCGGTTGTGATGAAGAGACAGAAACACAGGTGAGTAATCTTAGAAAGGTTACATTGTTCCTTTAGAGGTACGGATCCCTTATGAAACGCTTTTTAAGGTATTATGGGAGACATGTCTAAATGTGAATTAAAAAATATCTGATACCATTTAAAATAACTGATATTCTCCAAATATTATCTCAATCTCACACTTTTTTTCATATTACTGCGTTAGTACTAGCTCATATTCCGTGGTATTCCTTCAATTTAGTTTTTCAGCCCGCATGCCTATCTGCTTTACTTATAGATATTTTGAAGAGGGAATATGATTATAAAAACTCTTCAATACATCTTTCGTATTGCAGTATATCATCCATATTCATAACATAAATGGAAAACTACAACAGCAATATTTCGTTATTAAATTGTAAAACCTGTCAAAAAGTTTGCCATCATACAACATTCCCGTCATGTTTCTAATAAAAAGTAAGTCAATATATTATTAATTAACTCGATGTTCGTGGTATTTCACATTGAAAGTAATTAAAAAAATTTATTTGGTTTTATACATCATAATATATTCCAGGAACTCGCCTCAGCAAATATTTTCAAAGGTCGTATATGTATCATCTATTTAGTATATACATTTCAATCTATGTGTCATCTATTTGGCATATGCATTTCAATTTTTTATTTTGTATTATTGTATAATTTTCTTTGGAAAAAGTTTATTCCGGTTTATAAATTTAGAAAAAAAAGTTTATTCCAGTTTTTAAATAGAGTAAATATATTTAACAGTCTTTAATTACAATTTTCATATTTAATTATTTTGTTTACCTGCCAGAGATTGCTCATAATAGCAAGAAGTTTAACAAATTTATGTGTAATGTTGCAAAAGTCTGAAAATAAATAAATTTGTACATAGGTATAATAAAGTTTTAACAGAATGAATTCTGTAATGAGAAATTATTTTATCAAGAGTGATTGATTTAGCCTATAGAATTATAGTAGAAGCCAGCAAATTTGTTTTTAGGATTTATATCTGTCAAAGTGTTCATTTATTCTTCGATCACGTAATATTTACTACATGGATTTTAATCAATTTTAGTGTGGTAATTGGTTATAGCTTCAGGCTACATATGGGATATAAGTATTTTTTATTTGGTTTTTATGTACGTATGTATATGTATATATATATATATATATATATATATATATACGTGTATATATATATACATATATGCATATATATATATATATATATATATATATATATATATATATGTGTGTGTGTGTGTGTGTGTGTGTGTAAGAGTGTGTGCATAAAAACACCTTGACTTTGTGAATATTACGATATTGGTACTACCAACGCCATCTATTAGCGTTTCCAGTAAGCCGTATGCTCACAGAGTTCCGAGAGAAAAAAAACACAAAAAATTCCTAATAACTTTTCTTTTACCAAATTCCCCGCGAACGAAGTCACATCGTCATAGCTAGTAAGTAAATATACGGTAACTGTATTCATATTTCTTACATATTTTGTTCCAAACAGAGTCGGTTTCAATATCTTTCAGTTTCAACAAGAACTTTTATTTTATTTTTGATTAGTTATTCTTTAAAATTGAATAAACATGATAAATGGAGTTTCATCGAGTTTTAAGTTTTTCCATCTGCAAAGTTCACGCACGGAAGTATTTGCACTTTCTTTAAATGGATTTATTGTGCACCGTATCATTTTTACCCGACTGCGGCACGCCAATGAAAACATTGTGTTTAGCAGCCTATGAATTTACGCGGACGTATATATTAGTCACTAAATTGAAGATTAGAAATAATTATGTATCATTAAAATAATCTTAATATGTCAGATAGGTGATGTAATGGTCAATGCAATATAGAGGCTAAATACGTCATTTTGTCCAAAGTAAAAAAAAAATTCGAAATGCCTTTCAAGATGGATACCACATGAAGGTCTTCATAAGCAGAGGTCAAAAATATAAAAAAATGTTGTGTAAACTAATTTCATATTTAATAAAAAAGAAATGTATAAACTTGCCAAGGAATACTGCTTAGAAATTACGTTTGTGGTAATCGGTAACGTTTAAATTAAAATTTTCGTGTTCAACCTTAAATTAAAAGTTGGTATTCTCTAATAAACTCTAAAAAAATTGAAAAAAGACTTATTTCACCAGTGCCTTCATATACAGATGAAAAGACTTCGAAAATTTATAAGTATGTTGTATGAAAATGTTGAATAAAAGCCAAAAATTACCTTAAACCATTTAATTGAATCCATTACGAAGGATATCAAAGAAATAGTTGAAAAAAGTCAATTCTAAAACACGTCATTAAAACATGCAGAAAAAATTATAGCATTATGACAGGTGACAAAATATATAGGTTTAACAGGGTTTTGAACACGAAACGTCCTTGGAGCTTAGGTTGGAAATGATACGTGTCGTAGTAAGGGTTCTTTGTAAAATTTCACATCTGACATTATACTGTCCTTATTATAAATGACAAATTACGTACGGTACAATACAGTTTTAAACTATTAAATCTCAAAAAACTATAAAAGCTAGAAATGTCAAGCAAACGGCAATTGTAAAGGATCACTTAAATGTAGGTTATTTGTTGTTAGATTCTTTAATGTTGAAAACAAATAAAAATATTTTTATTATTGTTTTTCGTACAATTTTTATAAACTAACCCCTATAAGGAAAATATATAATACCGCTCATGTTTATACCCAAAATAGTATTATCAAAACCAAAGAGAAAAACTAATAAAATGATGCAGGTTCGGGTACTCAATAATATATTTATCCATTTTGTCAGTTTAAGTAGAAGAAAAATCCTAAACTTACTACAAATACTTAAATTTCAAAATACGTTTAACAAAGGAAAAATCTATTCATTGTCGTTAATAGTACTATTAATTTGTTGGAAAATATTTTAACAGAACGTATTATAAGAGGTGGGTACATCTTATGTAGCAGGTAATGGCGACTTGGCAGCAACATCTACCAGTCCTGTTTACATTTGGGCTGATTTGTGCGCAAAGTGCTGGTAAGTAAGCAGCCCTTTGCGCACAAATCAACTTCAATTGCAATTATCTTTCTCTGGTAAGTATTAAATAATTTAGCATCTTCTACCTTTCTGTCAATTTTGTAAATGCTGCAAACTTTGTGAATAGATTTATTACATGCGTAGTTACCTAAGTCAGCATACATAAGTACTTTTCACTAAAAGTACTTATGTATGCTGACTTAGGTAACTACGCATGATATGATCACATCCCGAAAGTTTAAACAAATGACGCGTGATTTTTTTCCAAACGAATTTTTCTATTAGAAAATATTAAATCGCAAAATTTACAATTATTTTCCAAAAGTGCATAGTTAGTATAGGCTTTTGCATATATAAAGCCCATTTTGTTGGAACTCATTCATTATAAAATCTGAAACGAAAAACCAGATAAATTCTACATAAATTGGCGGCATGCAGATAGATTAGGTATATTTCATGATATTTCACTAGCTCTGATGGTGCAAAATTTCATAGAGTTTACAATATTAATTATGACATTATGAAGCTACTTAAATCAATACTTTTATAAGCTTTTCTAAAATATTTATATTGGCACAATTATATTCCTTTCAAAAACATTTGCGGGAATTTATACCCAGTTCTAAAAAGGATAGGCGAATAAAATTTTGTAGAGTTAAAATAAAATATAAAATTAATCTTGAAAAATACTTTACAGATATATCGTTTTGTATCAGGATTAACTAAAATAAAATGAAAACATTCGGAAAATAAAGAAACTAAATAAGATTAATGTGTAAATATTATGGGACAAAAGATATTGTATGATCAATGATATTCTGGAATAAATTTATAGCTATATATCACTTTGAAGACAATTTTCGAGAAAATCCTGTAAAATTTCCTGTAAAGCTTTTCCTTAAAGAAAATTAAAAAAAAAAAAACGTCCTAATCGAAAAGGTCTACGTTATTCAATGGACTATATATATATATATATATATATACATATATACATATATATATATATATATGTACATATATATATATATATATATATATATATGTATATATATATATATATATATATATATATATATATGTATATATATATATATATATATATATATATATATATATATATATATATATATATATATACATATATATATATATCCCAGAACATAATTAGAATTTTGCAGGAACTGTACTTTAGTAAATATTAGTATTTTAAAATATTAAATCTCATATAAATAATTGTTAAATATTTTTATTTGTGTTTAAAACAATATTTACCTTCTCTAAATATATAACTTGCAGACTTAGAAACATAGAGGTAATCACAATCTATTTTCACTAGCTTTATTTAGGATGTACAGATTATATAATATGTTGCGAATTGAAATATAATTTATAAGCATGTTTAAAACTCTGATTTCAACAAAATTAAACACTACATTTACATTGTAAAAGTATTTTTATCAAAACCTTTAAATTTCTATATATTCTTCACGAACCTGTGAAATTCATGAAGAAAACGTCTTTAGAGTTTTCTTTAAAGTTTAATATTCTTTTCAAGGGAATCCCAATTTCATTTTAGATTTGAAATATTCGTTCTCGTTTAATGTATATGAAAAGACAAACTAAGATAATATTTTGAAATTTAGATCACTTAAATTTGTGTGTTTTACACGTGAATGTCTTGAACATCAAATATGAGAGTAACGTGTTTCTGTCATTTATTTCGAAACAATGGCATTGAACGCCCAAACGATTCGCCTAGTTACTGAAACATGTTTAAAAAGAAGTCGCTCATTGATATCATTATAAAGATCAGTTAAGATTACTACTAAAAATATATATTTACGAATTAATTTTAAATATTTATCTATTCGGCTATTCTAATATTTACCGGGAGACTCGTATTCCATAATAAAAATGCGACTCTAAACTTTGATAAGTGTATAATCAGACTTACTTTGGGTATATTTCCCAATATGATCGTATGAGTGATATATTGAATTTTAGAGACGTACTGTATATTGCCTGAAAAGTGTCCGGAAAATATTATAGCCTATAATCGATAATAGCGTAAATCGATTGAATACATTAAAAATGTTGAAGAAAAAGACAGTGTAAAAGTTAAAATTTTCTCAGCAATACATACAATAATTTAAGTCCATGAGGAAATTAAGTTCCAGATATTCACGGAGTTAAAGGCATGACTTATTTCAGTTTTCATCATGTTAACAGAGTTTTAAGATTGAAATTTACGAATTTTTTAACTGAAGTATTTTATAATTTTTCATACTTTTATTTGCTTCCAGTCTAATTCGCATCGTATAACTTTTGTACTAAACCCCGACCTTGCATAGTCGATAGGTATTGTTTAATTACGTTATATTTATCACTCACTTTAAAATGTTTTTAGTGTCGTCGTTATGAAGATGACATTAGGACAGCCTTATATATATATATATATATATATATATAAATATATATGTATATATATATATATATATATATATATATATCGTAATAATCATCATATGTTAAACAATTTCCTCAAATTCCCTACGTAGCAAAACCATTTTATTAAATGTACGCTAATATTTTTTTACTATTGAAATATCACACAATCAAATGTCCTTCATTCTTAACTGAATTAGTGCGATAATAAGGTTCAATTATTTTGGCTCCATGTTCCACGCACTCGTAATACATCCATTAATAATTTCTATTCAAATTGTTATCGATATACCCCATGGAATAAAATACAACTGTTAATAATTTTAAGGAAGCGTTATTTCTAAGTATAATATAATAGTTAAAATACGTGTAATTTATTTAATCGTCATAGCACAAAAAGTACTACTAAATAATTCGATGACGCACATCCGCTTATAATATTTATGAAATTTTAATGGAATTCACGTAATTTTTTCCCGAAAAATAAACGTGTTTTGTCCACGTGTCCACCACATTAACAGTTAGTTAACCTTATGATCTGAATTGTTCATTTTGATGTCCTATTTTTGGTCAATTCTACACATAATATTCCACCAAGCTCCGGTCTAAAGAAAATTCCATAGACTCTGAGAGTAACACCCACAAAATTCTTGCATGTAAGCTGGGCCTAAATAATGCGGACAGGAATATATTCATAAAATAGTGCTAAGAGATTGACCCGCAGACAATTACAGTAATCCCTCATTTTGATTCCATACAGGAAATATGTAATTAAATTTCTATTTTAATTTAAAACGAGGTACTGGAAAAATCCTGAATAAAATAAATGTGAAAATGACCTCGTTTGTTAGTAACTCGTTTGTTAGTTTGTTAGTAAAGCCACGACGATATTTCATCATACGAATTATGTGTACACCAACCTTTATCAAATGTTGGTGTACACATAATTCGTATGATGAAATATCGCCGTGGCTTTATTTGCTTAAAATACTAATGCTTTATAATTTATGTTTGGGTGTTTGTTGCTCATCATCAGATCGGTTATACAGACTTTCAATAAACTTAGTATGGACACAGTGCTTAATTACAGTTAACATATAGTTTAGTTCCAACTCTAAAATTATTATAGGTGTTCTTATTTGAGAGTAAAAAATTAGTATGCGCGTGTGTGGTAATAGGTAATGCAAAGTGTATATAAATATTATTGCTAAGTGTCGTCAAAGAGCTTAAATCTGCAAGCACTGCTGGGTTTAAATCATATAGGGGCAAAAGTTATTGGCAAATTTACACATATAATAAAACTGTAGAATTGACCTGTTATAATTCAAGAGATTTATAAAAAAAAAATTTAGGATCACGTAATAAAAGTAATAAAACACAAAAACATAGATTTAGGAATTTTTGTCTGTTCGTGTGTTTGTTGGAATATGATACTTATCACGTAAAAGCTATTGATTCAAATCGGATAGCGTTTTCTTTTTTGTTCTTAAATATAGAGATAAATTGATGTAACCTTTATTTTGCCGGAAATCGGTTCACTCAATAATAATATATGCAAATTTAATACTTCAAAAAAATTATTTACATTGCATTGGAACAACATTAATAAAGGTTTATCTAGCTAGTAGAGGCGTAATAATTACACGTGAAAATTTCACTAAATCTATTTCTTCGTGCTAGATGCTAAAAGAAATACGACGAAGTTTTTCTGGTGGATTCTGTTCATCCTGGACTAATATGTATATATATATATATATATATATATATATATATATATATATATATATATATATATATATATATATTAAAACAAGTACGATCAACCAACTAAAAAGAAGACCCGGATGAGGGTTCATTATAGAGTAAACTTTTTTAGTAAATACACTATGTATTTACTAAAAAAGCTTACTTTTATAATTATTACAACGGCATTTGGTATAACGGTATCAATCTTATAGCTACCTTAATAACATTTTCTAAAGTTTCACATGCGAATAAAGTCGCATATGTAGCTACTATTCACTGAATCGATTTTTTTATACAACCATGCCTACATAATATAGTTTAACTGCGTATCCGGTTACAGTTCTCTAACTTTCATCAGAAACGCAGGAATGTATCAGCATATTGAAGGCTGATACCAACGTATAGACGTACAGACACGTAAGTTATCTCAAAATCTTTCCTTTTTTTCTTTTTTTTTTGAGATACTCAATCCCGAAATGAAGAAAAAATATTTAAGACTCATTTACAAATTACATCATATGAAATATCCCAGATTTAGTAAAAAAATTTGTATTAACTAACTTTTTAATGCATATACTATTTTATCACCTATTACATAACATTTATATAAAATGTAAAGTTGATATCACTGCTCACTTTTCCAGGACAAATTTAATTAAAATTATCTTGATTTCAGTACTATTCACCGAATAATGTTTGCTGAGTCAAATTTTCCACAAATTTTCTTCAAATTTGTGACAAGGTATAAGCAAAACGTTAAAAGCGAAATACGTGTAATATTACACCTTATGTATATTTTTATTTCCTCATTTTCTTCTTGCTAAAAAAAATAAGAATTCAGTATTGTATGTATACATTGATGAAATGTGTTTTTAGGGTTCCATAAAAAAGATGATATCGTAATATTTATGGTCTTACCTCGGTGTTTATCATAAATTTCTATTATCTAAACTGTACGACCTGGAGAGCTGACTGGTGATGACCAAATATTATATCGGAGAAGAAATTAAAATATTTTATTGTTAAACGTATAAATAAAATATTTTAGTATAATGTATGAAAACTGTTGGATTGTAGGCATTGTGGAGATTGTGCGTAAACAAATGTTACGGGCTGGCAATACAACCCTCCATCTCTAACTCTCTTAAACTGAGCAAAGCTAGATACCAAGCTAGTGATCTGTGTAATAGGAAATTATGTAAAACACGTGGATAGATCATTGATCTTTTACTAGTAACGTGTCCTTAATATAACATTCCATAATTTTGTTTGCACGTGTACTAAACTTAAATAAAAATGTTTCTAGTTATTCTGAGAAGAGTTTAAACCCGTTTTAATATCGTCCAAAGAATTCTGGAAAATGTACACACGAATATAATGAGACTATCCCTTGCTAACACACTCTCGGGTATTTTAATGACTGCGTAATTTTCATTTTCTCAATCCTATTATAGGTTTTGTTACTAAATTATTTGTATTGTGAGAAGTATTACCGGCTAAATAGAATAGTGTGTAATTGAAATGAATTAGTCTGGTGAAGACGTTTGGAAACCCGGTTGTTCGCTGTTCGGTGCCCTGAGTTTCTGGCCTAAAAATAATATTACCTTTTAATGATAAATTTATTCCTAATTACTTTCGAGATATTGTAACAAATAACTTAAAGAATGTAGTTTGTCTAAATAACACACAAACACCGATAAAAACCGTTCAAAAACCCTGTTACGATACCTAACATCTAACAAACTAGTAAACAGAGTGACCTTGAATTGTCTAATTAATTATTTATTCCATATCAATAAAATCGAATCAAAAATACACATAGAAAACTGCCAGAAAACTATTTTTCCCTATAGTTTATTTTTTTGTGTCTGTGTGAAATTTTACGGGTATATAACATAAGTGCCATTTTTTGTCACAGGCATAACTCATAAAATTATATAAAAAATATATTATACTTTCTTAATTTCAGTCCCAATGTGTATCTATTTGTGCACTTAATTTTTTATTTCAGAATCACAATTAAGCGAAACTACGTGATGTAGTATTATTTCTACTTTATTTAAATTATTTACCATGAGTTAGGTTACGTGGTATGACAACATTTTCAGGAGGACAATTAGCAAAGACTTTGCTTATTGCCAAATAATTAATATATACGGTGTTAAATCCTCGGAAATATATTAGCTTTCTTGTAAATAGTAAATAGTAAAGAAACGAAACGTAGTAAAGAAACGAAAAGAAAGTAGTAAAAATATACGTTTTTACTATTTACAATTTTTGCTCATATGCAAAATTAATGTATTGTTAATTAGCATTTTCTCCTATGAAAAATCTGAAAAATATATGTGATTTATGAAGCTAAGATATTATGTGACAATGTGTATGTATTTTTTTTTATGTAAAGTGCTAAAATATGTTTCAAATTAAGACATTAAAAACTTCAGTGTATTTTTACGTCTACATGATATCTAAAGAAAACGTTTAAATTATTAAAGATTAATTATTATTGGAGTGTGGTGAATCGGATAGCGACCAGAATATAAAATTTGTCGAGTCGGTTTTAATAAAATATGTGCTTCCTAAATATAAATATATTTTTATAAATTATTATTTACTATAATAAAAATATTTATTTTATATTTTAATTATTTATTATAATAAAAATAAAACAGTTTGTCGACAAAACGGAACATTAATATGTTTATAGAAAGCATAAATTAATTGGAGTCACACTGTAGTTAAAGTTAAACACATTTAAAAATAATTACAAATTAAAAATAAATAAATATACTCAATAATTTTTTCTTATGAAATATGAAAATTTAAATTCAATTTTTCAAAAAAATTTTAATAGCTATAATTTTTATTTATAAAATCATTTTCTATGCTTCGATTGAAAATTAATCTCCTCTTGCTGATATTTTTAAGGTTCTTAAGTTAAACAAGGGAACCCTATAATTTCGTAATGTCCATCCTTCCGTATGACCGTCTGTCCGTCTGTTACGCCCTTACTGTTTCTATAGTATTAGCCCTAAATGAATGAAATCTCATATGATAACACGAAAATCTAAAATAATTTTTAAAAGAATCTTCAAAAATGTATAAAGTACCAAAAGAAGATATAAAATTCACGTTCATACTTGGGGTGAGATATTTTTTTCACACATTCCATCGTGTGGGATTTTATTGAACAGATATTTAAAAAAAAACTGATATTTTTTTTTACATTTTTTTCATTTGTCAATTTCCTTTCGATAAATATTAAGTTTCAAACTGACATGCAGTGTGTCCGTCCCCTCCAATTCGGCAACCATGGGTTTTAAAAATCCGAATAATTTCTAGTTACTAGTCAATTTCCAATCAAATGGGAGTTTGTTATTAAATTATTTTGGTTATGAGTTAAATCTGGATATATATATATATATATATATATATATATATATATATATATATATATATATATATATACCAAGCAAACTCTACTTTGTGTGTGTACTGACAACTACTTGTCGGTTTTTATAAATTGCATCTATTAAAGAGTGATTATAATTTTGCACTAAAATTGTATAAAATTTTATGACTAAAGTCTTCGCAACGATATATTAAAAAATGTTCATTTGTGACTTATTCTTGGTAAGTGCTATAGTAGAATAACACTGTGAGAATTTCCATTAGGTTTATACTTCCCTGTTCGTATTCCTTTTAATACCATTTTAGTATAAAACATAAATCACACGTACAAATTACGAATCAACAATAAATGAAAAGCGTCGTTGCTTGTAAATTTTGTTTGGTGTGCCGTTTCATTTCAATTCTTTATTTGATTTTCCTTCGTTTTCAATTTTCTTAAAATAGATTAAAATTAAAGTAGATTTTCTATTATTACATTTAAAATTAATTAAAAAATTATTGGTTCCGTTTCAGATAAAAACTTCTTTCCAATTTTTTATCAGTAAAACGTTTTATACTAATAAATATAATATCTTGTTTCAAATAATTTTGAATGGTACCTAGATAATGGTACCATATAATTATTATCGTTTGAGAAAATTCTCTAGAACAATAAACCCAAATTAAAAATTGTTAGCTTCAAGTGAACATAATTACGTGTAGACGAGAGCTTGTCAAATGGTTTAATAGTTCTGTAGCAGAAAAATGTGATTTAATGACGATACGGAATTACAAATACTTGTTATGAGCTAAGAAATACGAAGCCTGGGACTCAAGGGAAGGAAATACATTTTTTAACAAAATAATAATTCCAAACATGCATTGAATTTAAAAACTATTTGAAAATATTAAAAAGGTTAATAAGTCTTAATTGAAAAAAAAGGGTTACAAACAAAAACTTTCACTTACTTTCAAACTTAGGTTAAAATTGTTATGTAAGCATCAATACTAGGAAATGCAAAATTCAAGCAAATTGATTGAATAAACCATAATAAAAAGTTACATTTATCAAAATATTGTGTAAATAGATTCTTATTGTTAATGTCTACTAATTATTTAGCATAAATGCTCTTTGTTGTTTAGGTGAATTGCAAGTAAATTTTATAACACTTTTCTATGACGTAGGGAATTATTTATACGGATTATAATTTAGGACTAAATGTATTTAGCCATACAGAGTGTTATGCAAGTTATGAAGGAATATTCATATTTTTCAATAGGTCATTGAAAATTCGATATAGCAGGTATATGCCACCAAGCGAAATAGGGAATATCATTTGCATAAAATTCTTTCTCATACGTAATATCGTCGAATGTAACTTAAAATAAAATAAAGAAAATTGTATCACTGGCAAACGGTTTTATTCGGTTTCAAAGACTTTTCAATTACTGATTGAAAACCGGTCTTAAATATCGTCAATAAGGTACAACGGGGACTTCAAAAGGATAATCGGCTTAGTAAACTACTAACAAGCGCAATGTAGCTACAGGTAATTTCGTTATGGTATTAAAACCCGTCTAAAGCAAATAGTTGAGTAAGACAACGTGAAGATATTTTACATAGTTTGTAACACATTAATATTAAAACTTTCAATAAATATTATCGTATAAATTTTCATTCTATATTTCATCAATTATTGCAAATTTGTATTTTTTATCAAACAAACTTGTGAGTTACAATGTTTCAGGTATAAAGAATTTAATTTGAGTCTTCAGAGCTCATGCAAATACTGAAAATTTCATGATGAAATGATGATCTGTTTTAATTGAGTTTTAAATTACAAAATTTATTTAATTCTCTTTATTAAAATTTTTGAAGTTAAATCATTCTTAATTATTGAAGTTTCCCGGCGGTCTTAAATTAAAGGCAACGAGAGATCCGCAATAAGTGAGAACGAGGGTTTTTTCCCTTCAATCTTAATTTACTTCATCTCTTATCTTTATTTCTTGTTACAAATGATGCCTTTGAATTTATTATGTGTAATTAAACGAATGACTGTTTGTCTAATTAATATTAATAATTATGCTATTGTGGTAAAACGACTTACTTGTTGCATTCTTCTATGGTATAAGCGTAATTTACTGCGGAAATTAAATAAAGTTATTTAGTAGTACAGTAACATTTAAAAAAAAATTACTTAAAAATGACATAAAAAGTATTTTAATGGTAGCACAATATTAAAATGAAAATACATGTTTATTTATTATCATTAAAATTTATTAATAAACTAAATCGCTTATAAATAATTTTCTTACGAATGTACATTTAACTGTCTCTTTAATCTGTTCGTATACAGGTGTAAATAAGAGCGTGCCCGTTATTCATACAGATTACCTGGACATCAATCTAATGTAATATTTCAATGTAATGTGTAATTTTTAATCGTTTCTAAAAATATTACCGTCAAAACTGCGAATTCAATAAAAAAGATTAGCAGAATCTACATTTTTTTAAAGAAACTCTTTTTATATTTATTCAGCTTGATGCATAGAATTCAAGTATCCGTAAGTAAAAGACATGTTTTTTACTAAAGACTTATATGTATATATGTGTATATATATATATATATATATATATATACACATATATATATATATATATATATATATATATATGTCTATATATATATATATATATATACATGTATAACATGTTCATTTGAGTGAAGCATAGCTTTTGAGTGTGTGGACTGAGACGTAAGTCACATCGCATTTTGTGGAAAATGTTTATATCGTATATTTACTTTATTACTATTACATCTAGTTATTCCATTTGTTAATAATTATGTTTGTAAATTTATATTCGCATCCCTCTAGAGCAAATCTTTACTGCCGTATTCAGCGTTAATACCTACTAATTGTTTCCATATAATTTTACCCTGAAGAATCTTACCAATTTTATCTTGGATAAAGCACCCTGTAATAATTTTTCTGTGCTTAAAAACGAGTGATTGATTTTTCTATATTTAGCTTATGTTTAGTTCGTAGTTATCTTAAGATATGCACTATAAGTTTTCAGAAATTATGAAACTGTCCATCATACATATCAAATGTAAATCCGTGTGGGATGTAGAGGTAAATATCGAAGATATTCATCATCATAGATTATTTGTCCTAAATACTGCTTGAGGTTGTGGTTAATTTAGCACATGCAATGTTTCCAATAAGTAATTATAATCTTCTAATATAAACAACGCTTCCAAAGTATATTTCATGAGCTTGAACATATACAGGGTTAATTGTTAAGATTACATTATTAAGATTCATGTACACAAAGTGTTGCTTAAAACTTTATTTATCTTAAAAATAATAAGTGAAAACTTGTAAATAATAACAGTGAAAACCGAAGAATAAACAAAGAACGGTATTTTTGATGCTTTTAGAATTTTTTAGCTAGAAGAGATTTTTTCTTGCCAAGCTAAATATATTATTGTTAAAACTAAATGTAATATGTAATTAAAGCGTAAAATGTGTTTAAAAATTTAAATAATGTACATTGTAGTACTGTGTCCGCGATTAAAATAATAAATAATATTAGCACAAAAATAAGGAGAAAATTTTTTTGTGGAATAGCAGTCAACAAAATATCCGATATTTCCGTTATTAACTTTCGGATTTATTGAATGATCATCGTAGGATTAAAGGTCTTTCGAAGGACATTCTCCAGATATTTGAAAATATTTCAATTTTTGACGGTGATTACGCAAAAAGATTAACTCATCTGTTATTTTTCATATTTTCCTGATCATGGACATATCAAAATACATATTTTTTAAAATTTTTAAACGCACTTTTACACCTTAATTCTATATAAAATTTAAAGATTACCTCAATACCTTTATAATTCTGTTGTACTTTTCAATTTCGATTGACTTAAAAGATAAGTAATTTAACTGTTTATTAGTTTATCTTACCACTTTGTTAAATTTTGATCGAGGCTACTACTCCAGGTATAATAAATTTATTATCTTGATAAAATTACACAAGAGGAAAAATTATATTTTGAAGGCTACACATTATTTAATAGGCGAGTAAAACGCGCAATTTTAAGAGTTGCGTTATTGGGATTTTTCTTCTAACAATATAAAGATTTTAATTCATCCCACAATTATCTTAGAATTTATCAAATTTATTTTGTTCAAAATGTTTATTAGGTAGTAATCATTCCTATCGCGGAATATTATATTTCCTAAAAAAACTTTTATATTTACGTATACAACGATTATCCTTTCAATAACTTTATTCGACATTTGGACCTTTCTTCGACATTTCTATCACTTTTTTCTTTACATTTCCCATTTTCTTATCTTTTCAATCGACTTTAAAAAGCAAATAAAATCATAAGTTTGTCGAACTTTTATTAATATTTAAATATTAATAAATGTCACACGTTTAATTTATTCATAACTCTTAAAATATACATTATTATAAAATAGTAAAACAAGAAGTTATATACAAACACTGCAGTGCAAAATAATATCAAAAATTTACATTTGCACTGGTTTCAATCGCACCATCGAATTCCGAACCGCAATATCGGATGCTACAACCGGAAGCGGAACATACCCTCCTATAACTCAGTTCCATTTTTTAACATATGGAGGACCCCCCGACAGACACCCCGATTTTAATTTGAAAGAAATTGAAAGTTTCAGATCTCTCCAGCAGAAGGTTATTCTGGGAAATATTGATGAATATAAAATCTAGAAATTTGTTTTTTTTTCTATAATTATTTTTCATTCTAAAATAAAACAATTTTATTCAAATAGTTTCTAAATAACACTTTTACAATTAATTTTTCTCCATAATATTTTAAACCTTAAATTGCTAACTTAAATTATAATGCTTTTATTCAATAATAACCTGTAGTCAGTATTATGTTAAATCTCGGTATTAAAAATATTCTAAGTTTTGAAATAATCCATCAATAATTTAAAAATATACAAGTAATGATTTTCATTTAAAATTTAAATTGTTATTATTTAAATGAGGTTTTATTATTTTTTCTCTTTTATTAAATATTCCTAAAACGTCTTTCGATGAATAATATAAGCCTCCTCTCAATTTTAAACTGATTAATCGTTCGCTGTAATATCTCTCGGTCCCGCGTAATAAGAACATACATCTATCACATTTCAATGACCGACACAATTTCCGTTTTTTGGAACCCGCTAAGTATATTAGTATATTTTCTATATACTGGCTTGTTTCAATTTTATTTAAATATTCTAAATATTTGTCATACAAATCACTGTTATCCTCGGGAATTTCAATGAAAATTATTTACGGTCGTAACCGGATCAATTTTGCTGGAGCAAGTTAAAATATTAACTTGCTCCAATTCCTTGCTCACGTATTTTCGCCCTATTCAAAAGTCTTTTATAGATCGCTACTATATTATGTAGTTGCTACTAGCAACTAACTGTATAACGTTTAGGTTATTGTTTTAACCACCTCTAGCTCGAATCGCTGAAAATTATTTGACGTGGTCCTGGCTAATTTTTTATATAAGAGAAAATTAGAAAAAATCTTTTTTCTACTACAAGTCTCTTCTAAAGATCTAATACACTATTAATATGTACTGTAAGCCAAATGAACCCAACTTTTCGTCTGGAATTTATTAATAACTGTGCTGACGGAAATTTAAGACCACGTACGTAATCAGTAGCTACTTCAAATAGTGTCATGATGAATCCTTTATTATCAGGACACTTAGCCTTTTTCCAACCTGGTGATCGGATCGAATGTCTATTGAGGATGCCATTTCGTAATTTAACGCGGATGAAGATAGATGTCCCTTTAACAAAACACAAATTTAAAAAGGAAGGTACTAAACAAATCACAATGTATTTAAACGTATATAATATTTTAGCAATAAAGGCTAACGCCATCAAGAGATAAAGATATAAGTGTACATATAACATACAGAGAATGTATACGGTCGGATAAAGTGGAGGAGTTTAAGCAAGAAAGCCGATTCGGTTAAAGTGTGGAACGAGACGGAGGAGGTCTTTACGCGTAGATAGGTCTTTAAGATAAGGGAATTTTCATAATCATCTATATAATTTTTTCGATTATCTTAGTGTACGAAGATAACACCTTGCCATGTAATATATTTTAGAAATGTTAATTAATTTTAAATTTAATTTTTTTATGTATTTTGAGCGCAAATATTAAACTTATTTCCTTCTGATCCACGAAAGCACAGAAATTGGAATAAGTAACAATTAAACCACAGATAAGATTAAAATGAAAAATATAAATTTATATAAAATGACAAAAAGAGAGTAAGTGGTAAATACAGTGACAATAGAAAAGAAGAAAATAGATTTACATGGGAAAATAGAGATACGTACACAATTATCATAATAAATAAAGTCGTTATGCTTCACTTGGAAAATGTTCCAAAAAGGTAAAAAACGTGTTTTCACGCGCACTTTTCTATTGTTCGTACTAGGTATGTATGGTTCCCTAATCCAATTCTATATGCTAAATGTTATAATCTTTCACCTATGATTGACTAATATTGTTACATATATAAGTAACTGACATCTCCAACATTTTAGTTTGAACAGTACATTGATGGAGATTTTGGAATAAATTCCCGATTTACATAATTTCTAAAAGAATCAAACAATTACAAAGAAGAATCCTTAAGAAATTACTTTGATGTCTGCCTCCCCATAATTATTTACTATTCATTCGTTTTTCTTACCGTTGTTATTCAAAATTCCTTCCCTTACTTTTAAATAAACCCTTATTTTTTTATTCACTCAATAACTTTTTTTACAATCTATAGACAACGACTAAGCTAAATAAATATTGCACATTTTGTTAGAACAGGTCGCGAGAAGTTAATCTCGTAATGTTTGTTTCTTAATTTGACAGTGAAATTTAGTACGTAAATATAATAAGATTGAGTGGATAAATTCATCTCCTAAATTTTCTTTACAATATATATATATATATATATATATATATATATATATATATATATACGTATAAAACTCGTAATTCGGCAAAATTTATACGACTGTTAATACTTCTTTTTTTTCCGAACGATGCAAATAACATACAAATTATTCGTATCGATCACCACCCCTTCATCTCCAAGGCTCTTACAAAAATTTATGTTAAAACTCTTGGCAAACCTAAAACGCGAAAGCTTAAATATAAACACGATGAGCTTTCTCTGAGTTCGCTTCCAACTAAAGTTTAATTAGAACGCTAATGAATTCAAATTCGATGTTTGGATAATTGGAAACACAGTTATTTTCGAAAACGCTTCGTTTTATATACAACGCTGAATATAAGGATAAAGGTCTCTATATACCTGTTTAGGGTTTACAATATATACGTATACACGCAATTTACATTGTATGGCTATTTATAGATTTATGCTAAATACTTTTAAAGTATTGCCATTTGCCACATATGAAACAGTACTATAATATAGTATATTATTTTTCTTATTCGTTCATGCGTGTTTTTCAGTTGAGAAATATGTAAAAGTTATAATCATACCTTTATTTTATCAGCAATACAAGGATATTATAAAAATTTAAATACGTCAAATGTACCTATGGACGCGAAATGAATAATTACGCGTATATATGTAAGATTACTAAAATAGATAGATTGCTGCTATCAACGCAGAGTTCAAATTTAGAATAAAAATCGTCAAATGTAAACTTAGGTCAGCACGGATATAAATGTCAAATTTAATTGTCGTCAAACTTTTATTGACTCAAATAATAAGGTTGACAATTATTAAACATGTCGTCTCAATTCTTCAATGTCAACTCATCTAGTCTAAGAAAGTATTTCCATTTCTTTCCCAAAACAAGAATTATTTTCTCTCTTTCATTATTGGGGCATGGATACTCTCACGCCCTACCAGATAACGCGATCATTACCTGTAATATGCTTCAATAGAAATTTAATGTGATTATCGGAGCGAGACAAATTTCCTTCCTTTAATTTTTTAAATAATTTTTTGACTGTGCCATAGTGTTTGGTTTGCTTTTAGATCTAAATGGAGTTTGAGAAACAATAAATGAAAATATGGGAAGCTCATTGTAAAAATTCCGTGTCTTATCTACTCTTTACATGCCCAAAATCAATTTTGAAATGAACTGAACCTTGAGTATTTCATTCTTCACATATATTACTTGCCTGTTATATTCTTTACATATCGGACATATCTGAGAAATCTCTGTACATCGAAAAGGCGCTAGAAAACAATTACGAGTCTCTTAGTTGCCAACCTGATATTAACCAATAATCGTCTTGTAAGTGAGACAAGTCAGTAGTAAATACGAGATGTTCTTTTGAAAATAAGTAATATTTAATAAAGTTAATTTAATAAAAGCCTCGTAACTAATACTTAACATATTAAAATGTGTCTCGCTTTGTATATTATCTTATTATTCGGTATAAGACGAGTAAAATATGATTCGTAATATTTCGCTATTAACTTCTTACGAATATATTAGTTTCTCAAGTCGGTATTAATTACACGTAATTTCCACGAGATTTCCATTAGTAGTATCAATGGAGATGTTTGCATATATTTTATTCTTCATAGAACGTACATTAAAGACATTCAATGTCTCAAAATTAAGAGATAATTAGACTTAGAGATTTCGTCACATTCTGTTTTTTTTTTATTTGTACTAAAACTAAAGAATACGACCTACACTGATTCCAGCACAAGAAAAAACCTGTCAAGTACTAGTGGAACCCATACTATAAGTATTTCGTGTACATTTAAACACCTATAAACATTTAAGTTTATATAATCAAAACTATTTACTATTTTCAAATTTTCACATTGTAAATATATAGCCTACTTTATCTTTCACAGGTGTTTAAATATGATGCGTGTTTGAAAAAAGAAAAACATCTTGAATAATAGCTATAGTTTTCATACAACCTTTGGGTAGAATTTTCGCATTAAATTTTTTTAATAACTTTAAGTTCAATAGTCTAGTAAATAGGGAAAGGGGAGCATATAAATTGATTGTTTATTTTTCAGTGTATCTCCAAAGCTATTATACCTTAAATTTTGTAAAAATATTTTGATACTGTTATGACTAGCACTTTCAAATATACCCTACGTATGGAATTTATCCTAAAATTTCCCTAATAATATTTCTGTGTTAGTTATTGAGATGTGCGGGTTAATATGCTTTATTACCATGTCAAATTTCAAGTTTCTAAGTCAAGCCGTTTCTAAGAAAGACGCCTGTGAGAAGACGGACACGCGTATGATGTTACTAGGGCCCTGCTTTTCTTTTGAAGTAAGGAAATAAAAAATAAATAGTATATGCAACTTACATGTCTATAGTGAAATCCGTGCGCAATATTCCTCTTCTACATCAAACGCGAATATATTTTAAAAATCATGTTTAGTGCATTTTAATAATATTGTAATAAATTTTACTACCCTAAAAGATTAAATTTAAATTTAAAATGTGGACATATACGAAAGTATTATCATTTTAACATTGTTACCTGGGGGATAGAATATACAGTAACAGTTCTATTGGAATAAAATTTAATAAATACCGCTCAAATGCGTGTCGACAAGTGCATAAAATAAGGTTCCGTGAATGTTTAGGTTATTGCATTAAATAAATTCAATCTCTAAAAACTAATGGATAGTAATTTAAGAAGAGTTAACCACATTCTACTTTTTTGTAGTTAAAATCACTTCGTTCCAATATTTTGCATATTAAATACAATCCCAATCTAAACAATCTACGTGCAAAGTTTCATACATATACATATATCTGAAACTTTGCAGGTAGATTGTTTAGATTGGGATTGTATTTAACGAAGTGATTTTAATTCTACACAATAATAATTCACAAATATTTTAAATTTTTTCTTACGTTAAGTAATGGAACACGATCAATTATAAACTTATTTATTATTTCAAATAAGAAATTTATTTTTTCAGGTAATATATGAACTAAGCAACTGAATTGTATTTGAAAATGAAATCAAATCACAATTCAAACAAGCTTTATTCCAAATTTCTTGTATGTAAATCTGAAACTGTAAAAAGTGACAAACCGGAAGTTCAGACACGACTAACGCCCAAAACCAATATTCAATTTGTATATGCTTTTATATTACTAGGTATATTAATTCTAACTGACGCCTCAAATTTTAACTAATTTTAACGCTTCTCAAACTTATATTTCTTTGTATCCATATTATTAGTAAAAACACAATTAAATGAAACTACGTGATGTAAGAATATTTCTACTTTCTTTAAGTTCTTTACCACGACCTAGGTTTCGTTGTATTACAACATCTTCAGGTGGGCTATTAGCAAAGATCTTTGCTTATATCCCACCTGAAGATGTTTGAATACAACAAAACCTAGGTCGTGGTGAAGAACTTAAAGAAAGTAGAAATGATGCTACATCACGTAGTTTCATTTAATTGTGAATAATGAATTTCTACAAAATTAACGCCAAATAAATTTAATATTATTACTCAAAATTTAAAAAAAAAGGTTTCAACACACACCATATTATTATAATCTAAATGAACCTTTCCTTAATTAATCGACTTTAAAAATTCGATAAATTTTTGGCCCTAACAAATTTTACCATATATCCGAGTATCGTTCTTGATTTAAATGGTTAATCAATCGTGACCGATCCAACCCTTACCTTTTATATTTTGTATATAATATCCTTAATAATCCCGTCACACCTTCATACCTTAAATCTAGATTCCAATACCTGTCATCTCACAACCTCGAACTACGATCGAAAACCAAGTATACCTTCCTAATCCCTTAGCATAAAACGGAAATTTATGGAGAATCCTTCACCGTGTATTCTACTCGATTGTGGATTGAACTGACTAGGAATACCCAAAGTGCGCCCTCTTTGTCGGCAGATCCTAATCATATCGGCAGTCCTATCATAATCCATTCTTATCCACTCCCAACTCCTAAAGTGTCATCTTGCTTTTGTTTTTAATTTATTTTATTTTGTTACCCCATATTATTACATATTTTGTACTGTAAGCATAATTAGTTAGTGTTTAAAAATCACTTACAGTGCACCACAGTACTTAATGTTTTCATCTAATTCATTGTGGTTGACTGTGAGAAATTGCTCTTGTAGCAATAAGTTTGTCACTGTATACTTAGATTTATAAGCTTGCAAAAATAAATAAACATCTTAGCCACATGTTACATTATCAAATTCAATAAATTTATAAACTTGAACTATTGCTTACACAAAGAGAATACAATTAGTACTGTCGCGGTGCGCTGTCCGATGTTCTATGTACTGCCCATTTATGATAGTTGTTTATGGAAGAAAAAGAAGAAAATGAAAAAGAAGTCGCTGTTAATTGATGCAAGTGTTGACTAAACCTCTAAGATATAAAACTGCAGTTTCGTTGCGTTTCATCCGAAGATTTTTACATATGGTGCACAGAGATACAGCCTCGTTACCATTTTAATATTTGTTAAGGTAAACATAAAACATGCAGCAATAGAAATTCAACGTTTTTTGTATTTCAAGTTCTCAAATTAATAGTGAAAGTGAATTAAAAAATTAATGTTTGTCACATCTTTGATACAAAAAACAACCAACATCCGACTATCAAACCAATCTGAACGAAAAGCATATTCTATACTTTTACTATTTTTTTGGTAATTAAGTTTTTATATGTATTTTTGAAGGGAATTTTGTATTATTTGCCTAGATCGTAAATTTGTAAAAGATAAAATGAAATGGTAAAAGCGACTTAAAATTATCCTTTACCCTGCGTTCCAGGATCACTTCAATACTGCTCGTATGTCGTTGAGTGTCTTTTTAAATAATTTTTAAAACAATTTAGCCAAGTAACGTTTCGTACTCTAGTAAAGTATCAAAAATAAAATAATCAAAATTCAAGGTCAATTTGATTTTCCATCTTTAATATTAAATAAAATTTTCAGTGACGAACGGTGTCTTCTTGTATTCTATTCTGAATCACTTTCATCATTATTTGTGAAGATAACACTTCATATAGTAAATAGCTCTTCAATTTTCATTATAAATAATTTGTATTATTTCTTGCCACTTATTTTGACAGGTTCAGCTAGATTAGATTTAATTTTTATTATAAATAATTTGTATTATTTCCTGCCACTTATTTTGACAGGTTCAGCTATATTAGATTTAATTTTCATTATAAATAATTTGTATTATTTCTTGCCACTTATTTTGACAGGTTCAGCTAGATTAGATTTAATTTTCATTATTAATAATTTGTATTATTTCTTGCCACTTATTTTGACAGGTTCAGCCAGAATAGATTTAATTTACATTATAAATAATTTGTGTTATTTCATGCTACTTATTTTTAAATGCAGCTAGGTTAGAACCATTATTCTAAAGGAAGAAGAAAAAAATGTTTAAATTTGTTTCCTTCACTGAATGACACCTTGAATGAAAATTGTAAAAAAAACGTAATGTCAACACTTTTCAGATTGTTAACTGATCCTACTGGCGATATTTATTTAAAAAAAAGTTTATTCTAATTGCTTTTTAAGTTTCATTTTTTCGGATGTAGTAAGATTTAATGTCGTAAATGTAGTGAAGTAATTTATTGAAAAGAAATTTAATTATTTAGAAATCTTGAATTTCGATAGCGATTTTCTCGGAAGCGGTTGGATTTTTTTACACTCACAAAAACAATTTACAAGCAGAATGGAGACATGGATTATTCCTAAAAAAATATATCATAAAGAAAAATACGCCCTTAAGAAGATAAATTGCTACTTTTCCAGACATTATCGTCGCTACAAATGGGAATTGAAATACTAATAATATAAGATATTGCGGCCAACCGTAATGACGAACACATTACGGCTTAGTACACTGAAGTGATATTGTGATTTACATTTACGTTACGGTTATGTTACTATCTAGGATGAAATAGTCTAAGTAGAGTACTATGTTCGAATTAATTTAAACAGAGTGGGTTAGGGAGATTTATCATAGAACCATTCATATTTTAGCTTCAGTATCAGCAAAAGTCGAGTCGAACAGCTCAACTTCTATTTATGCGTCATGGAATGATTGCACGAGATATTTATGCGTCATGGAATGATAAAACGATTGCGATGATTAAACAAGTTAAGTTTTAGACTAAGGTTGCCATAAGAAACTATCAAAACTTGACCTGTTTTAGACTATACTTCAGTAAGTCGGAAAATTTGAATTGAGTAGTTTTATGAAGACGACAATTTAATACAATGCTCCTTATTATGTATTTCATTTTTTTCATCTTAAATAAATTAAAAAATTACACAATTTAATGAAACTTTTGCAAGATTCAAAGAATTATATTTTCCCTCTGGATATCAATACATGCCTATTCATATATTGTATGCTCTCTCTATCTGAGGCGATTATGTTTGTAAAAATGTCGCAAACACCGAACCTATAAATAACGATGAAATATTTGTATAGGTTCATACAGGATGTATTCCAAGGATTTCATTTCCCCTAAAATAAAACATTTTCACTAAAATAAAACCATTTTTCAATGGAAAAAAAGAAAGTCACTACCAAGTTAATATAAATTTTATTAGGTTATATTTTTTTTATTTTATGACATAATTTCGCATATCAAAATGCTTTTGTTTAGATCTCAGTGGCTAGAAACTTAATCTAATAATATAAACTATAAATTCGCGCCACATAAAATAACCATAAAAAATTGATATCATTTAGAAAGTTGCCCCGTCTAGTCGCTGCACCGCGCCGCGCTGCCAACGCGTTACCTAGCAGTAGCTGTGTAAATTATTTTCATATTGATATCTTCGTAACATTTGTTTTAAATGTATATCTTTTTAGATACGTCATTAATTATGTAATAATTTAGCAATTGTCACATGTAATTAATTTTTATTTATGTCAAATATTGCATTTTGATGTGAATTATCTAATGGCGCCTTTGGATGGAAATTAAAATGTTCTGATGGCAAGGCGCGCCTTGATATTCGGCCAGCTTCCGGCATTGTCGGCTCTTCCCGACTTAATTCAGCCAGCTCCACGTCTTGTCGATTCTTTCCAGCCTAATTTGGTTAGCTCGTTTATATTGGTGTTTTGCATTATATTGTCTTAAAATATTAAAAGCGTTGTACAAACGTAGTTGAGTTCGTCCGACATTTGAAACCGGGACCTCTCAAAAATTATCTCGTAAAATTAGCAAAAATTATACACCTAGACCGATGAGCCGTTGTTAAAATTTAGATATACGTTGCCAAACTTATTTTTATAAACAAAATTATTTTTAAGTGTAAAATATTTTTGGCAACATTTTTATTCAAAATTTTATGAAACCATTAAATAATCGATTGACCAAAATACAACTCTGCGATTTATCGGAATGTTATAGTGCACAAAATATTTCTATAGATGGTACTATACCGATCGCATGGTTCAAATACGTTTATTCATATTTATTCTCTGGGTCTGGGTCTGGTGAATATTTATAAAACTTAAAAATTTGCTGGGCGTCCATGACGGCTTTATTTTTTTAATTGAGTTCAAAAAGACCCCGCTAGATGCTTTAATATAATAAAGATATTTGTTTATGTATGACAATAAGTTTTAAAATAACTATAGTGTGATTCCAGTACGATATACTAAATTTCAGTATCAATGCCCAATAAAAGGTAACGGTTCTCTTTTAACTATTTGAGAAGAATAATATGAAATTATCATGAAGTGTATATATATATATATATATATATATATATTGACATTTATTTTTCCTTATTTACTGGCATTTGAAAGCATCTCATTAATTTTAAAAATGTATGTGATTCATTTACATACAATAAATCTTATTTAATTATAGGCTATTTTCCACTAACCCACTATTGTTCTATTTTCATATAAACTGCATCAAATGTTAGCCGCACAAAATAATTTTACTATCGTTTTCTTTCACGCTAAATAATATCTCTTTATAATAAATCGAAATAACAAGTATTTAATTTTTTATGACATTTTTTCTTTTTTAGCGACGTAAGGAGAAAAACAAAGTGTATTCGGCTAAAAATATTCGACTTGATATTTTGGTGGAAATAGATTCCTAATCACTATGAGCATATAAAGAATTAAAATTGAAAAATATCTTTGACCATCACATGGTTGAGCGCTTAAATCAGGGGTGGCTAATTTAATCAGACCCAATATCTACTGACTGGACTCTGCGATTTACCAATTATGTAATATATATATATATATATATATATACATATACATATACATATATATATATATATATATATATATATATATATATATATATATATATATATATATATATATATAATAATTCAAATTTGAACTGAGTGAATGAAATGGCATTGAAGTAGTATTTTTTATTTTATTATGAGGGTTGAGTAAATATTAGTGTGAGCATTGCGTCTGCGTATATTTCGCTACATTAGCAAAACAAGTTTGTAGTTGGAAATTGCCAGCTTTAAAGATTCAAATGTATGAGCAGTGTTTATTTTTATGCTTTCTGTTAAGCGAGAACGGTGTTTACTGTTTGTTTTAAGCAGCAAAATGCTGATTTCCATAAATATTTTGAACTAAAACAAGAATGCAATTGTTCAACACATTTTTTAAAATTTGAATATTTCTCGTTGGAAACCAGTGCCCAAAAATCTGGACCAGAGGCTGATTTTGCTTTCAGAAATATATCGCAACACAGTAATAATTTCATTTTCAAGTATTATGTAGCCATTTGAAACGCATTTGCAAATTGTTTAGTCACCGCATACAAGTAATAATGATTAATGGAATTATGTAGCCACTTGCAACGCATTTATGTAGCCACTTGAAACCATTTTATGTAGCCACTTGAAACGCATTTTATGTAGCCACTTGAAACGCATTTGCAAATTGTTTAGTCACCTCATACAAGTAATTATGATTAATGGAATTATTGATTTCTCCCTTCAAAGCAAATTTGGAAATTTGATTCCACTGTCTTAATTTATGCCGTGTACTTATCAGAAGCAAAATTATAGGGACGATATTTTTCCATTTGATCCTTGGTGTTTACAAATTATTGAACTTTTTATTTTTGATATCAAATATCATAGATGCTGTTTGGCTTTAGAATGGTGCAATAAGATTCAATATTTATGCTATTACTTTATTCTTGTCTTGTAGCTCTAGATTCAATGTGCTTATTTTTCCGGTAAAATCTGCTAAAATGCTAAACCACATTCTCAGTCTAAATAACAGTTTTGCTTATAGTTATTACCCTTATCTTCAAAAAATATTATTATTTGTCCAATATATCTCTAAATATTTGCATAAACTTGCTTCGCCTCAACCATCTTAGGTCAATGTACGATGCTAAATCTGGTTTTTTCTCGCCTCATTGGTGTATCTCGCCTTTGGAGAGATTTTCTTCTTATAGAATTTACAATCTTGAAAGAAATATCCATTATATGAAACCCGAAGACTTTCCAGACTTCATAAGCTATCACTGCCTAATTCATCAACAAGTACGGACAAATAGTCTCTTACTTGCCAGTACTTTTTGATGAATTAGGTAGTGGTGGTTTCTGACAAAGAGCAATAAAACCGTTATGAAGACTTGTCATTGCAGGAGACCCATCAGTTATTATTGATATAAGTTTATACAAGGGTAGCTCAATATTACTAATATGCACTTAGAATTCCGAGAATATATCAAGGTCACAAGTTTTTCCTTTTAAGGAAAATATATTTGGCAGTTCTTTATTCGTCGAGAAGTCTTCAAGACCATCTGAATAAAAACAAGTAATTGTGCAGTATAAGTTATATCTGTTGACTCGTCTAGTTATAACAGAAAACAACGAAGTGGACGATATAAGCCCGCGTAGACTACATTTTATAACGGTAAATCTCATGTTTTTATGATAAAATCATATAGCTCATATTGGTCGTAGGATTTCTAACAACATCTCTGAGTGGTTTAATTAAAATCGATTTAAAAGCATAGGCGTGAAAAGGCAACAGACAAACAGGCAGATAGATAGAGTTCCATTCGTATTTATAATATTAATATTGCTGAAGTCTCCACTGATACAAGCAAGTATGGAACAACCACATAAGTTTAATTTATTTTAGGCACAAGTGCGCCGCAAGTCCATGCAGAAATGATTTCAAAAAGTTATTTAAGAAAGATTATATAACTTTTTCTTTATTTATATCTTTGTACATAGTAGGTGGGTGATTCGCTTTTTACACCGATTACAATAATAATTGTTTTGTAATACGCTCCAAAAATCAACAAGCAAGCACCAATCATGCATAACTTTAACAAAGGCGCAAAAACGCTCGGGCGGCCGTTCACATGAACGTGGCACGAATTGTATGTAACTCATGCATTCGGCTTTCTTAAGGGAGCCGATAATTGTACTTGTGCTTACTTATTTGTACTGTTTTTATGTTTTGGTTGTTCGATATAACGAGTATATAAAAATAAATAAAAGTGATTTAACGTTTTTCGTACTTGCAGTGAATATATACTTCACTATCTTTTTGAGATGTTTGTAAAAACAACAATACGGCAAATATCGTCTTACTTTCCTCGATGAACTTTCAGAATTATTTCTTTCTTCATTTGAAGTTCCTTCAGTGTTTCTCTTCAACTACTTATCCATAGCGCACGAAGCGCGATGCAATCAGTTCGAGGTGAAGTTGGTGACGTCGTGACTGCTAGTTCCTATCATTAACTGACGGATTAACACCTACCCCCTCGCCTCATTGTTTATCGCATGCTGAAGAAAAAAGACAGCTACTGCGTGGAAGAGAGGATAAGCAACGCGATGTAGCGGCGATTGAAAAATTATACAAGATTATGCGAGCAGTAATTGGTGATTACCTTGCACAATCTGTGCTACATATTTTTACACATAAATGTTATTATTAGGTACATTGATATTATATTTTTTCTTTGTCTTGCTACGATCGACTGGACTTTCGGTCCAAATCATTAGACCGACTCGGATGACATTTTTTGTGTGGCAGTATCTTTTCAAATACTTTAAACATTTCTTTCTAGACTTAAAATATAGTTTACTAAACAAATGTAATTTAAAGCTTTGATTTAGAAATCGAGATATAAAACATTGCCAACCCTGATTCCAAGAATTAAAAAAGTCTCTCTGAAGCGGTTGAACACTTATAACCAAAGAATAAAGAGCATAGTAGGAAATAAAGTTATTTGTGACATGTGCAAAATAAAAACTCTGTAATGTCCAGTCAAATTGCTTTTGTATTTAAATTATTATCGTTAGATTTCATATGCTCTATCGGTCTCTTAAATTAAGATCTTACATGTGTTAAACAAGTGAACTGATGTATTACTTTAATATAATACAAATATATAGAAAACACCAAACTATAAATATACTTTTCTATAGCTCTAAAAGATGATCGATGAAATTGAAAATAGATTTACTATTAGCAATGAAATATACATTGATGTCTCTAACCTTAGTCGAGGAGAGAGGTTCTCTTTAATCACAAAATTATAATGAAATTTCACAACAATCATGATACATGTGTATTTGTTTGTTAATTTTGGTGCTTAGGTACTAAACTGAGCAAATAAATGTCGAAAATGAAAAGAAAATAATAGCAAAATTAAAAATATGACTGCGTGAAAAATTGAAATGAAAAATATAAAAAAGAAGAAAATCGTCGTTGTATTGTTATGCTTTTATTTGGAATTTTTTGTATCATTAAATTCATTATTTTAAATAGACTTACTGCTAGACTGCTATCCGCATATCGTGGTGGTTTTTGATAACTTTGCCGACTATATTGGTGAATTTATAATAATCGTGCGTATTCTTTAGACATTCACTGTAACTTTTTTCTCCTTAATTTTACGGCTTCTCTGTTGAGAAAAATTCTTTAAATTTAAACGGCATGTGGGAAAAGGTCGTTGCACGTAAATTATCTCTTTTTAACCTAATGAAATATTTCCCGATTCATCGAATACGTATTGATACTAATTTATATACGTGTGGCAAACGAAAAATCTATGCCTTGATATTTTTAGTCAGCAAAAACAACCATGAAACAAAATAAACTACAAACAGTTACAGTCCTGTAACTGTTTATAGTTTATTTTGTTTCATGGTTGTTTTTGTTGACTAAAAATAACTAAAAATAAAATAATAAAAACAGAGACAGTCCACCCTGATTATTAAACGTGAACATTATTGCAACCTTATATTTTCCGTTTCGATTGACAAATTTAATACAATTTCGTTAATTAAATTTTCAGAAAATAGATTTTCTGTATATTTATAAATTTTAAGTAAATAATACTAGCAATGTAGATCGATAAGATCTCCGGGGAAATAAAAAAACTTTTGTTTAGTAACTAAAATTAAACGACTAAAAAGAATCGGGCCATCATAGGACGCCTGGTAGATGTGAAACATCTACATGTTTTTTCACATCACTTTTACTATTTTGTACTTACGCTTTAGGAGGTGTATATTTAGAAGGTGAATAGCAATAACTGAAGACTATATTTATTCAAATACTGTCGTTTGCTTCTCTACTGCAAAGACGTATGGCTGAGCAAGGGTTACGGCCATTGTTGAAGCGTTAATAGCTGGCGAAGTTGTAGACCGACTTGTCACTAAGATTGGTTGATATTGGATATTTCAACATAAATATTGTGAAATTATTTGTTTTTTTTTTCAAATCATTCCTCTTATTTCTTAATAATGAATGCAAATTGCGTACGGTACCATACATTAACAATAATATTGGTCAAAAAGTTAACAGTTTCCTAATGATTGTGATTTTGGTTCTATTTTTCAATTTAATTACAGTCATTTTTAGCCTATTTAAAAACGTCTCCTTCGTTGAGCTTTCATCATCGTACCTTCTTATATGTATGTTCCTAAATGGTGTTGTACTTTCGAAGTCTCCAACTTTCGTAGAAACGAAGTTAACGTTATAAAAAGCGAGATATTGTGAATAGCTGAATTATTGTACTCTTTTTTTATTGGCCATTCAATTTAAAGGAAACAATATATTTTTCTTTAGAACTGAGATTGTTTGTGAAAGCAACAAAAGCCTGGGAGGGAGAATTCGATTAAATTTTTTTTAGCTGAGTATAAACAACTCCGGAGAAGAATAAATAAGAAAATGTTCATTTTATAAGAACAAATTAGAAGGTATTTTTACCATCTCTTTGCCTACAAAACAATCGTTCTATACCATCGAAAGAATATTATGGTTCAATTGATGTTATTTGAATTTCAATGATTTCGGGTAATAGACAAGGGTTTTGACTGTTCAACAGATTTTAAGCACTTACATTATTAAAATACACGTAAATATGAATTAACTTTTGAAGATATTTTTAGAAGAGTTTTTAAGACATAGCTGGACCAAATTCAAGGTTTTATGAAAAAATGTACAAATGTAAAGTGTAAAGCTGTATACCATTGTTTGAATATCTTTTGTTTTCACTCATTTAATACTTTTGACTTTTATTTAAATATCTATGGCATTTACAACCGTCACTTATATCTAATTGTGTGATGACTTTAATCAATAACCAAAACTGCTTTAACTGAACTGAATGTTCGGTATTATTTGCGGGGACCAACCTTACTTACAATGATGTCATCTCTCTCAGTCTGTAAACGCTCCTACGGTACTTATGTCTTCTTATTTCAATGCATGATTTGTATTTCTCTAACGCGTAAATACAAAGGTAATGTTATCGTTTAGCCACGAATAATTTACTGTGATGAAGAAGATTTAGACGTAACTATGAAAAAAATGAAAAAAAAAACAGGCAGGGATTATCAAGGTATCCAAGACGTATAAAATACTATCTAGACTTTATGACATCGATTTGCTATTCAAAACAAGAAACAAATAGCAGGTTAAATAAATGACTAACTGACGGTTTTCCCTTAACTAATGGGTGAGTTTTATATACCTCAGTAATAATTTAATTACAAATAGTCTCCTTGGTTCCAAAAATGGAGATCTTCTGATTGCTGTATCCATAAGTTGGAAAGATCCAGATTTGCTTCTGATAGATAAACAGTTTGAGCTCTAGCTTAACAAATTGCACAAAAATTACAACTAAAACACTATTTTATTGCTAAAAGAGGAATGGTTCATCACGCATAACTTCAGAGCTTCGTAGAAAGACATTCTGAGTAAACTTTTAAATAGGCGGAAATGTAGATAGAGGCCTATGCAATGGCACCTAATATAACAGAAGTTAATAGTATTAATGAATTACATTATATATAAAAGTAAATTACCTGAATAAACCAGTAACATAAAAATATAAATATTTAACATGATCGAGACTAACGTCTAAATAAATAAGGAAACGGAAAAGTTGGCCGGTAAAGGTCTTGGAATAACTATGACTACTAAAGGTGCATTACGTAACTTCTGGTGAAAAAGACAAAACGTTGGTATTCGTTGGTGGCTGCTTCAGAGGTTGGAATTTCATGCCATCTGTAGTAATAACTAAAGAAGGAAATAAGAAACTGGGGTTCATAGAAAAACTACTTTCTAGTTCCAAGGTACGTATGAATGGAATATTTTGTACCATTAGAGTAATAGAGAAAACTCTTGCTTATTGTGAATGATTATAATTCGGGAACAACACAACGAAAAATAAAACAATGACATTATTTATTATTACCAAATCGCACAACTCCCTTCTTGCAACCTTTTAACAAAACCGTATTCAAATAATTCAAAAGTTTCTTTACTGTTGAGACCAATCAATACCTGCAAACGAATCCCCACAAAAACAGACTTTACTAGAAGAAATAATTGAAAAGGCTTGAATTTTCGATGCAATCCGCGCCATGACAATGATACGATTTAAAGGCAGTGGAATGTATGCCATTTCTTATCATCAGATTATGAATATGAAACAAGTAACCGTCACATTTTGTATAATTTAACGCTTGCTTCAAGCCAAACTGCGACTTTAATGATCAATGAAGATATACTAAATAGAGATTAAGAAGATAATATTGCAACAGAAAACTCTGACATCTTATACCGTGAATTTTAATGATATATCATAAACAACATCAATATTAGATTCAATATATCAATTCTAAGCTAACATCAAAGTATTTGATCGTGCGAGCTAATATCCTTGATCCTCATAACAAAACATGTACTTCCAGTTTAACTCAAATATATAAAAAGAAGGTTGTTTGACAAAAAAAAGTAAATCCAGCATTATGTGAAAACAATTGTGTAAAAACAATTTGTAAAAACTTCTCATCAAAAATACTTCATAACTCAATCTGCTGTAGTATAGAAATGTGACTTAAATATTACGGCCCATTAGAATTTCATGAAAAATTCAAATGTAGAAAAGAGAGATAATCATGAAGATGGTGAAAAGTAACTTCGAAACAAACGGAGCAAGAGAAAAAAGTGAAAACAAAGCACTTTCAATATATGAATCACAGAAAAGAAAAACAGTGGAAAGATAATACCCTTTCTCAATGTATAACTAAAGAAAATAAATATTGAATATTTATACAGTTCAAACTATAAAGATAACATGAAGGTAGGCTGAGCCTTGATAGAGGTCGATGTACGCAATGTCTGGATTATGGTAAAATTATATCAAAATCGGATTGTGTTCGTTTTGTTAGTTGTCAAAATTGGCTACTTGAGATCTATATAGTGTATCCTTAATATTATAATAAATGAAGGTTATTGCTTTCAAAATGGTTAATTAGTTAGTTTCACGCGTATGCTCGACAAATTAAAAAAAAATATTCGTATTAAGATGATTGATCTAATTTGTCGTTAATACAATGTATAATTTCAACGCTGAGTTAAATTTGATTTAAATGTTTATTTTTAGTTTTTCGTATCTAGCAAGAGAGCTGTATCCACGATTTCGTTACCAGACACTTTTTCAAAAATTTTGTGAATAAATTTATTATAACAAGAAAAGTATTTTTTTTAAGTTTGATATTTCAATGCAAAGTGCATTAAGTAAAGTAAGTTCTTTTTACTTGATTGATGACAACGAACCACAGCCTAAACATTACACAGATCTAACAGAATCAGTAGTGTAAATTCATCGAAATTCCTTTAGCTGTTCTTGCGTTATGAGCGAAGAAATAAACAACCTCACAGGCAGATAAAGTTTCATAATCATGTTTTGTTTTGCTCTCGTAATGGTCCTTAAATATTGTTTTATAAATGACTTCAATTCACAGATATGCCAACCCTATAGTTTTATTTTGTGACAAATATGTGGAATTGGGATGTAGCAATAAAGTACGGAATAACAAATTGATACCGCCTAACACTAAATCCACAAGACTAACAAAATTACAAATATTGACAACTGGTTCAAATTTTAATCAAACTAAGTATAACAAAGTAAGTTTATATCGAATACATACAAACCACGAAAAAAAAATTATATGAGGAATAAGACCGACAACTACATCTGCCCTCATGCACCTACCCACCTTCTAGTCGTATGCTCAAATGCTTAGAATATAGAAAAGGAGCGCATTCGTACCTCTAGGTTCAAGTACCTACCCCTCCCACATTATTTCACACCTCACTTCCGGCCTTGCTCATTTCGCCATTGTATATCGGGTAAAAAATTTCATTGTGCATTTTAAAATACATGTAGCATCATCTGTATATATATTGATACATAGGTACACTATACGTTTGTGTAATTGCTATGCGTCGAGTAACTAGGTACTTCTTTGATTGAGTGCACCAATCGTGAAGAAATAAAAGCTAAATAAGTTAAACCATACGTTTTTTCTAAAAACTTCTTCCGAATTGGATCAATCGTTTTTACGTGGTGCGTGCACAGACAAACACACGGCACACAAATAGACAGACGAATATTCCAAAAATTATCTTAATGCCTTTACTTATTCTTCATTCACCCAATATTTTTTTATAAATATTTTTTATTTACAGCTCCCAAAATTCACAGTCCCATTGTGTATATAAATTGTTCATTTTTTTTATGATAGTGTAATAATTTCAGGTGTTCGAAATACTCTGTTAGTGGTTTTTAAAGAAAATTATTTAACAAACAAAAAGCCAATCTCCATTTGGTCCGTTGTTTTTAAACACTTAAAAACATATTTTCATGGTTAATAAATAAAAATAGTCATAATGATTAAAATCTCGAACTCAGCACATTATCTATAAAATTTCAAGACAAATATTTTTAATAATTTTTGCAAATAAATTGAAATTTTTCCGGACACGTTTTTATTATTAACATTATTTTATTGGTTGCCGCGGGCGTAAAACATGTAAATATTTATTTAAAATAACTATAATTCTTCTTCATATGTGATAGAGATATGAAAATTAAAGTGTGACCATTCACATTTCAAGCACAAATTCACATCATTTACGAAAATTATAACTTATTTAATTAACACTTTTTTTACAAAAATGACAATGCTCATTTCACCAGTGTTAATTATATTATCTCATAACGTATCAGTTAAAATATCTTCAAAATATTTTTATTTTTAGTTTCTTAAATTTGATTAACATTTTCATGATCTTACTTAATAAAAACCCGGGCGTTAATTGGCCTCGAAATTAATAAAGCTGCAAAAGCAGTTTGAACATTTTCGGCAAAATTAAATAATTTTAACCTTTGAAAGTTAATTTCGCGATCCGGAACAAGCCGTCAACTTTTAATTGAAGCCGAAAAATATAAAGTTTTACGCCCAAAAATGCTAAACAGCTTTCAAATTCTTATTATAGTTGAGTCGTACGTATTTATATTTTAAGCTAAGATAAAATCTAACAAATACTACAGCTATGTGCTATGCGAATAGCAGCCAAATGGAAGGGATTTTGTTGTAAAAAAATATCTTATATATTTTTTAAACTTAAAAAGACACTTTAATTTGAATGTCATCGACCGTTTCAACACTATATATAAAAACTTAATTATAAAAACTAAGCTAAAAACGACGGCTTTTCTTATAACTTCGTTTTTCTTTAGTTGGTTACTTTTGTTTTCAAAATATCCGTTACAGAAATTTAATATACTTACCTTATTCTATCAATTACAACTCTTCAAAAGACGGAAGCGATCTCTTATTTAATTAAATTTGATGATTAATGACTGCGTAATGATTAATAATTTACTGTAAACTACGAGTCACTAATAAAAAAAAAAGTAATATCTTCTCTTTCTTGACAACTGAAACCATATTAAATAAATACGCTATAATCCTTTATTCATATTATTTGGTATCTTTGTTCATAATTATTTGCTATCTAATTCGATATTACCTCACGGATGGTCTGTGTCAGATCTTGGCTTTATTACGGAAGCTTACCTACGTTCCAGGTATATATTGCGAATACTTTTCAAAAACAGAATAAATTTTTTTATTTTCTCATTAGAGGAGAAGAATATTGTCTCATCATAGTCAAATACTATTTCACTAGTAAACTGAAATGTCTGTTTGGGTTCTAGTTCCTCAAAATAATTCCCGAGTATTGGCGAGTATTAGTTAAATACATATTTTTAGCTCTTTATGGGATTTTATTTTTGCTTTTAGTATTATAATTAATTCATGCCACTCAACTGTCATAGGACGTTTAGTGGTATTGTATGAGAACTTGAGGAGAGATTGAAAAGTGTTTTTAGAAAATTGTATATTCCTCGAAAGCAATAACTAAATTAATTAAAGCCTCGCGCATAATTAATGCAATCCTACACCAAAAATATCCCTGACATTAACGAGCACAGAATTAAAATTGCTCTTATATATACTAAAAGCAACAAGAATCCGGGGGACAATGGCATTACTAAAAAACTTCTGAAAGCTGGAGGGGCTTGAAAGAAATGCAGGAATGGTTCAATGCCTTTGTTCTTGACAGGACTGTATCCAAGTCGTGCTGTAATATTGTGTTTGCGCTGTTCTCGTAACTCAAATTTAAAGTACAAAATAGATCACTGTTTTGTTTTAAATCGGTACAAATTTCCTCAGTTATGTACACAATTTTATATTTCTTCCAAAAGTACGATCCTTCTCATCTGATATAATAATAAAGTTATCATTGACGAAGAAAGAGTTTCTTCGTGCCACCTTCCAAATGAGAAAAGTATTGACTTACAGGTTTCCAATACACGTATCTTATTACCATTAAATGTGACTATTAAATTGGTTCTATTTCAAAATTTCATTGTTTGAATTGGGTACATTTTTAACTACTTACCTTCCTTATTACCAGAACAAAATGTTACAAAGCTAAAAAGGTTACAATAATTATTTAGCGTGTCATTTTCATGTTAAGGCAAAGGCAATCATTTCAGGCACGAAAATTTAATTTTACACAAAATCTCCCACGTATACACTGTAACTACCTTTAAAGTACTGACCGCCTTTTATTATTTATGGTAAGATGACAGACAGGTATTGTGTGTTTAGTAAATCCGTTTAGTAGATTTTCTATTTATAATACAAAACATATCATTTTCCGAGGAAGCATTTTAAAATAAGAGTGCATCCAGATATCTTCCCAGAAAAATAATATTCACAGTACTATAGTGTACAGAAAAAATAAATAAATTTATTATTAATTTCTTATCATATTGCTTTGAATTCTCTCGCTTTGAATTAATTTTATACATCACAAAATAGGTCCTAACAAAATAAAATACTGTGGTAATATCCCAGTCACTAGAAATAAAATTACTCGCAGTCAAATATAAAATCCGGTAACGGAAAACCTGATCGATATTTTCTAACACGAAAAAATAATTTATTCATTAATACATTTTGGAAAAATTAAATTCTGAAGTTGTAACGCGTATTTGGTTTTTATTATACTTCATTTTCATTAACACAATCTGATGGTCTTGTTAACAAAAACTATTGTCAAACCTTGCAAAAATGTTGTTTGAATGTTTCACATTTGAACAAATGAATGATTTTGCACGATTAAAATGGTTATAATAATTAATTTTACTTATTAATATTGCAGATATTTTACTTCGATATTATAATAAAAGAGTGTATGTATAAATTCAAAGAAAACAGACAACCCTTATTACTAAAATGAAATACCTGTTCAACAGCAGGAAGATTATTAATATTATAGGCGATACTTAAGTAAAAACAGATAATGATTTTTATGACTACACACTTTCTAGATCCAAAGAAAATATGACTATCTAAGTTAATACGTTGAAACGTTTTCTATTATAAAAATAGTGATTATAAAATTCTATACGATTACATAAAATTTACATATATGGTAATGTAGGAAAAGTCGCAAAAGCAGTTAGTTTCATTAAATAAAAGATATTTATGCTCACCTGACATGGCGTTTAAATCCCGTTACGATCCTTTACTAACTTCTCAAATAAAAACCATTGTTTAACGGGTAAAGATGTATCTGGTTTCCTATAAAACATACATAGTTTATTTAAACATACTTCATATCTAACTGTGAAGTTACTTGCAATTTTAGTGGCTCCAATGGTAGAATAATATTATTTCTGATTGAAACTTCAATATTTCCTATTGACAACTTTATTATTTCTTACAAATATACGCATAATAGAAGATAATTGCAAACATATTCAGATTTGCAATTATTTTCTATTCTGTGTATATTTGCAAGACATAGCTCTAATAGTCTGGTGATTAAATATGAAATTTATATTCTAAGTTACTAGACACTATAATGTATATTTTGGCCACCAAAGTAGTTTTAGTAGTCAATTGGAGAACTTATGCACCGTTCTATTAAAAGACGGAAATTGTAATAACTTCCAATATTCAAATGTATTCGAAGAATCTGTTGAAATGAAAGCTCAATTCAAAAACCGTAGAAATCTCTATCATCAAAAACTATAAAGCATAACAGCTATTTCAATTCTGTTCAAATTTTAATTTATTTAAACAATTTTCATGAACAAGTGGAAAGCTAAACATCTCAATAACAAATTTATTGCTACCATATTAACCTCTTACAGCGAATCACTTTGCTGAAAATGTAAAAAATAGTTTCATTACAGACTATAAGATATTACTCGGTAATTTATAACGAAACGATAAAATTAATAAATTAGCGAATACTTATTTCAAAGTTAAATGGTCACTGGACTGGTGTAACTTTAGACCTTTGTCTTACAAAAATATCTTTAATCACAATTTCAAAATTTATGCTCGTTTCAACTTTTTTCTGTTACAACTACCGTCAATGATCTTAAAACCAAATATTGCTTTTAAAGTTTAATGAACTCGTCAAATGGACCTGTCAACTAACCCAGTAAAACTTAAGATCATCATTGATAGTCAAAGATTTTTCTAAACAAAAAAATATTTTCAAGCTACTCATTGATTTACCAAAATTTCAACGACAAATGTTATATCAATACCGAATATAATTATTATTAAGATCATTATTCTATCATCCGATTAAAACTGTAGATGATAATCGCAGTTAAAACGTCTCTCTAGCATTTTGAAAATAGCCTACATAAAACGAAACCTACTTTTTATTTCACCTATGGTGATATCCTGACCCTAATTAAGAACATTTAATAACAACATATAATTTCCAATATCACATTTTAATCAGTTGCTTCACTTGAATGCATTTCTCCTTAATACTTTAATACATAAGATGATCAATAATTTCATTAACAGGCTCTAACAATTACCCCATAGCGAACTACGATTATTTTTTAAACAATTACTTAAGTTCTTTTTATCAAACACAAAACCTTACAGGAAAATAATTTACTATTAAATCCGAAAAACTTTAATCTCAACTACATTAAGACATCCTATCCTTCGAAATAATTTTTTTAACAAAAACACATGCTGAATATTTTCAATTCTACATTCCATCTAAATGTTCCCTCATGTACAATCTAAATTACAAATGCCATGAGCATATATTTACGAATTCGGTCTTACGTTTGGTTGTGATTTAAACGTGTTATGGGCTTTTTTTATTGTTTTAGGATAGTTAATACTTCAAGTATTTGTAAGTACTCAGGACATCCCTAATATGTTGAACATTATTTTTATTACATTACAATATTCTTTCAGTAAATTTTAGCCTAATATCACGATATCTTACACGCTTCTTTTTACAATTCCTCTTTATGTACTTTGTTACGTCCATAACACCTTTAATCAATATTTTTTATAAATCATAACAAATATTATAAATTGGAAAGTTTACATTTTTAAACGAATCGTAAAAAAAGCTGGTAATCACTATAAATCTATTGTTCGCAAAAGAAAGTACTAATGTTATGACGGGTACGTTTTAGAGTTCTACGACTTTAGAATGCGAAAAAAAGGAAAAAATCTTCGCGGAAAAGGATATTATATGTAATTGGTGTTTGAACACCATTTCAGGCATATCGGTGTTGCGGCTCACTCAAATGAAACTAAATCTGGAAGTCCAACTCTCAACCACTTTTTCGAGCAATCATTTGTTCAGCGATGATCAGGCTCATTTTTTTTAATGACTACGTCAATGAACGAAATTGCGGGATTCGCAGTAAATAAAATCCATTTACCAATATTGGAATGTCATTATATCCACAAAAACTCACTATATAGTGTGCTTTAGGGGCTGGTGGAATCACCGACTCATATAACGAGAATATTACAGTGAATGGAGAGTGCTTTAGATCCATTATTATTAATTTTTTCGTTCTCCAATTCCTTTCAATTGGAGAACGAATATTAAAGCTGGAGAGCTTTGGCTTGACAACAAGACGGTATAACATGCTATGGAGCACGCGACACAATTAACTTCTGTACAATAGAATCCTCTTTCATCAAGACAATGCCTCTTTATATTCAGCCAAACGAACGACCAGATATTTGATTTCATCGGGTCTAAAAATTATATCACATAGACCTACGACATCGCATAATGCGATTTATATTCATTTCCAAGAATAAATTCTCCAAGACTAATTCAAGAAGATTCCAATCGCCGAAGAAAGGTTCGAGGAAGAGTGGACCGGCTGCTTCACTAAGTGGTTCCGTCGAATGAAACGATGCATTTAGTATCACGGAGACTACTTTTAAAAACAATAAGTAAATTACGAACTAAATAGTTATCTTACGTAGCGTTACCTAAAATCTACATCATTATGTTATAGTTAATCATGAAATATTCATAGGAACCAAGTTATAGGTGGAACTTTGTACGTTGTTAAATAGTAAAAGATTGAAATTAATAAGTTAAGTAAGAAAACAATTACAGAAAATGGCCAAATGAAGTCTCATTTGGCCATTTTCTGCGCGCTACGAAATATTTCATTATTTAAAACTGTATAAACTTGGATACAGTGGATACATATTTATTTTTTTTTTTAATTTTTCGACCGCACAAATTCAACATTTACTCATTTACGTAGAGATGATTGATATCCTTGAAGATTGTAATAAATGAGAAAATTTATGTTTATATTACTCATAACTTATAAATTCTTACGATTTAATGTAATATTTCTGCTTTAATGCAGGATTTTTGCAAAATAATTCAGAGATCTCTGATATATAAATATCAGAGTTCTCACATAGAATTTGTAACAAAATGGACTGATTTCCGCAAATTTACTGATCTCTGACATCGTTATGTTTCAACGAGAAGAAAAATGATAAATATATTTACTTCTACTCAAAGAACTCGTTCTGATGATACCCGACACGCCGAGAATTGTTCTATTCCTTGCAATTATAGGCGTTCCCTTGATGAAAAATCATACAGAATTTTAAATATAATTTTCTATTTTTGTTCAAAGAAAGATATAACAAGTTCTATTTAAGAACTTCCAACCGAAGGAGAGAGAGCGTTGATATAAGAATAGGATTCCGTTCGCACCCTTCGGATACGAAATTAGTTTTATAAGAAAATTATTTTAGTCGTCCAATTTTGAAGTTTTACCCTTTGAATAAATTTTAAAATTCGTTTAAATATAATAGTACACGTATTAATGTTTTTTCTTCCATGCAAATTCATACAAATCTCTACGTACGTTTACAGACGAAAAGAGCACGATAGGTCCGATTCCAGGCCGTTCGTCGAGCGGGGCTGGACGGATGTTACGATTGACTGTAAGAGACTGCTCTCGTAGCAATAAGTCCGCCATATGTATCAATTATATACATATATATATATATATATATATATATATATATATATATATATATATGTATATAATAAGCTTTCCTTTCGCTTATCCTAAAATATATAAATAAATAAATATAAAACTTTCACATTATGGTGAAATGTATAGGAAGTCAATTACATATAACCTAATTACATGTGCATTAACATTTACAGGTCTGTACTGAAGTAAAAAATGAGTTTTACTGATGTCACCCGAATACTTACATTGTCAATTTTTAATTCTAAATAAGGAATTAGCGATGCAATTAATAGAAAAGTTTATTAAAGACAATATCTTACCAAAAGAATAGGTGTAAAAATTATAACAAGTTTTCTTTGAGAAATTATGTATTAAGTTGAAATGCCAAAATCTAAATAGCTTTTCTCATTACATGGTAAATGTATTTGAAAACGCGCAAATAATTAAGACTTTATAATTAAAACTTGGGACTTTTTTTGATAACATTTTTACAGTTTGCATTAAAAAAAAACACATTGCTCTGCGCTGAAACATAATTAAAAAAAGATGTAATGAATTTGCAACCATTCCAGTCATTACCGATAATAGAAGTATAATCTTATTTCTTTAGAGTGAAAATAAACCTAGTTAGGTTATGAGGTCATTAAATATAGATGGAACTAACCCATACCTTTGCTTTCTGAAATAATAATCGCTTAAGATCGTAACTTCTGGTATTTCGAAATTCTTGAAACTGTTTGCAAGGATACATTTCAAGTAAAATTCTATATTAATATTACATACTAAAATAATATCAAATGATTTGTCATTCAATGATTAGGCAATGATTTTTTACAGTAGAATACACGAATAAGATGAGCTGTAATAAATTGGCCAAATTAATTTTGTTAAAGTTTTCACTACCAATAATGTTTAAAATTGTTATCTGGATCAGAAAATATCATTATCTGGTCCACTAGCTTATTTAAATACAAGAATATTTATAAAAAAAGTGTTGAGGTTTGATTTAGATTACGTGAAAATAAATTAAAGACCAATAGTAATAAGACTTACGCGAAAATTTTTCAAAAACAACAATCTTGCCTACAGTCAGCCAGCCTTGGGACTTTCGATCTCGGTACATTTTAAAATATGTATAAAAAAAAAGTGTAGAAAAATATTTTCGGGAAAGTTGAAAATTTGATAACCCTTTAATTACAACATGAAATTAAGAAAAAATTGTTCAGTCCGGCCATAAATAGAATAGACCGTCAGATCGTAGATGGAACAGGCCCTGAGTATGTAGAAATTACATCAAAACTTAAGCACGTACAGCAAGGCTGAAACTTGATAGAAATGTTGTTCATTTATTATGAAACATGAAAATAATGGTCAGAAGAATAATGATGAGGACCAAAACAGATCAGTCACCGAAAATATTGAAATATTGCATGCATGAATAATGAGTGGTGCATTCTTTTCATTGCATTGCGGTTTCAGTTTCATTTTAATTATTATAACATAAATATAAATAACATTTTAGAGTAATAATAGAAAAAACACCTACGCTACGGTAACGGTCTTCTGTCGAAGAGTTAAAATTGCGCTCTGTGATGAGCAAAAGCAAGTGGCATAAAGCGAAATATAAAATACATCTGCTTTAGATTGTGTAATTAAGTTCAAATGTAAAAATAAGAAATACAGACAAATTCTATTTCCGATTATCGCGAAAAAATGGTTGATTAAGAAGAAATTACTTTTAAATAAAAATGAGCAAGAATCTGAATCACGATACTAAGATTATCAGTTTACAAATTTTCTCAAAATTAAGCTGAATGAAATTTTAATTATACAAAATATAAAAACGTTTCACTACGTAAATATAATTCATTGTCATTGTTATTATAGATTGTTTTTTATTTTAATGTGCAATCTATCAACCTAATTGTTTATCATTATTGCTCACCGTATTTTAAAGACAAGGAACACGCACTTGGATATATATCAGAAAAAACGTGACTACAACGTCACTGGAGTTGAGTAAAAACGAGTTTCCAGTATTGCGAAGGAGCCGAAAGCGATGTAAATAATGAAATATAAATAAATAAACGTTTCTAAAGGTATATATTTATTTTTTACACTAATTTGTTTCGAATCTCCTTCACAAGTAATATTTTTCTTATTTTATACAAATAGTCGTATAATATTATAATTTATTGTTTATATAAATATACGACAAACTAATAGCATGTCTTTCACTACGACTGGTACATGTCGTTTTTATAATGCTAACTTATTATTATTAAATATTTGGTAATACTAAATCATCTCTCTATTCAATATTAATCCTCCGAAACCAATTAAGATTAAAACATTGAGACCACAAAGCAGGGAAAAGTGTGTGCGGCGCATTGCGGATGTATGCAATATCTCGCTCTTTTCTGTGACTGACCTGTGTCAGTCCTTTTAATGCTACCAAGTTTCAACCTTTCAAAACTTTTAACGTTTAGCTTATGTTATACTTACTCAGGGTCTCATTGGTCCTGTTCTATCTGTGGTCTAATTAACCGTTTTCTTTCTTCATTTCATGACGTAATTAAAACGCTACTTTTCGGCTTTCCTGAAAACGATATCCTACACTTTTTTGACACGTTTCGAAATGCACTGGAGCCGAAGACCCCATTGGCTAAGTGACTAACCCCGATATTATTGTTTTTAACATTATACATAAATAAATGTTAATCTTTGACGAAAATCGTGCCATTTTTTGATGTGAGCTCTTGCACTGTATTTTTAAAATACTTATTCACATCTGTATATGTTGTCTGTAAAACTATTCACGGAAACCAACCTTTTACTAAAATTATGGATTATACGTACTTAAGAACAGTACACTATATATATGGAAAATATTAATTTCTCTCTAAAAATGAAATTTGGTAACTAACTAGAGAAAAAATGTCCTAAACCTTCACTTACAAAACTTTTGATAATGTTATTTTTCTTTTATATAAAAGACCGAATATTACTTACCAAAATGCTTTTAGATCCGATTTTCTCTTTAATATTGTTTTTTATGGCGTCGAACAATAACAATAAAACCTAACTCCCCACTCCGGATAAACTCTGGATACAGCTTACAGATAGCTACAGTATGAAACGTTATTATATTGTCTCCACTATTGATTCTAAGTAGGGTTCTGTCGAATTACGAGGTTACGCGTAGTAACATTCAATTTGCGACACTCATTGCCTATGCCATGGATTATCCATTCAAGGCCACAGAAGACAGCACTAATGGCGGCTTTGTTATTGTTATTTCATGTTTTAGAGAGTAGCCAAACAGTTAGGTGGAAAAGAAATTTTAGGTGACTTTTACATTAAAAAGTTATCAAAATTCGTTGCACTATTAAATGGTCGTGTCGACGTACTATATACTATATTTTTGTGATATTTTTACAATTTTTGCTTCAATCAATCGTGGTTTATTTAACTCCTAATGAATTGTTACTATAATTGAATAAAAAATATAATATTTTTCTGTAACAATCTGTATCGCATACGATAGTACCATAAAGAGAGGACAAAGTAATTCGTTTCAATTCTGACCGAAATTAACGCAGCACTTTAGATTGTTTATTTTCTTTGAATCTCTAAATAATTTTTCAGATTACCCCTTAGACATTGGGTTTTTTTTTATATTCCTGATTATACTGTGTGACTTAAAATTTGTTTTATTTTGTCAGGTCAATATTTATACAACAATAAAGAATCTTCCTTCGAAGTAAACATTTATCTTATAGATTCAGGTTGTTATTTATTCACCTTTAACCCAATTTATCTTTTTGATACAGTTCAAATTCAAATTTTCTCCTTTGCTACATATTTTTGATTCCACTTTCTAATTCGAGGAGTCATTCGAAGTCAATAACCTCTCAGTGATAAATAAAGTTAAGAATATTATTCTCGAAATAACATTTTTTACAAAAAAAAATACTTTCATTTTGTTATTGGATATAATTTCTTTAAATCTACTTTGGTTTTAAATTATTTAATTTTTAAATTACGACACAAACAGTATCAGCGTTACGAATACTTTTGCTCATTTCCTCTGAAAAATAATAGTACTAACTGCAACAGGGCACTGGTAAACATTGGCTATTCATAACACAATAGCTTTTTAATAATTTAAATTTTATCCTTATGTAAGTAATGCGTTTTAAACATAGATTTCGAACTTATATTGTATAATTTACAATCCATTAGATAAATATACATTTATGTGGGAGACAATATCAAGTATGAATTACTAAAATATGTAAGAATAAAAGAACTACGATAATGAACCATGTCAACGATACAAAAAGACCTAAGAGATGATTATGATGCTTAAATACTACGAACTAATAAGGAAACCCTAATAACATTGCACTTAACTGGTTATATTGTTGAAATACACATACGTATCAAAACTATCTAATCTAAGGTTAAAAAGGAAAATACGTTATAAGTGAAGACAAAACACTGATAAAAAACATTAATAATTACACCATTAGTAGAAAAGTATCTTTTATTGTAGAAATTTCATTGTAGTATAATTATACTACATAATTATTATCAGATAAGCTATTTCTTGAAAAGCAGTAATTTTGTGCCCACCTCTCAATATCACGACATTATAAGTATCGTTCCATTTACGTGGTATTCAATATTCTCGCACTTCCTCTGTCACCATTTCACAAAGTGTCGGTATTGGATATTCAATATTGGAGTTTAAAAATAAACAAACACACACAACAGTTAATACGTGAAGTATTTATGTTTTCCACTTCAATTATATTAGCTACAGTTAAAAGCGATCGATAACAAATTGTTTTGCCAAGTGGAAATGGTAAAACAAAGAAAACAAATTTGACCGTAACCTAGTTGAAATATCCTTTAAATTTGTTCCAACTAGACTACGATTTCTTTGGGGGGTATTCGCAGTTTTTGTTATCAATAAGCTACTCGAAACGCTTATGGTCTTGAAAATTTGATATTTCATAAACTGTTAATCACCGTTCCTCTTTTGATAAATTTAGTTCCCTTACGTTTCACGAGATAACTATGAACTTAACAAGTCATTTCATTTATTTTTGTTTGTATTGTTGTCGCTAATGTATTATTAATTCTGTATTTTACTCACTAGGTTATTCTTAATCATATTAATTTTGTTACAATAAGTACCAGGTAATTTTATTCACTTATTTGTTTAACGGAATCCTCTTATTATTACTAATATGCAGTAAACTATAAGTCGTAATGCAGAAAAGTATATATATATTTGTAATATTCTTATCGTTATCTATTAAAATGCCTAAAAATATATTATTTAGTTTTGAAAATTGCAAAAAAAATATATAAAATATCATGAAAACATATGCAGAATGAAAAACCTTTGCTTGCGCCAGCATACCCAACCAGTCCGCACGGTTCCCACCCACCAGTTCGTACTCTTCCTCCAGCTCCGTACGCAGAGCGCCATCAGATTATCGCCAACGCTGCCAGCAATATTCTTGTTCCTTTTGGTCTCCTTCTCCTACTGACACTGAAGGATCTGTTGAGCCTTTGCCTTCACCATGCGTTGCTCGTGCCTTAATATCGGATGACGCCATTTTAATATCGACAATTCAAATTGTAATCTTGGGAGAGGACGTACAGTTGCTTGCGTTTGTGCTAAGTATCTTGGTCATTAAATAAACTATGAAGAGCTATTATAGCTCCGATGAAAAAGTTGTTTTTTTTTTAAAAGGAACATTTTTTAAGTTTATTTATTGTAATAAATCTACCAAATTGCTTTGCCGAACACATTCTTCTACAATTATTCTTCAACATTAAAACATTATGGTAATTTCCAGGTACTTATAGAGTAGACATTGTTTAATATATTTACGTATAATGATTAATTTTGTTTTATTACAAAAATTTGAGTAAATTTTTATTAAGTGATAAATGTATATTATTACCTAATATTCCGCGCTTGACCATACTGTCTTCCAATATAATAATATACCATTCGCTGGATGCCTTCAAGCCGACGTATAGCAATAGTTGATCTAGAATTTCAATTCGATTCGCGCCTGATTGTGGTCATTTAGCAGATATATTTAAAAATCATTCAAGATTTAGATTTGTGTTGCGTAAACTTCTAATATGCTTCCTCAATTAACATAGTATATATGCCTTTAGAGCGAAACAAATTGGAAGCCAGCATATATTTGGAGCCTACGTGAAACTGAATACAACCTTATTATTGACCGTGTCCAGAATGGTTCCTTTGATATTTGTGCATGAGAAGATATGGGTTATCATAAATTACAGCACAGAAGAGAAAGTGATCTGCCCTAATTTATTGAAAAAACTCTCGTTCTTTGCATCTGATAATTGCCTGCACTTGGAGTCGTCATCTTTGCGTTATACTGACATCTAAAATAAAATCATATCAAAATTATCCATTTTCTCACGACGAGCAATTGCTCTGCCATCTAATTGTTGACTAAAAATTTATACAAATAAAGATTACTCCAAAATTAAAAAGTTAATAAAAAATCCTATATTTTAAACCAAATAATAATTAATAAATGGTGAAATTATTCCGAACTAAAACAAATCCGAGACCGAAATGTAAGTGGAAAATGCAATATCGCAGGCTAATTAAAAGTAAATTTAAGTAAAATCGATCCAAACAAAACAAAGTTGAAATAAAAATGCTAAACAAAAAATACAACATTGCAAACCAAATAAAGTTCAAAAGAACACGCAAAATAAACTTCGGAAATATATACGTAAGCCAAGGGTGTATGGTAAACTTTTACTTAGACATCGGTGAAGTAAACGAGAGCCCAGTAAACTGTATTAACGGTGTTACTTTAGCAACAATGTATTTAATGTGGACATATTACAATATTGCTCTAATTGATTTTATTTTATGCAATGGTTTAAACTAAGTGTGATCAATTTTCGTCGTTCTAAGCTTATTATTTTTAGTACACTTACAAAGTTTCAAATAATAACTCCATCTAAATTTTCTGCTCCGTTACATGGGGTTAATTAACATACGTAAAACGTATGTTAACTATTCTGTTCCTAGAGTATTTTGACAAACTTTTAAGTTGAGTCTTATATAGTAGAATTAATACAAGTAAAATCCCTTCTTAGTAGTTTTCTAAATTATAGGAGTACAAGTTAATAGTATATATTTGATTAATTTAGGCAATTGCTACACTTTCAAAAACAATATAATAGTATATTATAAATATTATTCTGCGTATATATTATATTATACGCATAATTTTTACTATGTTCTGATAAAAATACCAGCACTTTATTATATTCTATTTCTGTAACGTCATGTACTTTTCAGTGGATTTCCTTCGGAACCTATATTACAGCCCTTTAAAAGTTAAAAAAACTGCGGAACATGTCTTGAGTTATTTATTTTTCTCGAGTATTTTCAGGAAATTTCAAGTAATCTCTTTGGTCTTAGTCCTATTTACTTTTTAATGGCATTAATTTTTCGCGTATAACTTTTATCCCTAAGCAGATATTAGAAAGTACCTTTTAAATACAACTCGTAAGCATTCAAAAAGGCGTACGCCTTTTACACACTTAGGAGTTAGATTTAAAAAATCCTTTCTTAGTAGCTGCTTAACCAACTGCAGTTAAAATTTCACAGTTATAGCTTTAGCGGTTTCAATTCGACGATGTGAGACCATGTTTCTGTATATCTAAATACATAGATATATTATACTTATTTGTCACAGTAAAGATATTTAGTAAACGTTTTCCTTTACAATATTTAATAGCTACAACATATGAGCGTGGATGCGGAGTCCATAGATGCGGATGCGGATGCGAACAACTATACATGGATAGGTACAAACATTTTGATTCTTTAGCTCAAGATACAAAAAAACTAGATAAAATATTCTCAATGAAATAATTCAGTTCGTAAGGTCTATTTTATTATAATACATTTTTATTCTAATATTAGATTAAATTCTAGTTATAAGTTAGCTTTTATTTTTAATCCTGATTCAACGTTTCATAGACGGTTAGTTCGAAAGGAAAATACATTGCCTAGATAAAGGTCGGTTAGTTATTAATTTTTAATCGATATTTCAGATTTTATAGAAGGACCGGAAAGAAGTATATACGCCAAGTTTCAAGTCTTTGAAACGTGGTGAATATGCTATTTTCGGTGTTATAGTTATAATAGTGGTGGCACAAAGTGAACACTATTTTGATGGAGGCAGAATCTGATGATATATGCGTGTATATATATATATATATATATATATATATATATAAGGGAATAAAACTTATTTGCTCATATCCTTATTACTATTCAACGATAACGATATTTGGTTTGGGGGCAATATTTTAGTTTGATGATAATTGATATTTATTTTTAAATTCAAGGTAAATTTTGTATTGGATAGTCTATAATATTCCAGTTTTGTAGATAATATCGATTAACCAGTTTAAATATATAAAGAACCTTGTTCTTTACATCTGGAAAAAAATTGAAGATTTTTCGATAGTCCGCATGAGAAAATTGTATGAAATTCGATCAAAAATAATATAAATATCTGAATTTTAATTTTATGAGAAAAAAGAACTGTCAAAGTTAAGCCATTTAGTTGAAGAAACAGCCCTAAATTTTGTTAAATTTAAATAATTCAAGTATCACGTTGTTATGCATTAGGTTATCATTAATTACATGCTTATTTATAATAAAATACTTTTTATTATTGTAGTGACAAGACGAAATGTATTCTGTAAATCCCGTTTCATTACCATATACCATTTTGTATGTCATTTATTTTAAATTTCAGAATAAAAAAATATATGTACATAGATGTGTGTACATATATATATATATATATATATATATATATATATATATATATACATATATATATATATATATATATATATACATATATATATATATATATATATACATATATATATATATATATACATATATATATATATATATATATATATATACATATATATATATATATATATATATATATATATATATATATATATACTTCAGTCAAGAACATAAATTTCAGTAGATCCTTACCTCCATAAACGTTAAATTTTTTTTCAATTATGGAAACTTCTAGAGTATTCAGTTTGATTTTTGTAGTAAATAGTTACTATGCACATAAAAATAATTCCATAAGAATTCATTTCAATAGACAAGTTTAGATCAGTAATATAACCTAGAAGCCTTACTTAATTTTAGAACATAAAAGATATATTTTTTTATCTCAAATCCACTTCAGGAACTTAAACTCCTATTTATATCTTCATAATGATACTTTCTTTGTTGTATTTAACGTTAAGTTTCGTAAGTATAATTCAGTACGAATAGGTTTCCAGTAGCCCACTCAAATAGAATTTGGATAATAATATTCTTACTCGAAGGTTAACGGTTCTTACGAATGTCGAAATGCTTCTTAGTAATTGAAAATATACGACGTCAATATTTGTTAGGTATGACAGCATTAAAAATTATGTATAATACAAAGTACGAATTGAATCTTCTTTTATATATTTATATACAAAATGAGCTATGAGCTCAGTAAATAGAATGAGCTATCGATATCAATAACATTATCGAATTTATCAAATGACAGATAATAAACTTAGTAGAAGTTGATTTTACGGTTCCATCTTCAAAGGGCTAAGTGAAAATTTTTCTTATAAATATTCTTTAGTCTTAAATATTGGAATATATACGGTTTTATATATTCAAAACATAAAATAATATAATATATACGTATTAGAAAAATGATCGAATATTAGAAAAAAGAGCATAAATGAGGACTTGAAGAAAGGATTAAGTGTGAAGTAGAATATGGAAAACAAGGTACTTTGTGAGGTAATACATACCTCATTTTTAATTTACTTCTGTTACATTAACTTATGTTTCTCTCAACTGATTTTTTTGGTCTACTCATGTATTTCAGATGTGCTTTTATTATATATTCGTTCCAAATATCCTGTTTATAATTAATTATTTTCGAGTGATTTTGTACTATATCATATGGTTTTCGTAGCTGCACTCAATTTTGCATTAGTTTCATTAGCTGTTGTTCAGATCAAGAAATAAGTATTTTTTGTTTTTAAATATTTTTGACATAAAAAAAGTGTTTCTTCGTTAGTATGCCTTTTCTCTATTAGATTATATAAAGTAGAGGCTTGCAATTACATCCACGTAACATTTGAAAAATGGTATCAAAATAAGTTTATACGTAATGTCGTGAATTTTCATTTTTTTCAAAAATATTAAAAAATATTTTGGTAATCGGGAAACTTTCAAATTTTTATGCACATATATATATATATATATATATATATATACATATATATATATGTATATATATATATATATATACATACATATACATATATATATATATATATATATATATACATATGAATGATTATAAATGAATTAAAACTCGTCAACTTTTTAAATACATGTAGATCTAATCTTATTTTAAAATTGCGTTTTTTTCCTTTCCTAAAAATGTTTTCAATGCTTCAAAAAACCTATTCATTTTAAAATATCCACGTTGCCAACTGTCATTTAAGGTGAAATAACCATAGAAATAAACCTTTTTTGTTTCCGAGAACTAAAATTACAGAATCATCAGCAGTTTTTATCAGATATTTAAGGATTTCTTCTTATAGTACTCACATCTTGTTGTACTATAAGAAGAAATCCTTAAATATCGCGAATTGCACACATTATGCAAATAAAATAATCGATGAAGAATTTGAAATATTGGTCCCATCTAAAAATTTATTATGATCTAATTTTTATTATGTTAGTATGACTATTTTCAAGGGTAAGATATACAAGGTATTTCGCTTGAAAATAATAGAAGTAAAGAATGAAGATTTGTCGAAGTTTTAACTTTGATAGATTGTATACTCGATATTGAGTATAGTATATTACATAGTATACAGGTTTCAACAAACTTAACAGAATTCATAAGTAAAAATTTAGTAAACTTATAACGAATACGTACAATATAGAAATTATTTATCTGTAGAATATGATTGACAACGATATTTGCCCTCATATGTCCACCACTACTTGGGTTGTTTACTCAAGCATCTATCTGTTTAGCATCACTCCATACTTCTTCTCTGGCCATTCTCATTTTATCAATTTATATCCGAGAGGGAAATCTTCATTGCACGATTTAAAATATAAGTAACGCCATCTATTTATTTGTATATGTACATTATATCTATAATTATTACATACCATTAGGTCTATAATTACTACGCGTCGTAACTAGGCGTTTTTTCATCGGGATAATCATTTTAATGGTTTTGAGTTAAAACAAATTAGTTGTGCACAAATGAAACATAGGTTTCTTCAAAACCTAAAATGTTTATAAGATAATTAATAAACATTTTAAAATTATGAGAATAACTACTATAAAATAAAATAAAAGATAAAGTGACAGTTATGGAAACTTGGCGACATCTAATGCAACGTGTCGACTTTGAAGTGCTCTACTTTCTCATTGCTTTTGTTATTTTTACGCCGTCGGAGATCACTGAGCATGATTTAAACGACTCAAATATACCATATACAAAATTTAAAGATTAAAATTCTGTAACTACGTATAATAAAATTTGCTATTTTGTATTTTTTTTTAAATATCACTAGAAATTTTTGTACAGACTTAGCTCCACCTAATATGATTTGACGCAATAATTAAATTTTCAACTGATCTACTCTACCATTATCTTTCTGTTACTTGTACACCGTTGGATATTTTGATTATCATTTTCAATAATTCATACATATTTATTTCATCTCATTTATAGTCATTGCATCTATCACTAATATCCTTTATATACTTGTACGCATAAATGACGTTTATTAAGAATTCTCCTGTATCGTAATAATAAATTTTACTATATTTGACAAATAATTTTTAAAATATTCAATGTCGATTATTCAAAACATTGAATCATATTAGCTTGTCCAAATTATTTATTTGTGTAGGGATGGAAAAACCTGTAATTAAAGGTGCGCCATCCTTCACTACACGTTTTCTCATCTCTATTCAATTTTAATACTCCTCTTACATTTAAACTTAAATAAAGATTATAACCTAGGCTGGATAAATTAAATATTGATAAGGGAATAAAATATTCCATAAAATATTTTAGCTATGGTTTGTACTCAAATTTACGGACGAAATTGCATCAATTTGTATATAAAGCATACTTAATGAATTTTTATGTAAATATGTTCTTTTTATTTCACACCTTTTCTATCTGCCTCTAACTCTTCCCTAATTCTCCTATAGGCAAGGCTAATAATAACAAAAGTATAATGATATGCAACTTACACATTTCTTCAACGAATTTGCCCGAAAATATGATAAATATATTTATTTTTCTCGAAAAATATTTAGTTTTTTATTTTTTTTGAAAATTCATTCTAGTTATGAAATTTTAGTGCATTCCCAAATTATACAATGCCTACATTATAATCTCCCCCAATTAAAGTTAAATCGTTCCAAAAGTACTTTTATGAAAAATTATTTCAATATTTATAAATATTTAAATAAAAATACAGTAGGGAATACTGTATTATCACTGTTTTAATCTTTGTATACCTAAATGAATACATAAACCGCATAGCAGTGTTCTGTTCTCAATGTCTACTATTTACATGACGTTATTTTTAAAAATAGATAAAACATGCATAATCTTGACTTTCTTGATATTCTAATTAACGACTAATACGACAACAAAAAATGTGATAGCAGCAAAAAATTAATATTTCATCGATGTAAAATTAGAATACACGTTAATAAAAATGGAACAAGTAATTAAAACAAGCCTCCATCAACTCAACTGAGAACAAAACTCTACTTCGTTAACTGCTTTCGCTGACATGAATGAAATGTGGACAACGATCAAAAGTCGATGAGTTAATTTGCCCGTTAATTGGCAGATTTTTATTAATGTCAGGGAGTGGAACACTGATTCAAACAATAAATGACCAAATCGTATTTAATAAATTAAAGCTTCATTTCTGCTTAATTGTGATAGCTCTTAATATCTTACCCAAAAGTTAAGGTAATTGATATTTTTAAACAAACTGGCCATAAAATTATTTTAGGTAGAATTATTATGTGGAAAAACGCTTGTAAAAAGAATGTTCAATGTAAGACGTTCAACGATTGGGTGGATAACAGTGCTAATCGTGGTGAATGTGGGATAAGAATAACCCAGATTTTAATGACGTTATTTATTAAAATAATATAAAATATTTTTTGTGAAAATTTTAAAAATATACCTACCTGTTGGGAATGAATAGAAACACTTTATGAAAATTATGCTTAGTCTAAAACATCGCCAATACCGTGCTGTGGAATTATTTTAATACGGAGTTTGCAGCATCTTTGGTACATGCCGCTCTCTGGTTACAAATAATTTCTTTCAAAATGTATTCCCTAACTTACCGAGGATGTCGTTGTATCGTAACTAGTTTCAAAAAAGAAGCTAGGAGAAGTATTGTAATGTTAAAACTTAAATATATTAACTACATGAACTGAGTGTTTTCTTGATGTCATTTCTTGATAAACGTCATTTATGCGTACAAGTATATGAAGGATGGTAGTGATAGATGCAATGACTATGAATGAGATGAAATAAATATGTATGAAATATTGAATGAATTATTCAAATGATACTCAAAATATCCAACGGTGTACAAATAACAAAAAGATAATGGTAGAGTAGATCAGTTGAAAATTGAATTATATCGTTAAGTAATATTAGGTGGTGCTAAATCTATATGAATACAATCTATTTCTAGGTATATTTAAAAAAATTACAAAAAAAATCAAAGTTTATTATACGTAGCTACAACAATTTTAATCTTTTATACGGTATATTTGAATCATGGAAATGATACTAAAAATCTCCGACGGCGTAAAAATAACAAATACAATGAAAAAGTAGAGCACTTCAAAGTCGAAACGTTGCACTAGATGTCGCCAAGTCTCTATAATAGTGACTTTATCTTTTATTTTATTTTATTTTATGGTAGTTATTCTCATAATTGCTAGTAGGTATTCTCAATATGTATTTTATGGTTGCATGATTTATTTTGGTAAATATTTAAAAGACGCCACTCAATAAAAACAAAAGGTTTATTAATTATCTTATAAATATTTTAAGCTTTGAAGTTATTTATGCGCAACTAATTTTGTTTTATTCCAAAACCATTAAAGTGAGTATCCCGATGAAAAAACGCCTAGCTACGATGCATAGTAATTATAGGCCTGTATAAGGTACATATATACATAAATAGATGCTGCTACTTATATTTTAAATCGTGCAATGAAGAGTTTCCTTTCCGAAATAAATTGATGAAGTGAGTATGACCAGAGAAGAATTAGGGAGTTATGCAGAACAGGTAGATGCTTGTGTGAGCAACCCGAATAGTGGTGGATACATGAGGGCAAATATCGTTGTCAATCATATTCTACAGATAAATAATTTCGATATAGTACGTATTCGTTATAAGTTTACTGAATTTATATAAAATTTTATTCTGTCATGTATTTATATTTTAATTAGTTTAATAACCATATAATTGGTAAAAAAAAATAATAAGGGTAAAATGACAAAATTAATTGAACAAAAAAGTACGGTTATTCGTATGTCTATCCGTTTGTCTGGTCTTGTTTATTTGTTCGAACATTACGTAAAACAGTTAAAGGAATTTCGATCAAATTTTTACTATTGGATTCTGTTAAGTTTGTTCAAACCTATGTACTATGTAATATACTATACTTAATATGGAGTACACAATCTAGTAAAGTTAACATTTCGATAAATCTTCATTCTTTACTTCCTTTCTTTTCAAGCGAATTACCTTGTATATTTTATCCTTAAAATTAGTCATACTAACACAATAAAAAGTAGTACATGGTAAATTTTTAGATGGGACCAATATTCTTCATCGATAGTTTTAACTGCATAATGTGTGCAATTCGATAACAACAAGATGTGAGTACTATAAGAAGAAATCCTTAAACAACTGATATAAACTGCGTATGTAAATTGGTATCAAATATATTTTAGTGATATTTTTTCTGTCTATGTGCATGGAAATATTACCGATAAAATTAAATAACGTTGAAAAAATTGGATAAAAACGGTTGATGATTCTGTAATTTTAGTTCTCGGAAACAAACAAGTTTTGTTTCTGTGGTTATTTCACCTTAAATGACAGTTGGCAACTTGGATATTTTAAAAATCAACAGGTTTTTGTAGCATTGAAAACATTTTTACGAAAACAAAAAAACGTAATTTTAAAATAAAATTATATTTACACGTATTTCAAAAGTTGATGAGTTTTAATTAATTTATAATCATTAATTTATGATGGATGTTAGTAAAAATAAACTTAATTATATATATATATATATATATATATATATATATATATATATATATATGTATATATATATATACATATATATATATATATATATATATATATATATATGTATATATATGTGTGTGTGCATAAAAATTGGAAGCTTTCCTGATTATCCAAAATATTTTGAAATTTGGAACTTAATCCTTGAACAATAAATACAGGATTAATTAAATTGATCATTAGCATAAACACCCACAAAATAATTTGACGTGTTTAATTAGGAAATTAAAGAAACTGGCCATCAATTAATTTACAAATGAATGCGGCATTTAATAAGTAAGGTTCCAGTATTTTATACTGAAACGCCGATATCCATCTACCCTAAAACGACATCATTTTTAGGGTAGACGCATATTTTCAACAATGAAATAATTTCCTCCACGCTCTTGGTCTCAAAAACTAGTCAAAAAATACACAACGTATAAACTTATAACGACCTATAAACAATACGTATAAACTTATTTTCATACCATTTTTTAAATGTTACGTGGGTGTAATTGCAAGCTCGGTGTTTTAAAATGTAACGTTGAGTCTTTTGATCTTGCCGATATTATTTCCAGCATAAAATTGCTATTTAAGTAAAAATTCTCATCAGTTTTTTTATATATTTATTTGAAATAAATTAATTATCGTGACTTGTGTAAAAATAAATTGGTACACTGGTTGTTTGCGATGTTTCGTGTAGTGTTACACGTGCAAAATTATTATTATTTTTTTAATAATTTAATTGTTATTCGACATTTTAAAACCGGTCATTCAGCAGAAATGGAATATAACAAAATTATAAAAATTTGACACTATCCTTAATATGATGCCAACCAATAATTTACTAAATCGATAAAAATGTAATACGACCTGCTGATTGAAATTCATATCAAAATTCACTAGGTACAGTTTCTGAATATTTGTAATTTAAAAAAAATTATTATTATATTTCAAGAATTTTTAAAAAAATTATTACATTGCTTCAGAAAATTATAGTAGTCTGTTTACTCGCTCCAAACAACTATTTATTTTAGATAACCCAACTGCGGGTGAGTAAATTAAGAAAAAACCTGTAAATTGCATCTAATGTTTGCTAATAAATTTTAAACAAAATTTAAAAAGCTTTAAATAGGTTAAATTTAAACTTTTAATTGTAGAGCACAACAAGACACTGTAACCCTATCCACATTACAAGACACACAGAATCTATGTAAAGAATAGCCCTTTATTTTAGATTTTCAAATTATAGAAAATTAAAATTATAACTAATAAATAAAATGTACATCGTACAAAATAACATTCGGGAAAAAATATTCTTTTCAACGTATAATTTATACATTTTTAATGCGTTTCATAGAGCTGTGTATGGAAAAGAATTAAGGAAAAGCCTAATAATAGCGCTATCATGATTGAGATATTTATATATAAAAATTTGATCGCGTGCAACTTGGTACACAAGAAACTACAACATTCATTTTTTTACTAGCATATTACTGAACGTCATTAATAAAAACTCAAGTTAAATATAAATAATTCATTTTGAGTTTTAAATTGTTTTTAAATCCTATTAGCTTAATTGTTATTTAAGGACAAAATGTATTTACTTTAATATATTACTAAAATAAGAATTACAAATAAATATTAGCTGTTAGTTAAAATAAATGTCTAGATTATAAATTGTTTCGAAATAACCTTTGCTTGAATTAAATTTAAACAACAAAACGTGTTTACTTCAATATATTATTATTAAAAAAATACTTACATAGGTTTTTCTTATTTATTCTATTAGTTATGAAAAAAATGCTCCCCGGTGGGGAATCGAGCACGGTCTCCCGCGTGACAGGCGGGGATACTTATTACAATACTAGTGAGGATATACATTACTTAATGAATTTATGCATTTCTTTGTAAACTCATTCACTTTCATACAATACATTTTACTAAAATATATACCTCTCTTTCTCTCTACGTCACATCTTTCTCCTCTCTCACGTAATGAGATGTGCTTAAACGTGACGCGACCTTAAAATTTTACTCTCAATTCTCGTTCACATATCGATAATCGAATTGCCGCCTAAGACGTTTTAATTTCTTGAGGTTTATGCTTGTAGTTTATATCTTTTGCAAATTTGTATGAAAACAAAGTTTGAAAATAGCTTGTATATAAAAGTTTACAAGGCTGTATTTACTTCTCCTGAATTGGTTAGAAATCATTAACAGTTAATTTTTTCAGGTACTCGCAAGTATATATATATATGTATATACATATATATATATATATATATATATATATATATATATATATATATATATGTGTGTGTGTGTGTGTGTATATATATATATATATATATATATATATGTATATATACATATATATATTTATATACACAAATATATATAATTATTTTATATAGATTTACTATATAATCTTGTGTAGATTTAAGACAAAGTATCCCTTTAAATTTGTTTATGATACGTTTGTATAAATACATCACTTCAATACATAAAGTACATACAGAAGAATTGAACCCTCACAAGTAACGAACCCTGACAAGAAGTGACGTCTTTCGTCTAACAAATATGGACGTATTTTTCTGATTAATCATAATCACTCTTTTCTTTGTTGTTTTGTCTAACGATCTGCCATTTTTCATACAACTTTCCTTATCAGACTGTTTGAAAATTTTATGCTTTTCAGCTTATTGCTTATAATAAATATCTTGTTCGTAAAACTTCTTTAGAAGAATCTATTCTAAAAAGTTTTTTTTAGATGCACTTTGACAACAATAAAAGTGCTATATTGCAGCAAAGAAAAAAAATAAACAAATGACAACCAAAAATACCCTAATATGAAATATGTACGTCGCAGTATAGTTTATATAAATATTAATTTTATTATTTCCTGAGACGTGTCACTGCTTTCTCGTTGAAAATATTTGTTTTCAAATTATTTTTCGAAGCGACAAATTTCTCTTCAAGCCATATATTTCTTTAATAAAGTTAGACCAATAGAGTGATCTTGGAAACTGATAAATCTTGCTCTGCAGTTCGTTATTTGTGAACTTTCAATAACTTTAGTTAACCACAATGTCATACACGTATTCCTTTTCAACAAAAAAAGTAATACAAATCGCATGAATTTTGTTTTTATATAAATTGCCATGGGATGAACAAGTAGATAACGTATTTGAAGTAGCAAGTTCAGAAAAATATTCCAATTTCAAGACTAAAGAAGATTCATATGTGTGCTATGCTTAGGTTTCAGGAAAATCGGTCAAGTTTTGTAAAGTCGTGTTCAACACGCATTAACTTATGGTACTTAACTGTTCGTAATATATAATTATGCGGTCTGTGTCTCGTGGGAAAACCAGCAAGAGTCGTGTGTCATAAATTTTATTCCGTATATAAAAAAGAATCTTATTAACTCAATAATTTATGAATGCTTATAATAGATTAAGTTGATGAGAAATCTTGCTAACTTGGGGGGAATATTCCTTATGTAGTAAAACATAAATTGAAGAAGGATTTTGGTAACTCATCCAATAAAGAGGGTGAAAAAGAATTTCACAATTTTTATGAAGGAAAAATATTAGGTGATTACATTAGCACGAAATTTAATAAAAATATTTTTTTAAAATATGTAAATAACTCCATGTTTCAAATTTTTTAGAAAATAATATCTAAGGACATTAAAACGACGTCCAAGATTTGTAATAAAGTAAAATTAAACAGTTCTATCAATATATATTCAAGTAAATAGAAGAAAATAAATATTTAGTTACCTGCTGGGTCTCCATAATGCGTATCGGTACACTTCTAATATTGCTCAGAAATGTGAACAGGCTAGACCAGCATTTATAGACTCCAAGGGGTCCACGAACAAAATAAAAATTAAAAGTGAAAATTATAAAAACTCTGCGGGACAGGTCACCCTTTCCCGCCGTCTTTTCTCCGCACGCCGCGCTCGTTCGTAACAAGTTCAGTCAATTGTTTCTCTTTTTATAACTAACTCGCCTGTAATTAGAGTGTACGAATATAATTAGTTAATGACCAGTACTACATTAGAAACTATGAACCGCTGGTTGAATCGTATGGAATTTTTATCACTTGATTCAAATGAAGGACCCGATTCTTTGTATTCGTCAAGCAGTGAGTCCCGTGAAGTGGAGAAAGTAATGTGTCATAAGTTTGTAGAATATTACTTCCTTGTGATTTCAAGAATACCGTTATAAACGTCGAAGAAAGACCTCAACGCGTTTGCACTACTTCAACTAACAATGAAGATGCTATATTATCTTCTTAACAATTAGTATTATTGGTTGCAAAAATTGGTAAATCTCATACTATTGCCGAGAAACTTATATTACCGACGGCTAAAATCATGGTTTCTGCTATGTTGGGAGATAAAACTGGAAAGGATTTAAATATAGTATCCTTATCTAATAATAAGGCAAAAAAAGAATTGATCACGTCTCAGAAAATATCTAGCCAGTGTTACGCTTTATATTAGATGAGAGCACTAATATTTGTAATGATCTGAATCTGCTTGCGTTTGTCCATTATGAACTTGATAACAGTATTAGAGATAATTTTTTTGTCCTGTCAACATCTTTATACAAATATCACAAGCAAAGCGATATTTAAAATTTTAAATAGAACACGGAAGACTTAAGATTCGTCTGAAAGCACTGTATTCGTCAATCTGGCATCGTTCCTGCATTCATAGGGAAGATTTAGCCGCTAAAAATATGCCGGCTAAATTAAAAACTGTTTTCCACGAAGTTATACACTTGGTGAATTTCATAAAAGTTAGGTATTTAAATTCTCATACTTTTCGTATGATTTGTGAAGCTATGGGAAGCATTCGTATACAGGTGCTATTGCACGCAGGGGTGCGCTAGTTATTGCGTGGAAAAGTGGAAACGCATATTTTTGAGCTGGAAGACGAAATCGCATTTTTTCAAATAATTCAAATAACAGAGGTAACCCCAAGAAACACGCTGATCATTTTTTTTTCAATAGCATTCCATAGTAACTTAATTAGCTGACACATTTAGCACTTTAAATATGCTAAATTTGAGCTTGCCAGAAACAGTTGATAGTAATATCTTTATTGCCGAAGGAAAAAACGAAGCTATATTGAAAAAATTTAGTTCAATGATAGGTCGGTCTCTACAAGATAAGTTTGATAATTTTCCTACTCTCTCATCATTTTTGTTAACAACCGGTGGGGCTATGTTGCAAAAGGAGACTCAAGAACTAATCACTGAGCACCTTCGAACCTTCATTTCGAGAATATTCCCCAAACCCAGACGTTGCGCCCACATTAACAAATACATTTTAGATATTAAATGGATGTCGCATTAATTATATAAATGATCGCATGAGTATTTTACAATAAAGGCGACTTGGATAAGATCACTTTTTAGGATGTTGGTTTATGGATGGTGGTTTACATCCTTTCTAACTTATCCTAATTAATACAATCAATGTAAAAATGAGTTTGTTGTTCTTTCTATTAAGGGTCAGTTACTCAGTTGATCTTTATAAAATTTGATGTAAATTGAGGAGATGTAATTATTTTGGTGAAGATATGTCTATGAATCTTGATATATTTTACGATGACGACTCCAGGGTACATGAAAAATATTAGAACTGCTTCATGTCTTTCTACCCATCTCGTTTCACACCTTTTCTTTAGTGTGTTTAGTTTTTCCTTGGGGAAATTAGCTCGGATTCTTTTTTGGAAGATATGAATTTGTCCAGCTGACTGGCGGAAAAAGTTGAAACGGTTAAAATAACGCCCATACCATTTCTTATGCTAGATACGGTGCAGGCTGTATTGATGACTAAGTTGAGTTGGTGACTTGCACAATAAGTATGAAAAGCTAAATGCTGAATATTAGGCATACATGCCTGAATTCCTTTTACTTTACCACTCATGTTGGCTCCACCATCATATGCTTGACCTCAGTATAACGTAATGTGAAAGTTCAAGCTTTCTACCGCTTCTAAAAAATGATGAACAATATTTTCACCAGTAAGATGCACACCTTCAACAAATTTAAGAAAGACTTCTTATATTATATTGACAAGTTCAACAAATTTAAGAAAGTCTTCTTATATTATCAACATCGAAATAGCAAATACAAATGGATAATTGCTCACAAATAGAAACATATGTGGTCTCATTTGCTTTAATAGTAAAATATTTGGCTTTTTTAATTTTGTTCACTATTTTATTTACGATTAACTCACCACAACATTTGATCAAATCATTTTGCTTTGACTTGCTAATGTAAAAAACATTCCTGGTAAAATTTCTAACGTGATCATGCAGTATCTCGTCCTCTGCGTCTATTCGGAATTTCAGTAGCGCTGTAAAATTACCTTCTCCAAGAGAATTATCCGATTCTAAATCACCGCCATTCCTGTGTCCACTTAATGGTATATTTGTATTCCACATAGCTGTTTTTAAAATGAGTAAATTTTTTTTATAATATTCTTCAATTGTTTTTGTTCCTGAGATCTCATTTGGAATACAGCATCTATTGACTTTCCCTACATCATCAACAAAATATTTCAAATGCTGCCATATTGTTTGGTTGTATTTCGTATTCTTGTAGTGTGCTAGTATTCTAATACTTTTATGAATGTTTTCAGTGATTTCCCAGCTTTATATCGTTCCTGTTTTCTTCACGCCGTCCAAAAACAATACACATTTTATATAATCCGTCACCAGCGATTTTGCTGTATAGTAGTCATTCTTGTTCCTTTAATTAATTCATTTGAAACGACCTCTTTTTTTCCTTCGCGTATTTGTAGGAACTTAAGATCTGTTGTAGGTTGCCGAATATTTTTTAACCCCTGATACTTTTCTTCATCGGTAAGGATACCTGTAACGTCCTAGTTATTAAGTAGTTTACTTGCTAATATAAAATTAAACTAAATCAGTTACAGTTAACAGAGATACATTATCATAACACATGCGATAACTCACATACACGAAAACTCATCTTTACGAAAAAAAATGTAATAACATTTGTAGAGAACCCTGATAAAAATTAACGTGGTTTCACATGATCTGAGTACGAAACAGTAGCCAAATAAAAATTGTAATATAAGCTAAATAAAAATGGCAGTGGTAAAATTTATTTTGCTCTGTAATAAAACATTTTTTTTCCAAATTTTATCGAATTATACAATTAACCTTTAAATTTTTATTACATAGTATCAATTTTTACTATCAAAAATTTTTTAGCCTGCATTATAATAATGAAATTAAGAAATTGAATTTACTTTATGTACATCTTTCCGCATTGATAAGAATGGAAGAAAATTATTTACATTAATAATGCACATGTAAATTTTTCATTGCATAAAAAAAAATTAGCATTATATTAAATATGAAAAATTGCACTATATTAATAACACCACAATAATATTACCTAACCTCACGCTTCTAATGCTCTATCACTTGAAACAGGTACGAACATTTTTTTAATGATTATTTGTAAACGCTCTCATAATTTAAACATTTAAATATGCGTATCTATATAAACTGTAATGTATTAAATAATTCACCGAAAGTGAAAAATTGCATAGAAACATGCAGCAGTTATAAAAAATGACACGACATGACAATGGTCGGAAAAATTCGAAAATGTTCGACAAATACGTTATCTCTGCTAAGTGCATGCATCGGACTGACGAACTTATCGGCGTTAAAGTTTTGATCACCACAGTAAAAATTAGTGATTAATAGGATAAAATTTATTTGAGAAATCTCCAATAATATATCTTGTAACTATATTTTTTGTTTTAATCAAATTAAATTCAATTTTATTGTATCAACGTCTAAAAATTGTTATGCTTATAATGTTTGTACAATTCAGAGTTGTAGATAATCGATTAGCGTTAACTGCCTATATCACGTTCCTGGAAAAAAACTAGCGGAAGCTGATGTAATTGCCGTCAGCGAGGATGGACATGCAGACACATGACCGACATCAGTTGACTGATCAGGTTGCGCGGGTTGAAGAGTTTCATTGACCACATGGTCAGTTTTTCGTTTTTTTGTAAATAAATCTTTTCAAAAAAACGAAATATCTTTTCCTGTCCTTGTCATTCATTATAAATCACTTTACTATGTACGATCACTGTGATGATATGATCACTGTACAATTCTGTCGTCGTCGAGCGGGGACAATAATTACATATTTATCATCTAGGTAATTAACGTGCCCAGCATCCGACCTCCCGCGCTCCTGTCATAAACAGTTGAAGTAAATTAGCGGGAAAAAACTCGTGCCAATCGCTCGCTCGCACACACGCGTGCTGCTCAAAACTGTAGATTACGTACGTAGTAGTTATGGGTACCAGTACCGGTATTATTTATTCCATACTTTTGATAACTCAACTTTTCATTTTTAAAAAAAATATTTGTACAGAATTTTTGCCCTTAAATACAAAATTATACTAGATAAAATTTACTTTTAAACGTAAATAAATTTACTTATGTACAGAGATAAAATTTTAATCTGATATTTCACTTAAAACTTTCATGAATTGAAATTTAATTCCGACATTATCATGATACTTTTACCTTATAAATTTATCCCTAATAAACCTATAAATTTCCATCGTTTATGAAAATCACAATTTTCATGATATTTATTGCATTTCGGTTAAAATATTTAGGCAACAATTTTTTTTGTGTCTCGTAGGAACTTTTTTAACCAAACTTTCTTTTGCGACTACATGTACTTCCAGAAACTCTAATTTAGTAATAGACGGCTCCGTTCTGATTTTAGCAAAAAGTAATTCATTGTAGTCGATACCTTCGCTTTGCGCGTACGCTTCCTCACAGTCAGGGCTTGTAATACAAGCTCGTTGGGTTGTTTTAGACACAGAATATCCATTTGCACACTATATGATTTAACGTCCTAAGTTCTCTTTATCAATTAAGCAACTGTAGTTGCTTAGATGATGAAATTTCTATTATTTTTAGTGAATATTTTCACGCTGTTCGAGTTAACTGACTTCATTTTTTTAACAGTTAAAAAGTATAAATGTATATAAACAATCGTATTATGCAGATACTCATATTCTAGTGTTATTCCGTAACGAGTTTCTTTGTTCTTTAGTCTCAATGATTTAGGGTGTCAGAGTCTCTATGCTTATATTCGGTGAGTTTGTATTTTGATTATATAAAGACTTATTTTCAAGTCTTGCAGAATCATTTCAAAGTCCATGGCGATGTCTGTGGACTCTAACGTGTTACTGAACAGAGAAATGTACATTCACATTTGGACTTTGTAAGTTCACTGGGAGAGAGTTTCCTTTTACTGTGAATACTAAAATGACTACATCGCTGAATTTCTTTACCGTGTTGGAATTATGAATCGGCATCATTTTTTTATTTTCGCAATATCCAGCAATCGACAGTCGATAAATCACTGTTTTACTGTCATAAAAAGTAAGTTTCTAGTATATGGTTTTTGCCATTCATTTTTTGGAGTTTTGTATATCAATACCTGTATTGAGGCGCATTTAGTAAGGTATTCAGCTTTGCATACAGCCTCCATCCAATATGATTTCGTAAGTTGGCATCAATTAGCAAGCAATTTGCTTTTTCAACATTGTGTTGGACATGCGTTACGCTAGGGCATTCTGTTTGATGTTCTTTTAATGATTCCACCACCTTTTAGGAACTTAGAGAAATATTACGGTGCAGTTTATGTGGTTTTCTTGTCCTTAAATTTTTCTATTCTATCTTAGTTTGATTTTGGATTAGATTGAGTTCGCTTGGGATCGAGTTAGGTGGCGTTGATTTTCTATTAATTATATATATATATATATATATATATATATATATATATATATATATATATATATATATATATATATATTATTGTGTATTTACTTTGCATCAAGTATTTAGGGATTTCTTTAGTTGTACGAATTCAACATAAATACATTTTTGAACATATTAAATTTTTGAAATGCTTGAATAAACCGATTCCGACAAAACAAAAAATTACCGTTACTTCAAGTCAACCCCACGTTTCTCGATAACTCCATCTTTATTGGTTCAATAGTTTTACGTAATGCATGCTTAAACAGACAGACAAAAATTCCAAAAATCGTACTTTTGTATTCTATAAACTTTTTCATATCACCTAAACCACTTTTTCGTAAATGACTTCAATGTAGACGCACTACCTATACAATGTTATTACGTGTATAGATGTGGTTACGCTGGATCGAAATTATAAGAAAGACAAATACAAAATTTAACAGATCTGTTACCAATAGATTATTCTAGATATAGGTCTAAGAAAAAAATTATCAACTTAGAAAATAAAGTCTAATTTCTTCTTATTTAGTAAACAATATATATATATATATATATATATATATATATATATATATATTTATATATATGTATATACATATATATATATATATATATATATATATATATATATATATATATTATATATATGTATATACATATATATATATATATATATATATATATATATGTTTGTGTATACACATATGTATATAGAATGAAAATTTTTTCCAGTTACTATCTAAAACCAAAATTATTGATATTTCTATCGAAAAATTTCCTATATATTCCATCACGTGGAAAAAATAAAAAATTCGAAACCATTACTTTCAAATATAAATTTCTTAATGTAAATTATATTTAATTTGACTTAATATCTTTAAAACACAATAACTGAATTTTAGAGTAATTTTTTTATTTCAATTATATATTTTAAATTGGTTTAATTTCAGTAGCGGTTTTAATATTTAATATTTTTATTCGTTTTTCCTTAACTAAAATAAATACTTTAGCCATATCTAAAGTAATTGCCCACTTTAAAATAACCTTCAGAAATAAAGATGTTCTAAGGGCGAACGCTAAAATAAATTGTGTTAAAATACTTTATTCTCTGGAAATTAATTGGCCCAGCGTGAAATTCACTTTGGACACCAATTACTTTCATAATACCTTTCTCAGCCTCTTGGTTAAGTTAAGTTTTTGAACGAGTTTGCTTGACTTATTTGAAATTTATAAAAGGGATTACCATACATTTTTAATAATGCTTCAACTTCGAACGTCTTCAGTTGATTGTCCTTTTTTCATTTTGTTTACATTACATAACAAAACAATTTTTTTTACGTAGGATTAAAATGTACTATTTTAATATTAGAAAATAATTACTAGAAAGAAAAATATTATGCTACAGACTTTTATATTTCATTTAGGAGATTTTGCGTTAAATAAAAGGAATTTTATTTATTAAAAGCTAAACTTAAATAAGTAGATATAATTTTTTCGTTCATCGAAAGAAAATTAAGTAAATAAAAATCTTATCCTTACATCTAAAACTAAGTTGATTTAATAAAGTGGTAGATCTTCTAAACTTGTTAACTGTATTTGTATAGGAAATAAGACAGCGTAAATTTTCACAGTTTTCTATTTGATGCAAGTGCAAAGTCTACTATCCGTAATAATATGATAGTGTTTAATTACTTCTATAAAAGTGTCTAAGTGAAAGTTCACGGTAAGAAAATGCCTTTCAACTGCTTTTATTAACGTACTTTAAAACCGTCTTATTAATAAATTTATTATCTCTTTATTTTTACTCTGATAAATTTCTTTACACACCCTTATTAAAATAATAAGAATAATAAGAACTAATATAGGTATTTTAATTTTGCATTCCTTTTGTCAATTTGGCTTTTGAATCTAAAAATACTAATAGTATGTAAAATATTACTGTTAATAAAAAAAAAAATTAACTGTTATTATAATTAATTTACCGTATTTAATATATTTTAATTTTTTTTAATAAAAACTAAACATTTGTAGTTTAAATACTGTGTATAAAACTGGAGCATTTCCTAATAACATAAAGTAAAAAGACTCGATTAATTTTCGATTTTTTGACGTCGTTATAATAAATGTGGTGTACTTTAAAGTGATCGTTGATTTGTTAGGAATTATTAATCTTTCCCAATTATTGTAGCGAAATCGGATAATAGGTGAATGATAAAGATAATTTTATAAATTTTTAATGACTATTATTTCTCGATTGAATAGCCACGGGTGATAAGAATAAATACAAGGCCAATACCTTTTCGATATCTACTTATTATTATGATATTATGGTAAGTTTAATTAATTAACAAAATGATAATGAATTCATAACATTCTTCACGGCAGCCTGCTTAATTTTCGTCGTTGATAGATCGCATATTTCCGTATTTAGCACCGAGTGCGAATATGTTTAGGCGACTTCTAGATAAGTACGGTTAATATCTTTGCCGGTTTATCTTCTTCGCATTAAAGGGATTCTGTAATGGTTAGTGCGGGAAGACATATTTTGGCTATCGGATTTTGATCCAGCTCGTAGGCCTCTTAAAGTGGTGCCGTAATAAAATTATTATAATTTTTGCCCCGCCACGACTTTTGCTTAAGTTTAAACATGAAATATAAATGTCAACTACCTTCTCTTCCATTCATTACATTTTAGATTGACGATTAAATATGTAATAGATATATAATATATAAAATATAATGGCTTTTGAAAGTGTTATAGGGACAATACAGATTTACGAAATTATTTTAAAGTTGTGATGACATCACCATGGTTTAATTTCGTTTCGTAAAGAAAGAGTATTCTTCTATATATTTCTCCCGAGGTTGCAGTATTCATAAGTAACATATTTATGAGATGGCGATATTTTTGACTTTTAAAGTCAGTGTTATAACTTATCTATCTAATCTAATGTTTTGTTCTTTTTATATTTACAATGCTGGCTCTATGCCTACTAATAATATAAATATTAAAGTGTTTTTGATATTTTTTTTATCCTTGAAAGCTCTTAAAAACCTTGAAAGAACCGAACCTTCCTGTATTTTATGCACTATCGGAACATATTATGGAAAAGCATATAAAAAAGTTGTTTAGGGAATCAATAACCTTCCTCAAAGGACCGCTAACAAAGCTGCTGTTAGCTGCTGCTACTCCCAGTGGACGAAGTTGCGGGAAAGAAAGAGTTATTAATAATTTTAAGAATGTTGTTGGTTTTTGTACGCTGAACTAAACATCCAACTAAAAGTGTGTTCATTTAAAATATTTAGCCGTGTAGGCGTAGAAACTATGTGAGTACAGTTCATTGGCTGTAAATATAAATGCTCAGTACATGCTAATTATTTCTATACTTGTTCTTGTTCTTTGAGAAGTAAAAATATTCGCTTACGTAATGGGACACCATTTAAATGTGTTACGGAATCGTTTAATATCTATAGATGTGAAATTATTTAGTATTCAGCAAAGGTTTTAAACCTATTTATACTTTCTTCTTAAACTATGGCTGCAATATTAGTTATGTTACCTCTTACCGCTAACATTACATTGACCTTTAATGATTTGCTCTTATATTTGACTTTCGCTTTTTGTGTTTTATTTGTTTATTTATGATCAAAGTATAACTTCACGATGGCAACTACAGTCATGTTGATTATTTTAGAAATGTATTTACAAACTTCAATATTATGTTATGGTATTTCTTAAGCAACACTCTATTTTATAATTTAAAGTTTGATTGCACCATTCAACGTGACTTCGTTTAATAAAATGTGGTAATGAAGAAAGTAAAGAAAATCTGAGACTGTTTAGCCGTTATGAATACCAAAATAAAAAAAAATTCTGGGAAAAGGTTTAGAAACATCTGGAATATAATATTATAGCAGAACATGCACTAAACACGAAAATGTATGTTATCTGAATTAACCGAATAACTGCTCATAAATTGCTACAATTTTTCCTCATTATAATATGACCATATATCTAAGAATCTCTTTCGATGAAGTTGGTTAAAAGATCATGACGAACGAAATCTACATCTTCTAACTTTTTAATATGATACGCGTAATAATAATTTATCTAAGAAAAATATATATTTTTATCATAATCTCTCAAACCAAGAACTGCATTCTATTTTAAAATGCAAACTATAGGATGAACTTATTATTAAAACACAATATGACCCTTCGTTCTCAGGGAGGATGCAATTTCTAACGACTGTGCTCAAAAGTCATCTAAAATGGCATTAACTTGCATAATACATGATTCAAGTCTATGTTCCATTGCTCATTATCTCTCCACTCCTTTCCTTTTTATAACGAGTACCGTTTACCTTTTTTATTTAACTTGATATAGTAATTTTATGTTTGACCTACATTTGTTTATAAATACGTATTTTTTTTGTTTAATGTTATTAAACATATAAATTATTTACAATCCACCTTAGAATTGCAGCTTGTTTGCTTTTAATATATTATGTTTGTAGCATTAAGTCTATCATCTCTGTACTTACATTCCAATATTGCAATATTATTTCATAAGTAAATCAAACAATTAATTAGTTATGAACATATGTGAAACAACAGAAGTATGAGAGGTACACTGTTCCATCATCGCCGCTTAACCTCACTAAACGAATGCAATGAAAGTATGGATTTGTCGATAAATAGAGATTACTTATATATTTTTCATAGATTGTTATTGCTTGACTTGTTATCGAATAAAAATAATGAAAGCTTCAATTTCCGGACAAATTTATGTCGTTTCAATTACAATTTTTTGTTGAGTTGTAATAGTTCAATGTTGTTAGATATTTCTCGAAGAGATTTCTCCTCACGAGAAGCAAATACTTTCAGTTATATTAACAGTTAGGACATTTCCTATCGCGTTGCCTTGACAAGCTATAATTAAATTTGACCGATTTAATTATATCATTACATTACTTAGTATATAATGTATATTATGTGATTAATGAAAACTTCAAGTAAATGTTGGAAGTAATAATTATTAGAGTAAGTTATAATACTAGTTACTTCCGATGAGGGCTTTAGTGTATATTTAAGTCTGCTCAGTTTCTCACCACTGGTATTTTACATACTCAAACACAATCTTCAGAATGGCTCTAAGTTACTAACTCACTTTAAATTGATGAACGTTAGTTTGACAAGAATCTAAACGTGTCTTAGATATTCATGGCGTATTATTATACTTTGGTAAATATATTACGTGTATATTTTACGACTTAGTAATATTCAAATTTTTATCATCGAGTCAATGACCCCATGGAGTTAATATAATTATTATTGTTATTAAGTTAAACATTTTTTAGGACGGAACTCGTATTGTATTTTAAGGTTTTGGGAGCGTGTGGAAAGTGTGCCTTAGATGTTAGGACTGAAAGTTAAAGGGCGTTTATTTGCATCTTCCGGTAGGAACGCACAAACCGATACCGTTTGAAATTACTCCTTTGTAAGTGTTAAATATATTTTATTTTGATAAATATTGAAAATTCGTTTTGGGTGTTATGTCTATTGCCGAAATGGTTCATGGGATTACCGTTACTGTTTTCATCTTTCACATTAATTTAACTTTCTCTTCTATACCCGGATACCTTCTTACTTTTTCCACTATCGTCGCTTTTATATGATTGATATTTTAATCTAAGATATCTATTGTTTGTACGTGTTCATTGTTTGTATTTACAAAGATTACATCTTGTCAATTATTTGTCAATATTTTGTAAACGTAATATAATTTGTAAATATATTTTCCATCGTAACTGAAGGGAAGTACGTATAATGCTATCCATCCGGATAGTTTCTAAGTTTATATTTTAACGTTAGTGTTTCATATATTATGTTTCCAAATTGATTATGCTGATGTCTATAATCGTTTTGTGTACGTATGATACATAAGCCTATAATATTTTATTAAATTTCCGATTGACTGTGATATTTTCCACATAAATCATTTTAGATTGTAGTCTCTTTCGATATATATTATCTATAATTCTTAGTTTTGATTATTAAATCAGCTAATTCGTCGGTATCAAAAATGGGTTCTAAAAACTTATACTGTTTGTGTAATGCTTTTATATTTTTATTTATTGCTTCTAGTTTGTGCGGATATCTCCTGTGTAGTTTTTACTATCTTATATCTCGTCTATTATTAACACTTATTATACTGTTTCTTATATTTTTTGCATATTACCTTTATACTTTCCTTAAATATGTACAATGATGCGCTGAGATGATTTATTTATATATTCTATTGATAATTTATTAATTTTTTTCTTTTTTTTGGGTTCGTTAAAAACTGATTAAAGTTAATATTTTTATTAAACTACATTGTTTATATTCCTTTTTTCTATTGCAATTTTAACATTATTTAGTCGAATTGGGATATTTTGAACGAGAGTGATTCTAATTTTGTTTTTCAAACATTTGCATTTCTGAATTAAACCATTTTATAAATGCACAAAAATAGAAGAATCTGAGAAATGCGTATGTTACCTTTTTACACCACGACTCATTTTTTTAAAAATTATATTTATTTAATTTGGTTTTTAATAGTTTTTACTGTTAAATTGTCTGCTATATTTTCATGCTCCGGCATTCGTTTTTATTATAGCTATAATATTTATTTATTTATTTACGTATATTAATATACACGATTGTTTCATATGATGAAATAATTTACATAAGAGCAATCTCTTACAGTCAACCAGATATCAGTTCACACTCACTCCACGAGCGGCCGGGAATCGAACCCGATTCCCCATTGCGCCGCTCTCTCAAAGGCTGTATCAAACCAGCACACCATGGCGGCGACATTATTAGAGCCCATAATTTTCTGTTTCTGATATTTATATATGATAATGGGTTAGAGTCTATTCCACCTTCTTATTCGAAATCCTAGATTTGCAATACTCTTCATATTCTAAACCCCCCTTTACATCTCGGAAAAATTTGGTTGTAATATAAAAACCTAAAAAACATATCTAAAAAACCTTTTATATTTGTATCTTTATTAGTATTAGTTTTTATTCATTCACATAAAATAGGGAATTAGTATAAAAACCCTGTATTACTTTTAATAAAAAAAGTTAACGGTGAACAATAGGATTATGAGAAATTGAATTTAAGGCCAAGTGTTGGTAACTCATAAATACTATTTAAAATAGACTTTCCTCCGTGAATATGTTCAATAATTTTACAACAAGAAATTAATGAAAACATATACATGGATAAAAAACAATGCAAATATATACATCAGTAAAAAAATTACATTCATTGGATTTATTTTTGCTAACTAAAAATTAGCAAGAGCCAAAAGCATATTTTAAATTATTTTTTTTAAATTTGCACGTATAATGAATAATTATTTTTGCATATGTCTATGTGTTCTGAAATGATCGAGTTGATGGTTGATTGACTTTACGATTGCTTGAGTTGACTCTATAATGTCACCTGTATCTTTTTTGTTTTTTAAAATACTATTGTGATCAATAAGATAATATGAATTATTTGTATGAGATGTTTTAATTATATATAGAGTTGGAAAGAAAGAATTTTTTCTGTACTGGGAGTAAATCGTATTCCCAAATTGTCGGAATTGCTTGTTGATGTAAATATAGTTCTGATTTACGTACGATCTGAAACGTATTTAAAATAGATGATTCCTGATGTTTTAAATATATATATATACACATATATATTTGTGTTGACAAATATTTAAATATTTGATATGTCAGCACAATTTAACAATTTATCAAATTTTTGTGACACAACATACTTTAACGTTAAAAATTAATATTTTAACTTAAATAAATATTCTCCAAATTAACTGATAAAGTTACCAAGGAATCCTATTGATATATTTTTTAAGTTACTGAAAAATTTTTAAAAAGTAAGTATAGTTGGAAGTTTTGTTTTAAATTATGCTCAAACTTCTTTTTCTCCTCTTGCCTTTTTAATATCATTATTTCGAAAATTTTATACCCTTATATTTACTAGTATATAATTTAACTAGACATAATTATACACACATAATACTTGTGTTCTTTTCTTTATAAATAGTTATGACTGAATTGAATTTTTTAAGGCTTCCAATATATATGCAATATATAAATAAATAATTATTTAAATATTCTTAAACTTAACAATTATTTATCCATGGTGAGATCTACCACGTAAGAAGACCAAATGTCCATTAAGCGACCATTTCTCTCGCATACGGTAATATTTATATCGCCTGCCGTTATGTCGTTCCTACATTTATTAAATTGCACTGTGACATAAAGGGCATACATTTTTTTGTATTGCTGAATATAAAATGAATCCAAAAAAGGATTCAAAACGTAATATAACGTATGCCCACAAAATTGTTAAACATAAACCGCCCATAAATATTTTTAATTATTTTATTATTTCTAAATAATTTTATTTATTCTAAAATTTCAAAGAATATAAAAACGTATAAAGCAACAAAATTATGAATAAGTGAGGAAATCCTCAGATTACGAGAGAGCTTTTGTAAAATGATCTCATCAGACATGCAATTTGATTATAAAACTTGAGACGATAATCAAAGAAAATACCCAGTTTTCGCCCGCCCAGTGGAAATCTGTCTGTAATCAGGTGAATCTCTGTGGAGTGGAACTCTGCCTGTAATCTGTCTGTAATCAGGTGAAAAGTAAATGTGTAAGGCTGATAGTAAATCTATATATTATTGGTTTGTATATGTATATTTTCTGATCTCTAAATTGTAATGTTGTCTTATCTCTGAACTTGACTTTTGGATTAAATTTAATGCTTTATCAAATGCTTTGAAGAAAATTAGAGGTGAATTCGTAGTGAATTAAAATCCTGCAAAAGTGTTGAAAAGAACGTGTACAAACGTGCCACAAAAGAACTAATGGAAAGTAGCTAACCTTAACTACATATCTTAGACTGATGTATTCTAATTGTGGTGACAAATATTTTTTATTAATATACATTATGAACAGAGTATTTGACAATTTTTTTTCTTCAAAATTTTCATTTTAATTCATAAACTTGTGAGGACTTAATTTTTTTTAAGAAATCTTAAAAATTAACCGAGTTATGTATGTCTACACTTAACTTTTAAATAATAACAGTAATACCAAATTTTGATATCACCTTTAATGATGCTCATTTTATTATGGGAAAGCAAATTTGACAGCTTGTTTAATTTTCACAGTTTTTTTACTTCTGGGTTTTAATTGACTTGTATTTTCATAAACTTTTATTAAAATAACAAATTCAGGAGTAGTCAATTGCGCGTATTCTCTTTTTCAGGCCTTTTATTTAGAACATATATGCATACGTAAAACAAGCAAACGGAAAATAGCATATGGGAAATAGAAAATATAGAATGATATTTCTAATCACGGCGTTGCAAGTTTTATGCAGATTCTTTTTAGAACACAAAGAAAAATTTTAGTTTTACTCAGGCATTTTCTATTTCGACCGTTACATACATTATAATTATTAGCAACGTCATCTCACCTTAACCATTACTGATCTTTGATACCAGCATGCCAGATTATAATGAAATGTTTCTCTAGACTATGTTTCTTTTAGTGTGAACTGCGCATAATTGAAAGCTCTTTGACGTGATAACGTCTTATAAACCGATTAACAGCAGCTGTACGCATGAAAAAATGTCACGTTCCGCCTGAGGCTGAGCGTGCAAGTGAGAGCGCGGAACAAGTGATAGAGAGGCACGATCGGCCCAAGCGTCGGAATTTATCTCTCTTCTCGTGTGACGTCAGAGCTAGCAGTTCGACAACCATCGATTTGACTTTTCAAGTCACATTACACTTGAAACACTTCCCTTGATTTCGTACTTTTCCTATCATAGTCCTAAGCTTAAGAGAATAACGCAGATTGGAAGATCTTAAATATAACATATGTATATAAATTGTAAATAAATTGTTAATAGCACATTGTTGTTTGTAATTAATCTGTATAATTTAAGTAAAAAAATATTTGAATTAACGAATAATAGTAGTGTAAATAAATGTTAATTTATCGAAAAAATTTTAATTTTCAATTAACTCCTTCTTTGTATTATACAAAATACAAATAATTCAGTGATAATAATTCTATTTAATTCATAAAAGTATGCATTTTTACATCAATGTTTCTTTATGACGTTATCACGTAAAACCATCATCCATAAACCGACTTTACAGACAACCAATTATTTTTTTGTATATGACATTTATTATCGAACATCATGCTTCACGCACAATAACATAATGTTATTCATGGGTACACACAGACACACACACACCCACATATATATATATATATATATATATATATATATATATATATGCATTCTATATATAGGTCCTCTACCTACCCAAAGGAAGTATTTTCAATCTTTTTTACTTTCCATCAACATATGATATTAACGTAATTCAACCAGGTGCACTGAAAATACATATATTTTATGACTGTTGTTTGTTCCAATTGATTGACACAACTTTGTTATTAAGTAAAGAACTCCGCGAAGCCATGATTGCAAACTTTAACAAATCAATCACATGTACAAAACGACGTACAAAATTTAAAAACAAAAAGAAAGTTTAATAATAAAGTTAGCAAAAGCCGTGCTTTCTAAATCACTCAAAGCTTCGTCAGGAGCTTGGGCGGGTGGTTCAGTCTGTTCCAAGTTGCGCGAGCTATAGGACGCTTCTCGCGGGCTCCGTGAACTTTTATGGCGCGCGATGTTTTTATATGACGATATAAATTAGTGATTGAACTTGGTTTGAAGTGTAATATTGGAATTATAGTGACTTTATAAATAAATGTTTATGTGTGCTAAACGAAATAATACTATTTAAATTTTATTAAAAAATGAACGTGTGGGCAAAGAGTTATAAATAATCTATAATATAACCTTTATATTAAAGTTTGTTGCTTGGATTTTTCACTTCACAAACTAAACAAAGTACAAATTAGGAATAATAATATATTATTGTAGAATGTTTCAAATCTCATAAATGATATTTAAATTAATATTGGAAAGAAAATAAAAATATTAGTTTTATTTTGTAATTTAATGTTTGTTGTTTTCATTTAAGTGATATTTTAGTGAGGTAAGGTGGAATTTAAATATTATTCCGATTAAAAAACAAGATATATTGAAAAGAAGGTAAAATGACTCAATTGCAACAGTAAAAAAAACAGTTTTTACAGTTTTTAATGTTAAAATATTTTTCGGTATTGAAATTAATCCTGGAACTGGAATTACAATTTATTTATTTTTTTGAGTTTATTTTTCGAAAAATATTATATTAGACGTTTTGTAAATAAAATTAAGACAATAAAAAATCAAATTATATATATATATATATATATATATATATATACATATGTATATATATGTATATATATATATATATATATATATGTATATATATATATATATATATATGTGTATGTAAATACATTCCCATATTTTTTATCCATTTCTCGGTTTTTTGTTTTTCCTTTTTGTCCTGCTATCCTTAAATGATACATAGATTTTTGCTTTCGTTTAAAAAACTTTCTTCATATATAAAGAAAATTTTATATTTTTATTGATGTAAGAAAAATATCTGTTCTATCTATTATATATAGAAAACTGCTTACTAAGTAAATAAAAAAACAGATGTTCCTTAAATCTTTGTTAGTATTAAAGTCGAGATTTCTGTCAAATCGTTTACTAAAGTAACTTTTTTCTGAATATATTTGATGTAATGAACCTATCCTTTCATAATGAAATTATCATAATTCGAAATACAAAAATGGCTTTTGATAGACATAATTTTAAGACGCAAATTAATTAAACGAACAGAAATAAAATTTTTAATTTGCTTATTACTTACCTTGTATTTATTTCATTTAGGCTGTATTATTATATTTCATATCGCATACCAATATTTTGCCTAACCTACAATGTAAAATCAAGTGACTAAAAATAAAGCGAACATTCACTTTTTTTTTAGCTAATATTGATATTTTTTTACTATTTGTATTTTTACCTAAAAAATATATATCTTCGCAATTAAAAAATTGGAATGTTAACTTTTGGTTTATTAGTTATAGATTTTTCAGTAATTGTCACCAGAATTCAATATCTCTGTATAACCTCGAAAGTAATTGAATTTACTCGACTTCTAGAAAAATATATATGAATTTTAATTTAAAAAAATGCGTTTTAAATTTCAACTGCAAATGTGTCTATGTGTGTTAAAATTTAAACCTATTGTTAATTAACCTTACACAAAAGACTTTTTAATATCTGAACATGATACCTTAGAGTTACTATTTATTTCCGTTTTAAATTACTTTACTAATAGACGCGCTAGATTTCTAGCCTGTGTAATTTACGGATGATTTTGTTCTTACAGATTCTACTCCGTTGTTAGGAGAAAAATTCTGTGTTCTGTGAAGGTTCTGTTCTGCATATCGGAAATTTACTTCGTTCAGGTTCGAAATTCGTAGTGCTACACTCGCCTTTTTCATGCAATATTAATTTCCCAACAACCTAACCATGATTGTTATAAGATTTGGTTTGCTTAAAACTAGTAAAAACATTAAATGAAAATTATAGACTAAAATTAATGGATATCGATTGAATTAAATGCTAACTTATTTACATTATCGACTTTATTATGCATTTCTGAAATACAAACGTTTTTAACAATATTACTCCTGTAATTATACTTTCAGAAATATATAAAATATTGTGTGGCGTTGAGATATTATATATAATATGATTTTGTTACATGTTGGATAAATAGTACTCTTCGCGGTTTACGTGGTTCCACAGTGCTAACACCATATTAGAAGGTAGGGAAATATAATATATATTAGATAATTTATATTCTGCGCGATAAAGCGGGCGCGTTTATGCAAATATATGTGCTACGACAATGTCTCTGCGACAAATTTAATATTAAGCAGATGATTTCCGTTTGAATAGCATCTTAATAATTAATGTTTCGCAATTATTATCAAATTTGTAGATTTATTGTTGTAATTAAATATTACAATATCTGTGTTATACGGTTATTACGTTTATTTTAGAAAAATGTTAAATTTATATATTCGTATTTTTATTCCTGCGTTATATATTCCTGCGATAGAAAATCGAGGTATAATTTTTGTAAAATTTTCGTAGTCTAACTAAACTTCATTTCTTTGCGAAATTCCTTTGGTTTCGTAATTGCATTAGCATTAGAAATTACATTTATTTCGATTCAGAGAGCCTCAGCATGATAGAACTAATAAAGAAATAAATAAAAAGATAAAAGTGATACTGAAAACTTTTTTACACATCATATTGTACATAGGTACGCTACCTAAAGTGGATAAAATATACTAAGGACAATGTTATTGATTGAGTTAATTGGCGATATTTAATAATGAATATCTATTAATGGCATGTTAAGTTTAAACGATGTTAAAATTGCAGGTATCATATCTTTAAAAAACATTGTCTTATGAAATTTTTTTTTAACTTTCTAATTTTTAACTTTTAATAAAAACTTTCAAGGACTTTCCTTACATCTTTATTATTAAGCTGTAAAATATTCAATTCCCTTAATTCGACATAAAAATGCCCGTACTTGAAACTGATCGACCGAAACGACTTAGATTTCAAAATCATATCGCATCATCTTTATTTGGGAGCTATGGTAAGGAGGTCATGAAATAGATCTCTAACTGACGACGCATCGACGCGACAAAAGTATATGAAATTCCAAATGAAATACATAGACGTGACGCGTTGTGCATATTTTGATATTTGATTAAAATAGAAGGAATATATTTACTATTGACCATCCCCATAAAGTAATTAAAGCAAATTCTTTTTAGGGATAGAGTCAAAAGATGGTTCGAGAGAATACGTTCATATTCTCTCAACCTAACGGTGGGGTAAGATTTCTTATTCAAAGTTATTAATTTATATAATAAAGTAAGCTATATGCGATTTAGCTTCATTATATAGATATATAACAATTTTGCAATAAGGCTGAACGCTTAATATTCATGTCTTCGTTTAGAGCCCATGTGTGAGCAGTATACATCAACATTGATCCTTTGTTATATGTGTTTGTTTGTTATAGCTTTCAATGAATTATTTATGTGGTATATTATTTTATCTAGATGATAAGCTCTTCCTTTCGGCCTTTGCTTTTCCACATTTTATATTTTTGTAAATGATCCAGTTTTGTTAATCGTCACTAATTTTTCCAACACATTCATTTCCTTAATCTCTAACTGCTCCGATAATTTTTCAAATATTATTTGTTTATCATGATACGTAATGAATAAAGAAAAATATCCAGTTTCCTCAATTCTCAGTAGTAAGAATTTTTTTAAGGGTGTGTATGTATCTTATTTTGGAATATTCGCTTTGGTGCTCTCAAAATTAAATATCATATTAATAATCCTGGTTCAGTATATTTGCTTAATAAAAGTGGATATTTTTAGAAAAAAAAATATTTATGAAAAAGAGAAACTGCAAATAATTGGAAACAAAAAATTTGTTTTAATATTTAATATTGTCGCATGTTTTTCAAGAGCACTAAGCTGAAGTTATTGGCTGTGGAGAAGCCATACAAACATTTTAATGTATTTCAATAACTTTATGAAAATTTAACTTTAACGGCTGACCAATTCATTTTTATGTTCTTTTTCCGTTTGGTTTTGATTGATACCTTTGTGAATTTATGAAGATTTTATGTCCGTAATTTTTTTTAAATATGTACATACAGACGTTAATCGTAGTATGTTAATTATATACGACTTGCGTACATCAATATAATTGTTAGTAATTTCAATTTTCGAATAAAATTACTACTACTAAAACAGAACAAACCTTTGAAAATATCTCTATGACTGTCAGCCTTTGGATTTTTCATAGATCTCTAAACACAATACCTTCAAACATTTACGTTCGTACGTCAGCATAGGTCCCAGGCCATTGCCCAATGATAGGCCAACCAAGTCGCACCCCATATTAAAGCCAAAATTCATAAATTAGTCCGGAGGTTCGTAGACCACTGTCCACTTGTATACCAATTAGTTGTATATTATGTAATTTGATCATGCTTCACTTCACAGTTCAATTTATTTTATTTCTTTACTTAATAGCAAAGTCCATATTTTGCTATTATGACGCTATTATTTCAACATAAACACATAACACTACTTGTTTGTATTTTTTTTGTACTTAATTATGAAAATTTTAAGAATAAAATTTATTATACTGAATTATTACTATTGTGAAATTGATAAAGAGTTTTGGAAAACCCAGTTTTTTTTTTAATTCGATCCAGTTTTTATAAATGAACTCGTTTCGGAAAATATAGTTTATATGAAAATTGGTACTTATTTAGAGAAAGGTGGGCGTGTTCGGTGACTTAGCTTTGAGTCGTGGTCGACGAGATGACGGGATACGATAACTTAGATTGTCACACGTTAACTTAGATTTGAAATTAATCTGTGGAAAATTGTTTCGAGAAAATGTTCCAAATTTAGATAGTATACTTAGAAATTCTCTACGAATGGGACATAACTTCTTTTACTGATTATATACATATATATATATATATATATATATATATATATATATATATATATATATATATATATATATATATATATATATATATATGTATATATATATATATATATATATATATATATATATATATATTTATACACACACACTTATATATTAATATCTAGGGATATTGCTCCAGCTTTCGATTTTTCTTGATTTAATATCTTGGTTGATGATTAAATTTATATTTTAATTAATTAAAAATGTTAACTTAATCACTTATAAGCTATCTTGAGTCTTTAGCCTTAGTTTAATTTAAATTCTAATTTAATATTCTATTCACTTTGTTTGCTTTAAATAAATAATATTAATTTTTATATATTAATTGAAAGTCTTTTTTACCGGTAATATCGACACAATATAAATTACAGTCACATTTTATTTAATGTTAGCACGTAGTCTAAAGATTGCGTTTTTCCTTTTCGTCAATATAGTTTGAGCAACAAACATTGGTAGTAATAGTACTAATAAATTCTTGTGCATATTTTGATATGCTTTAGAAATTAACTGATTCAGTGTTAAATTTAATTAATGCTAAAGATCTTCGTGTAATTATTTATAATATTACAGTTTAATAGTATTTTATAATGCATTAAATAGCCACTAAAATACTAATGGGAATCTTTAGCAGGTATTTTTCTAAATAATATTTGTCTTTAAGTTAGAGATGGTTAAAAAATATTTAAAAATTTTTCATTTCTGCGTAATCTTACGCTACATATTTTATAAGCTGTCTATTAAATGGTATCTCCTAGTGATACGTTTAATTAAATTGGTTTATAGTTACTAGAAATGTTGATTTTGTTTTCGTTTATTTTTTTTCCTTCTCTTAGATTGATACATTCCAAAATTTCATTATATACTTTTCGATGTTTGAAGGGGTTATATAAATATTTGTTGTGTTTGTTTTCCAATCGTCTACGTTTACGTATGCTCAAATAGAATTATCTATTTCAAAATATTTGTTGAAAATTACGTAGCTAGGAATATTATTAGGCATTGTGCAAAAATTTAAATGCAATTGTTAGAATTTACTTAAGGAGAAATTTCCATAGTTTTTCATAAATATTGTAATAAACTTCGACGTTCCTTAATGCGTTTAAGCTAAAGGAATATTTTAATTATATATACGTATGTTTATATATATATTATGGATACCGTAATGCGTTTAAGCTAAAGGAGTATTTTAATTAAAGACGACATCTTTTTTTTCGATATGTACATTGAAATTAATTTGGATGATATGTTTTTTTCTTCACTGTATTGTTAAATATTGATTATCTTTTGTGTTATATATAATTAAGTATTTAGGAGACAGAATATAAAGAAAAAAACATAATGACAATACATTTATTTTACAATAAACATTGAATTCATTAGTTTGGTCTTTTTATGAGAAAGCTAACATTCTTATGTTGGAAAAAATACAGAATAATTTTATTGGATTTCTCTATTTAAAAATTAGAGATATTATCATGTACACCATTTGTTTCTTATTTTGGTCACGACCTCTTCAAACGAGAAGAAAATTACACCTGCCCAAAATGTATTAATAACGTTAATTAGTAATACCGCTATTGACGCTAATAACCTACTGAGGTTGTTATAATTATTTATATCAAACTGTTCTTCATTAACACGAAGATACCTATTGTTTCGTATATTGAATGTACGTACCACCATCCAACTGCGACCCTCTATAGCTCACACGCTAAATTTACTTAAGTCAGTAATGGAGGCACTATGTCATTGCGGCTTGTTCTGCGAATTAATTTGACAGCCAGCTCACTATTTCTAATCAAGCTTTATTTCGTTGTATTAATATTCGATCATTTTTCTTATTTATTGTTCGTTCTTCTAATTTTTTTCTCTTTCTAACTTTCGTGATGCATTGCCATTAAGTTTTAACCACAATTAAATTAAACTACGTGATGTTGTATTATTTCTTCTATCTTTAATTTCTTTACCACGACCTAGGTTTCGTTGTATTACAACATCTTCAGGTGGGATATTAGCAAAGATAATGACATCTGTTATAACGTAGGTAGTGGATAATAAAAACAGGTAGTGGATAGGTAGTGGAGAATAAATTTTTGCTAATAGCCCACCTGAAGGTGTTGTAATACAACGAAACTTAGGTCGTGGTAAAGAAATTAAAGATAGTAGAAATAATACTACATCACGTAGTTTCATTTAATTGTGAATAATGAATTTCTACAAAATTAACGCCAAATATATTCAATTAAGTTTTAAATTAGGTAAGAAAAATGTTGAGAAAAAAAATAAATTTATACGCCTTTGATCTCTAACACGTTCATTGGCATGTATCCACAAAATCATTAGATTAATATTTTCTTATAAGTGTAAACTTTCATATCATTTTATATGATATAATATAATAAGGATCGAAATACATCAAAGAAAAAAAAATCTTCGCAAGTAATAGTTGAAATGCATGCCGCGGAACTTATTTGAAGACACGAGTTGAGATAGTTTTTATATATTTTTATAACTTTTATTGGTAGTTTCATTTTACCCAAGATATTTAATTAATTTTACCTGGAAGTGAGATGATGAAACTGATTATATTTCATTCTGAAAATATTTTTAGAACTAATGTCATCTATCCCATTCTCATTCTCCGAATTTGAATAACGACCCTTCCTAACAGATGACTTTTCTCGATAATATTTAACTCCAAATAAGGCGTTTTTAAAATATCTATACTTCCTGTTTCTTGTAATGTTTTAACTTCGATTGCCCTACTAGCTTAGATTGCTATTTTTTTTCTTGTTCGTCTATTGTTAAATTTTCGTCATTTATTGTTTACGTTGAGTAGTTCGATAATTCGAAAAAAGCTTATTTATTTACAGAAAACAATTTTTAATAAGAATAAAAATGTTCTTATTAACAGGAATAATATTTTTTTTAAATCGGTCAATCGTCACCAATATTTTTAATCTGTCATCACAAATATATATATATCATATATATATATATATATACATATATATATATATATATATATATATATATATATTATATATATATATATATTTATATATATATATATATATATATATATATATATATATATATATACAGGTGTCCAGTGGCAGATTTCAATGTTTCAAAAATTGTAAAAAAAACTACACCTCTAATACAAAGTAGGTTTATTTTAACTTTATAACAACAAATGCGGATTTCATTTTTTAAAGACCACGTTTTCCAAATGGCAGCCATCGAGTCTGACACACTCTTCGAATCCAGCACGCATGTTTTCAAAAACGCGTTTGCAGAGCGACTGGGGTATCCTTACTGACTTCGGCTCGAATATTTTCTTTAAGTTATGACACAGTGCTCGGATTTTAAGTATCCCCATAAGAAAAAGTCACATGGGCTTAAATCGGGTGACCTATGTTACCACGGTACGGTACCGTTTCGGGATATGATTTTTTCAGGAAATAACTGCCGCACTGCATTCATGGGCACATTAGCAGTGTGAGCTGTGGCCCCGTCCTGCTGGAACCATGTGTTTTGGTTGAAGGATGGACTATTCTGTAGTTCTAATCTGAAAAAGTCATTTAACATCTGGGCATATCTCTCCGAATTCGCAGTTACAGTTTGCCTACGTTGATTTTCAAAGAAATAAGGTCCTATGATTGCAGATGCAGACATGGCACACCAGACTGTTACTTTAGGCTTATGTAAAGGCTCTTGATGCATTTGTCTTGGGTTGTGGACATCCCAGTAACGAAAGTTCTGCTTATTCACATATTCTCCAATGTGAAAGTGAGCTTCGTCACTAAAGAATATGTTGCCCATCCGGGTAGCAGTACGAAATCTCAACAACATCACCTCCGCGTAAGTTTTTCTTAATTCAAAATCTTGAACAATTTGAATTTTATATGGATGGAACGTGAGCTTTTTTCGCATTATTACCTGTAAAGTTGATTTCGGAATTCCCAAAATCGATGAACGTGTACGCAGTGATGAACGGGGATTTTCAACGACAGAAACCATAACACGCTCGATATTCTCATCCGTGGCTACCAATGGTGTAGGTCTTGGCCTGGGCCTATTTAAAATTGATCTTGTAGCTCTGAACCTTGCTACCCATGACTGAATGAGGTTGATCGATGGTCCATCACGTAATCGACGAATACTGTAAGGATTATTAAATCGACGGCGTGCTACATACCGCGAAAATCCACTCGAAATGTACGCCTCGACGGCAAAAGCGCGGTGCTCTCCACTCCACTGTTCCATGGCTACTAAAACATCCGCATCCTTGCTTCTGCGGCTCTCCGGCGGCTGGCTTCTAATGATGCCCCCCGCGCCCCTCTAATGTGTTGCGTTCAGAAACTATGTTTGTTCAAACTTTGAAATCTGCCACTGGAGAACCTGTATATATATATATATATATATATATATATATATATATATACATAGTCCATATTTCATTATAGAAGCGCAATAAAGGAACCTAATAAAAATAATTGGGTTAAAACCATTTTTGACCAGAAATTTTGTTGCTCAACATAAATCGTATAATTTTCACCTAAAATATAATATTAAAAGAAATCTAGATTATTTTACAGTCGATCATTTTAATTTGACAGGAAAAATAATTTCCATTTAGGAAAAATATATTCTATAACGACAAGCACTAGATAATTTGGATACAAAAGATTTATGTGAAATTTCCATAAAATCAGTAGGTCTATTAAATTTCAAGAAATAATGAATAAAAGTTTAGAATACAATATACCAAAAAAAATTTAAATTAAATGTTTAGAATTCCGTTGATCAAAAAGAAAAAAAGAAGCGACACATTTACAAGATCTGTACCTGTTCATCCATTTGTCTGTTACAACACTTTCTATTAAAACCCACTGAAGAGAGATACTTGCAATAGTAATGGAGCGTATTAACCTGTATATATCTCAATAGTTAGCAATTAATCTTTGGGTTTTTTAAACTTATGTTCCAGATAGTTCCAGAGATATTGTTGAAAATGTCCTCAAAAATTATGTCCCCCACATCTTCAAGTATGTTGTTTGCGAAATTGTGAAATTTATTTTTTTTATTATATATTGAAATATGATATTAATATTTAAATTTGATTTAATGAAAATATCCTAAGCTTGCACTTTCTTTTTCTTTTTCTGCAAAAATAAGAGTCGTAACTTCAATAATAGTGATAACTAATGCATTCAATACCGTAATTAGTGTTGTAAAGGATGCCACTTAATCTCAATTAATACAAACCGACGTTTTCTTTCTTGCAACTTTAAATGTATTTAATCTAAAGGGGCTAAGGTAAAGTAATAGATTTTTTTTATTTAGCAATGCATAAAATAAAAATATTGAATAATACCCTTGGACCCCATTTTAATTTTTTCTAAATTTGAGAACGATTGCATTAGCGAAGTCAATTTATATTCCAGATATTATGCATATATCCGAGATTAAAAGTAATTTATAAAAATTTCCTTTAATAGATATCTTCTTTAAAACGTCAGACATAGATAATTTTATGGGTCTTTTATATTTTTAATTAAATTTTCAGTTCTATGGTTTATCCAATAAATGTGAAATTATATAATAAAAAGTATTCAGAAAACAAAATATTTGTTGCATGTTAATTTGTAGTGTGACAAAACGTACATGTAGTTTTTTTATTCATTTGAACGAACTTATTAAACTAAATAAACGATCCTGTAAATTCTCCGTAGAATAAAAAAAAATTATTATGTCAAAGGGTAGATAATTAAAAACGGTAAAATTCTTTAGATTAATTTGTACAGCGAGTAAATAACTTTTGCTTTTCGTTAATTATAATAAATTAACCAAAGTACTATGGATAAAAATAGAAATGAGACTGAACGTTCAGATACTATTTCTGTCCAATATTTTCGAACTACTTATTTATAGTAGGTGGCGATCATACCTCATCTGAATAATATACGTCAATACCCTAAAGCTAAAAAGTTTATCTTCTTATATTGATTTAATTTGACAAGATAACCCCTAAGCACTATACTTTCACATACCAGTCATTGTACTAATTTGTTTCTTATACTTTTCCTGTCGTATATTTTGCCATAAAATAAAAATCAACCTCTTATAATATTTTATTTACAGTATTTTCTATTATTTCATTCACTTAATCAACTGATTGACCAATGATCGGATATTGTTTGGGGAAATTTAAACATAATGTTTTTTTTACATACAAAAAAAATATTTTATATTCATCATAAGTTCGGTAATGTAACATAAACCGATGTATCCTTAAATGATTACGGCTTATCTATTGGTGTATTAGGCTACGAAACTACGTTTGGACATTTATCTTATTTTGTTTCATTACGTTATGGTCAGTGAATAAAGTTTAATCGTAAAATCGTTAAATAAAATGGAAAACTCCAATAATAAATACACATAAAATAAGGCTAACTAAAATAAGAACATAAGAACAGTTACAACGACAATAAATACTTTTACTATCTTCAAACAAAATTATTATTTCCATTACAATATAATGTAATTAATTAATTATACCAGTATTTCGTTTCAACTTGAAATTATAGAATTAATAACAAGGTTTCATGATTATTATTAATTTAAGTCATACAAATAATGATAAATAAAATGTGAAATGCATATATGTTAGACACAACAACTCATCTACTCTACAGAGTGTTCATAAATCAACCTTTGTTTCCTTTATTTAAATTTTTCTACAATAAATTATTCTTTTAAAAATCACGAAACATAAAAGGTTATTAGTAATTATTTTAAAAACCACAAAACTTAAAGGTTTCATAACATTGTTGCTAAAAGATACGCCTTGTACGTGTTGTCTAATGCTCACTTCATAAATCTTCGTACAAAATACATGAAATGAAAACAATAAAGTGTAATAAACTTAAAAAAAGTGCAAGCAAAATATTTGGATAAACATGGTGAAGAGAAGAGTTAATTTAAACGTTGATGATTTGATAAAGATGAAACAAGTGAAGTGAAGCGAGTGCTGAAGTGACACGATGCTGTCGGAGCTAGAATTGGACCAACTTTATAACTGCACAGAGACACTGTTCACCAATGACGCCGAGGTGCTGAATGTGTCGCAACTGCTTGACCTGTTGCCTATTACTCTCAAGAATAATCCCATCCTCAGGTAATTTAAGTCATACAAATAAATTTAGAATACTTCTTAAGTTTTGGCTTTTTATTGTTTTAATAAATGCGTTAAAAAAAGGATACTTCGTTGATTATTCATCATCAACATACTACCTTACTCCACCGCTGGGTATACGTTTTTCCAAACACGTATCATTGGAGTTATTGGCCACAGTAGCTACGCTGGGTAGGCAGGTTGGCGACCACGTTAGTGGTCCATTAGTGTCCTGTGGCATTTTAGCTATGAAAATACAAACATCACTCCAGCAAATCTTGACGAAGCAGTCGAGAAATTAAATGAAATCCGGATTGTGATGTTTGGATACGTCGCGCCGTCAAAGACCATAAGCCTCGTGACAATAGCAATGCACACGACGCCGACTGTTAATTAAAAATATGATTTTCATTCAGTCGGAGCATTATTTGATAGTGAATGAAGATGGCTCTGAAAGTAGCAATGTCATGGGGTGAACGGTGAGACGATTAAGCCTATTCTTAATTCGGCATAATATCTTTTCTATCTGGTATTTACATGATTTTTATGTACAAGTAGATTATTACTACATGATTTATTATAAAAATATTTGTAGTTATATTAATTAATACTAGTGGTCGGGCAGTGATCGAAATTCATCTGTAAGGTAATAGGCAGGCGGGAGTAAGTCAATTTAGGTTGCTGATAATTTTTTTTTCTTTTGCAACGAGTGCATATTAACCCAGCTGGCAGATTTTTTCTTTTGCAACGGGCGTATATTAAGCAAACTGTATTTCATTAATAAATAAAATACACATATCTATCACACAAAATATAAAATAACCGCGATTCGTCTTAACATACGCTATATAGACTATCAAAAAAGGAACATTTGAAATCACACACAGTTCATAACTCGAAGCTCATTCAGTTAACCTGACATTTTAACATTTTTGGCGACAATTTTTACTCTATGTGATCGTTTGACCACAGACTATTATATCTTTGGTATTGACACTTGAATTTAAACAATGAATCTTTTAATTTATTTGTAATATATCATTTAATATATTGGTAACACATGTTATATATAAATTTTTAATTTATGCACTCCTTCTCTATTTAAACTTTAATTACGCCAAATTTCACACTCCTCCGTGCACGCAGTAAACCTAAAAAGGAATACATACTTTTCACGTATCAATACATATATTAAATTAAAATGTTTAAACTACGAACAATGTAAAAAAATCTTAGGTGCGTATCGGACACGCGCGTTCCGTAGCCATTTTTCTTAGTTAAAATGGTCTGTGTTTTGTTGTAAAGCGATAACCGCGTAAATTGACTAAATTATTTGAGATAAATTTATCTTCGTAGTCACTTAATTCAAAGTTGCTACATACAAGCTTCAAGGTGACGTGAAACTTATTTCATACAGAACTTAATTGACGGTTTGTTTTTAATTTATTAATGCAAATTAAGCAAAATAACTTTGCATTTCTCTGCTTAGTAAATGGGTCATTTTTATATATTCTAAATTTTTAATATGGGTACCTACTCAAAAAACATGGCGCGGCGGGAGATCATATTATTCTTTGGTTCTTTTTGTTAACATAACTTCTTCCCACAAAATAGTATCACGATTGGTCTTAATTTGAAATAATTTTAATACTGTCACGTATGAACTAATAGAGAGATGAAACAAAATTACAAAAGGTTTCATGATTATTATTCAGTTACCTAAAAAAATTTCATTGATTGCTAAGTGTCAGTAAAATGTTTCTTAACTTACTCAGACCAATATAAAAATAACTAAATATTGTATGTCTAATTCTTCACAAACTCTGTTTCTGAAAATCCTTAAAAATTTTGAATCAACTAATTTCTATATAAATTTTTTAAAACAAACACACAAGAAAGGATATAGTCAATTCAATCTTTTTTACACATAACTTTTTATACAAACCTAAAACTATTATAATGAAGCTACGTGTCTTGATTTATAGACAGTTTATGTACCGCAAGGTTTGAGTAACTGGCAATAATATTTTTTTAATATCATTATATTTTAACCAACATTTGCTTACCAATCAAAATTTTCCTCAGTCTTTCTCCTTCGTATATTTAAAAATAACAAGTTGTGTGGTTTTAGGAAACCACGATGAAAGTGAAACTTTTTTTCAGATTGTAGGCATTTAATTGAGAATTTTTCGAAAGCTACTTGATTTAGGATTTTAAAAGTAATATTAACTTAAGACGTGAAAAAGGAAATGATAATAGTAGACAAGATATATAACTATGAATGTTTATTTTACTCTGCGTACTAAAGTACAGAATACATAAATAAATACAATGTTCGGTATGATATATATATACATATTAAAAACGTAGATCAATATTTATATAAATCATTGAATTATTTTAAATTTCGATTATTTGATAACTAACTTCATCTTCGCTTTGAGTCTCACAGTTTATAAATGTAAATAATATTTTGTGGTAACTAAAATAAGTAAACATTGACATGCATTCTATTTTTTCAATGTGTCTGGTAAAAACTGCATCGATCGTAGTACCATACCAACGCTGCACAGCTGATGAGAGCTATAGGTACCGCCATATTGGTTTCTTTACCCCCACTCCGCGGCCGACTGTAATGCGACATGCGATAGGTAAACGAAATATTCTGAGGCGATACAATAAAAGTTTCACTTTAAAAATATAAAACATCCCTATAAGAACAATATTTAGATATATGGGTGGATGTGTGTGTGTGTGCATGTGTTTCTTGTATATTATGATACGGAGAGGAGGATGACTTAAACAATTTAATAAGAAAGCATGAAATTTCTCTATAAAAACTATATATACATATATGGGTGGATGTGTGTATGTATGTGTGTTCCTTGTATGTCATGATACGGAGAGGAGGATAACTTAAATAATTTAATAAGAAAGCATGAAATTTCTCTATAAAAACTATATATACATATATGGGTGGATGTGTGTTCCTTGTATGTCATGATACGGAGAGGAGGATGACTTAAACAATTTAATAAGAAAGTATGCAATTTCTCTATAAAAACTATATATACATATATGGGTGGATGTGTGTTCCTTGTATGTCATGATACGGAGAGGAGGATGACTTAAACAATTTAATAACAAAGCATGAAATTTCTCTATTAAAACCATATATACATATATGGGTGGATGTGTGTTCCTTGTATATCATGATACGGAGAGGAGGATGACTTAAACAATTTAATAAGAAAGCATGCAATTTCTCTATAAAAACTATATATACATATGTGGGTGGATGTGTGTTCCTTGTATATCATGATACGGAGAGGAGGATGACTTAAACAATTTAATAAGAAAGCATGAAATTTCTCTATAAAAACTATATATACATATGTGAGTGGATGTGTGTTCCTTGTATATCATGATACGGGGAGGAGGATGACTTAAACAATTTAATAAGAAAGCATGAAATTTCTCTATAAAAACTATATATACATATATGGGTGGATGTGTGTTCCTTGTATGTCATGATACGGAGAGGAGGATGACTTAAACAATTTAATAAGAAAGCATGAAATTTCTGTATAAGAACAAAAAGCATTACTTTGCATGTGATTAATTAAAAGACGAAAAGAACGACAAATGTTTATATCTATTTTGAATTTGTTGAATAAATTCACCGAATTAAATTTACGTAAATACGATATTCACATAACCACAGATTTGATTAAGTGACCGTGATCTAATGTCTGTATTTAATATAGTTAAAGCGCATTAATAAGATATTTCAGTATTCGTCTGGCTGTGTTGTGGGAATAACCGTAACGATTGAATAATGAAAAAATCACGTTATTCAATTTGGTGATCACAACGACGTGAGGAAATATGAAATTCCAGAAAGAATTAGATTACATTACAGTTACACACATGTATAAAAAGTTTGGTATTCTACTGAAAGAAGCGAGAAATTTATACTAAATATAGACAGATAGAAGTAGACTAGTAAATCACGTTAATGTTACTCAACTGATATTTTTGTACAATTTATAAAAAAATTAATTGACAGTTCGACAATTATTTGAAAAATTTTAAAAATGTGAACAATTTTGCACTATAAGTCTTTTATGGAACAAAGTATACCATCAAAGAAATTTTTACATCAAAAACCTTTCTCAAACAACAGAGCCATGAAGTATAAGTTGGCAATTTTGCTTGTGAATGACGAAGATGATATACAATCCATGCAAGCAAGTAACAAACCCTGTACATATTACTTCCAAAAGTTTCCCAGCAAGCTGTTTAACACAGCTAATGCATATATGTTTGGAACTTATAATTATATATTACCACTGACTGCTTAGATGAGCGACCCTTTTATGATGATACATAAGAAACTTGTTAGGGATCTAATAATTCTTGGTTATCAAACATAATTCAAACACAAAAAATGATCGAAGTATTATTATTTATATATTTTGATTTAAATATGAGGAGAAAAAAATTGACCCGATCCTCTCTCATTTGCTACCAGTGATGACCTTGAGATCGGCTCAAGGTTTTGTATTTTTTATTTAATCTTTACTTATTTATAAAAGTCGAAAATTTGTTTACATGTGACAATCCCAAAACAACAAAAGACTTGTGTTTTCTGTCATAAATATTTTTCTATATTTTCTCTCGTAGATTGAAACAAACTTAATAGTGTAAATCCCTTTGTTCCAAGTGAATTGCAAATATTACAGTATCGAAAATTATTCACCTTTAATTCTTCTTATTACGGTTTGGTACGGCTTGGTATAAAATCACTTATGTGTCCATTCTTCAGTCTGTCTGTTACAGTGACTTTTCTCAGAAACAATTTGATGTAGATACCAAATACTCAAAATTTTACATTGATAATAGATGTACTAAAGAACTACGTAGTCAAGTATTATATAATGTTAATATTTGTCAATAATTTAATAGAAATACGATGTACCCTTAAATATTAATAGGCGTTTACCTATTTATGCAAATCTCGTAGTGCGAGTTCTATTCTCATTTAAAAGATTTTTTTTCATCACGTCCACTCTTTCCCATTTTATTTCTTATGATTTGCTTTAAAGATGTATTTTTGTGCTTTACAATTTTTTATGAGTGGTACCAGTTTTAGGCGTAGTGTGGTGGAATATGCAGCAGATTTCAATCTTCACTGATCTGGTATATTATCAGTGGTAATTTATTTCTATAGATTCCGTAATTATCATAGTAGAACACGATATTTTAGAAATCAATATTAGGTATCGGGAATGATATTCGATGACAAAAGGCATTGTTTCAGGTCATCACTACAATAAAAAACATGAAAACGATATATACATTTGACATGAAAAGGTGGTTCTAAAATTTTTCAAAATGTCGTGAAAATAAAACAAGGTATTAGTGCTCAAATCTTAATTAAATGCTTTTTAGTCATTCGTGGAAAAAAATTATTCAACTCATACCATAAAAATTCAATAAGTCCAATATATACTCGTATGTAAAAAATGATTGTACCTATAAAAATAATTAACGAAGAAATTGTTGATAAAATTTAGATACATAGGTTCGATGGATGGATGATCGATGGAAAGAAAGCCGATGGATGGAAAATGATAAAGGATGATTGGCATAAGCATGTACGAGTCCAATACATGCAATATATAGTATATAAAATCAGGTTCTCCATTTGTCGAGTTTTTTTAAGCGTAGGATGTCAGCTCCGACAACGTTGAAGTTTATTTTTGTCGATTGCCAATTATGAAGTAATACAATGTTATATTAAGAAATAATGACTCAAAAGTATTAGCGTTTAGTTTGTTATAAAGTAAAGGTGCTAATAACAGAGTTAGCAGTATATTAATTCCTGCCTCATGATTAATATATGTGTTATTCGATACAGACCTGTGATGGAAAACATTTCAGAAATTTGAGTGTTGATTTTTATAAATATTCAGCTTTTAATAATGAATAATATTGTAAAAACTCTTCTTTATCATACAAAGACACTGAATTTTTACATTCGGCGCAGTTTTCAGTCAGCTAAAATTTTAAAATTTAATTTGTCCGATTTATAAGGGTTATTAAAATCTATTTGTTAATTAGATGGCACATACACACGCATACACGCACACACACACATGTGTGTATATATATGTATATATATATATATATATATATATATATATATATATATATATATATATATATATATAAAATATCAATATTTAGTTATAATTTAGTATAGAGATAAAATGTAAAAAGGTTTCACTGGTTTTAAACTTAAAGACCTGTGTAATATAGCTATTTATATTTTATATGCAAAGAGCTAACAAAGTAAAAATAGAAAAAGTGAAATTTTCCTTTTAAAAGCTAAAGTTTATTCCTGTCTTATTTAAATTAGTAATATGTGGATTACGCTGGAATTGATACGTTCTTTATTATAGGCTATATAAGGTTAGAACTATTTGAGTCTTATGTAATAATTAACAAGATAAATTTTCTTATTTCCACTGTATACAGGCGAAAAAGTTATTTTCGAAGCTTGAAAAGAGATCACCGCAATAAAGAATCACTACCTGTATAATATCACAATGCATAACATGAAATTATACTTAGTAAAAAAAATTCACCAAATATCAATTTATACATTGAACGTGTTCAAAAATCATTCTTCCAATATTTATATATAGATAAAACGACATAGTTATTTCTGTCTCTTGTTTCTTTCTAATTTTCTATATTCATATTTTACAGTGAGGGAGAAAGATGACTTGAATTACATTTATTTTCCAATTGTTAAATAAACAAAATCTAACTCTGTGACTGATTTTCCTACGCCCTCGTTGTAACCATCAACTTACAATAGAACCGAACTTTTCCTCACAATATAAATTTGCTCAGCCTCTTGATCGCGATTACGTCAGAATTTGATTAGTTGGTTTTCAGTGAGAATAAACTTCTTGAAGTATATTGTCGTTTCATATTGTGGTATTATTAAAATGATTAATTGTCTTATTATAATTATTAAAATACATAGGTTAATAACTAATATATTATTATAACTATATACATAAATAAGGAAGATAAATAAATATGTTTTGTATAACTTGAAAGAAACTTGAAGTTAAGTATAATAAACATATTCCTTGTGTCAATACACCACTAGGTTATCTTGCAAAGTATTAGTACTGACTAGCTCTCACAGAGTTGCCACGTGCACACTTTAAAGATACATATTTATATTCTCCATTAGTTTAGATACACTTAGTATCAAAATTTGTTCTATCCAATGAAGTAAGACAAATTGATCCAGACCCTTCTCAAGTTAAATCTTAATGTCAATATGACGTTAAGCACGCGGTGTCAAGAGAAAATGGCGTAAACCTCTTCGGCCCGTGCTGTCTGAATACATGTGGTTATATTAGATCCGCATAAAATAAGAGAAATTTTGTGACGAAAATGGGATTACTTTGATCTTATTTTTATGTTTTGTTCTTATGAGTATATATGGTACTTTTTAGGTAATATAAATATTTGTATTGGTTTAGGTGCTCGTAACTTTAATTTGTCTTTATTTTTATTTACTTATTTATCAACTTCATAGTTACGTACACATGGCGGATTTGTTGCTACAGTAGTATTCTCTTCCAGTCAATCATAACAATAAGTTTAGAATAATTACTTGGGAAGAAGAAATATTACTGAAAATATGATGAGGTATAAACTATCAATAGTACACTTAAAAAGACAAAAAATTATAAAAGAAAATATTAACTAGACTTAGGATGCAAAAAAGAAAGGACAAGAACGCCGAACGATTAGAGGTTTCAATCGATGCTTCAAAACATTTATCCATGTTATTTCCTTGGTCTAGGATCTAGTTCATTCCAAATTTTGCTGCTACTATCCAAAAGAATTTATATAAGAGAACATAGTTATGTATGAGATTAAAAAGGGTGAGAAAGTTTTCAGAGCCTAACCCAAGGTCGTGAGCAGACAAATATTTTTATCTGGCAATGAGATAATTTGGTGTCTCAGGAAGATATTGTAATTTTATTTTTAGATGCATCCCTCGCCTGCCTCTTTCTTCTATATTTTTTTTCTATTAGTATTCTTTTAAAACTGTTTATAACTTTCAATTAAATTCTGATTGCTGTAAAATTATTACTGTGTAAATCAAACATTTTAAAATATTTAAATTATATTTGGATTTGATGTTTTTAACTGTTTTCCAACTAGCAGACCAATTAATTTTTTGTACATAATGAGTATCAAAAGAAAAAAATACAGAACAATAAATAAGGACACATCTGGGAACATAGGAGTATAGTAACCATCGCCATTATGGTATAAAACTATTTAATGGTTTGAGGTAACTTGCAATTTTTTTTAGCATTATTTACTTACATTTATTTCATTTCATTAAAACAACGTAAATTTTTAGGCAAGATTTTTTTCGGATTTTTTCTCGAAATTATAAGATGAAAATAATCTACAGCATTTTTTGATAAGGACCTTTATTACGGAGAAATAATTTATTTTTCAGTAAAAATGTATTTTTATTTCAACATTTGGTCATTCCTGACTACGTTTAAATATTTAATATTATAAATATAACTTCTTCGTAAACAACTTAAGGGAAACGCCGAATTAGTTGAATTAACGTTTATCTTTCTGTGAAATAATATTCCTATCGCTCCTTAGTCAAGACTTAATGAGACGTTAGATGCGTTGCTGCGCGGCGATCAACGTGCGTAATTGCAGGGTTCTTAAGTCCTTGTGGTAAAGTTGAAATAGTTTGTATCGAGAACGGTATGAAATACAATTTAAAAAGTTTTTATTATCGTATTATTTTCTACTCAGAAATCCACAGAAACCAACTTTCCGTACTATTTAAAAACATCCCTTGTATGAGGATTTATTTGCTCAAAATAGAAGACTTGATGTGAAACTTTTCAATAGGAAGATAATGACCACAGTCAAGTTACTATTTGACCAATTCAAAGTCAGACCAACATAAAAAATATACAAGTTTCTCTTGAAATTGAATTGAATGCGCCTAACTTAAATTGAAGTAAATCAAATCTGCGTACTTTCGAAAGTTTTTAACAATTTTAATTAAATCAGTAAAAAAATATATAATTCGAAATGGTACTCAAATACAAATGAACATGAAATCAAATACAAATGAGTTCTTCTCAACATCTCGTCATTCATAGCGAACTGATCAATTCTGTCGTCCATTTTATATATTATCGGACAATAATTGAATGACAGCGTAAAGAAGACTTACATTAAAAAAAAAGAAAACACCCTCCCAACAATAATAATTTTATAATCAATTGTTATAACCAGTAGTAAGGACAAAAAATATGTTGATTAACAGAAATGGGAATTAAAAATTAATATACTTCATTTATCCCTAATGGTCGACATAACGAAATAATAGTTGAGTAATAACGTATAATAGTTGAGTAAAATTTGTCGATAAAACTATAAAAGAAAACGTCAGTTGTACTATAAAACTATAAGGGAAAACGTCAGCATATTATTTTGGTTTATTTATTAGGTTAATATATTATTTAGGTTTTTCTGAGCCCAAAAAAGCAAAGACAGACACATATTTGTTTCGAATATATGTCTGTATATTTTTTGTACATCTATTTGTCTATTTGAGCATTACGTAAAAACTACTAATTTTAAAATTTGCATTAAATGTTCACAGTCATAATTCTTAAGATTTAAACAAAATTATAATTTTTTTTAAGAAACTTGAAAACCAATTATTAGAATTCAGTAAGACGGAATGTGTGAGCTTAATATTGATGAATAGATATTGTAGAAACTATTGTAGCGTTTCGGCTTAAAGTTCAAAATATGTTATGAGATACTTTTATCCGGTGAAGGATGTTTTGATATTCAAACTAAAATATATATTATTTTGAATTCATTGAAGGGTTTGTTTACGATGAAAACATTATTACCAGAGGAAAATTGCAAAGCAAGAATATACGAGTAGGCAAAAGCCAGCAATTAACAGATTCATGGTTCAAACAAATTCAATGTTAAAATTTTAATTGGTTAATAAAACAAATTAAACTATTCTCCTTTATACAGCCACTGGACAAAGAGGTGATGAAACTAGTAATCATATAGATATATATTAATATCCTTTATATTATTTTCGAAGTAATAAGGTAATTATAGTTAAATAAATAAATATTGATAATAATGTTAATAGTAATTACTGAAAAAAAATAGTAGTGTTGAATGGCGACTTCAAAAGTAATAAGAATTTCTAGGAAAAATTTATATTTTTATAACTATTAACAATGAAAACTTTAGGAAAAAGGGCTTTACATTTTCATCTCCGCTATGGGCGTTAAAGAAATTTCAAGTCTCGTCTAACCCCAAAATTATCCATAAGAGTCTAAAACGGTTTACGGAAGATATGATTTGCAGCTTAATTTCGCTTTTAGATTATCATTATATTTATTCTGTTGCGTATTTTGAAATAGACAGTGTGACAGACATATATATAGATATATATATATATATATATATATATATATATATATACATATATATATATATATATATATATATATATATATACATATATATAGATAGAAACTGCACATGTATATAACAAATAGACAGTGTTATAAACCCGTGCGATTTGTTTTCAGGGTAATAGCATATTTATGAAAATTTAAATTTGAGAGTAGAAATGTGTGATACGTGTTGCTCTTTATGAAGGTAGAAACAACATTTCAATATAGTTTCAATATGGTAATTTATTTTTAAACTGGGAATGGTTTTTAGATGAATTTTCAGAAATAAATCTATCAGAGAGATCTCGATTTTTAAACGTCTAGGGAATTTTACTATATGTTCATTATTAATTATTATTGATCCCAGGCACCGAATTGAAGGTCACAATAAAGTTTTTGTATTTTATGTAGGTAAATACGGAACATAATAAAAAGCAGGCGCCACCTTTTTTATTCAATGGTAATGAAACTTGACAAAAAATGTCTACATCAAAATCTAGATTACGTTCGCAGATGGGAAAATTTGGTCGAATGCATTCAAAATGGTGGTAAGTCAAAGTGGGAAGAAAGGTTCATAAAAAAATCGAGACTAAGAAAAAAGAAATGTATACTCGAAGAATCTTTTTCTTTCCACAAGGAAAATGCATTTAAGCTATGGCTGGATATTATTAACTTCCACTCTGCTGCTTTGATAATATTCGTATATAATTCCTTATTTTGAAAATATAATCTAATTAAATTAGAAACATACATAAAAGCAATTAAATAACATGTGTCATTTAAAGCTTGATAAAATATTGAGTAACGTAATAATGCATACTCATGTAAGGAGAGTTTTTTTTCTTCAATTTGTTAAAATATGGTGTATTTTTTAAATTATTATTCGTTGTTTATCCTTATAAAAACTGCTGCGTAAATTTGTTTATGTAATCTTAATTTACGACAGAATTGATCAGTTCGCTATGGCGTTTTATTTTGTTTGTTTGATCAACTTGAGATGTTGAGAAGAACTTTACTTCGATTTCACTAAAAATCGACCGCGATTGGGTTCATTTATATTTGAGTACCATTTTTTTATTCTGGGTTAAAATATAAATATCATGCCATATTAATAATAAAATCTAATACGCTTTATAGAAGTATAAATTACAAGATTCACAGAAGATATAGAATTTGATATGGTTAATTGATACCGATAGGTAAGATTTTCCTGTTAGTTGTAGTATTTATTGAAAATTTAAAATATTTAATGTTGAGTTTTTACAATTAAAAATAATTTACTGTTTTCGGATCGTTACTTAAAAAAAGAGGGCAACTATTAGCACTTATTATGCGAAACAAACTTTTGCAAACCTGCAAAATATCGTGTAATACCACTGGTATTTTTAAAACTATTACTTGCCTTTTTACCGTTTATACTTTTTTTTATTATTTTTATCTAATGAAAAGTTAGAAAGTAACAAAGTATAATATTTACCTATAAATTTTAATTTATTTTCCTTCTTAAACAGAAAGAAGTGCACATTGACCTAGGCACATTTGTTGGAAAGTAGAAAAAGAAAATGCTTCGTCAAATTCGTCTCTTTCTATTTTTTTAGGAATAGTATACTGCCCTCTTTAATATAGAGAGTATTGAGCGATAATTTAAAAAAAATTATGCGTCCAAAAGTAATTATATCGATATAATCATTTATATAGTTCTGCCAAAAACCGGTAATTAAAATTGAAGTCATAGTTATGAATTTTTACATAATTCCACCCTTTAAATCCATTTAAAGCTCCTATGGATAATATATAGGTAGAAAGTCTACTATAAAAGCGATTGCAAATTAAAAAAAAAAGAATCCTGAAAAATTTTGAAACCGGCTTTAAACAAAATTCCAAATCTGTCAGGTGAAATACATTATAACACTATTTAAAACAAGAAAAATTGTGCTGTTTTTGATTATCATAAAACGATGAACTTTATAATATTTGTAACTCAATTATTACAATACAAACATTTAATAATCCTTTGGAAACTGAATTACCTAATATTGATGAATCATGTATTGACGCTTAATATACTTTAAACGATTTGCGTTTAGTAATTAGTCTAAGTGTCGGTCATTGCGTGAATATCGAATATTATGAAAATAAATATATGTAAATTGGTCATTTTCCTCGTCATCCACTTAAATAAATTACTTTTATTTTTCAGTTTTAATTGGTTGGTAATTATATCATGTTTCATAATTACTTCCATTGTAAACTTTAAATAAACTTGAATAAATTAAAAACCTATATGCACGGTTGTTCGATAAACTCCAACACCAGATGCTAAACACTTTACCCGAAGTGCTTGAAGACACTTTAGGCATACTTATAATTTAACATTAATGGTTGCAGGAAATCTCATTGTTTTTTCAGTCTCAACTTGATTCCGCTTTCTCAATTAGATTTAATTACCCAGCTATCTTCTTTTGAAAGTAAAAAGACGTCTATTTGCTAAAGCCGTTCAAATATGAAAAAAGCTCACTTTAAAATAATTATAGTTTCGTTTAATAAATTTAAATGATAAGCTCCAACGTACTCATTAATTTTATTTCCCTCAAAATTTTCTATGACCTAAGTCGCTTTTATATCAACACGGTCTACGGGTAACAGTTTGAAAAAGAACTTGACGTCTTTTTCATTAATGTTTTTAATTAAACATTTAAGTCCAAGAGAAGATTTTGACGTATGTATATTACATAATCTAAAGGGCTACAAAATAATGTATCAGCTATGGGCTACTTTATTATTAATTTAAATGTACTTTTTCCGAAACTTTTACTGTCATAGGATAGCGGGGCAGATACCAAGATTGTTTTTTTGATTGTTTCTGGAATCTTTAAGGTTTTTTTAAGTTAAACTTAAATACAATAGACTTACTTATCTAAGAAACTGTATTTCGTAAAAGTAACACTGTATATTAACAATATCTTACATTATGTATAATAACATGATGAAAATGCTTATGTATATGTATTTACATAACAATGGTTTTAATGAAGTTGGCAAACATTCGATAAAAAATACAGTTTTTTTATAAGGCATTGCCGAAATATTTTTTTCAAATTTTTAGAATTTTATGATAAATTTATTTATAATATAATATTTTAAATCTATCAACTACGTGGTTAGTATTTTCCACAAAATTTAGGAAAAGTAAATTAGAGAACGTGGAGATAATAGACCAAATTTTATAACTCGTGGAAAAAAATTACAATTATTTTAGGTAGAAGTCGTTGAAAATTAGAACATTAAATAAAGGGACACTTAAAATTTCATCGACGACAAAAAGTCAAATTGAAATGACTATGATTGTGATTTTAGTAATTTTTTTTACATGCAATATTTTAGTTTGGCTTTACAGGGAAAAAAAAGAATGGTCATCTTCTAGTGTTTATTATAGTATAATAATATTGTAAAGGTTTTAAACCATAATTGTATTAAATGAAGCCTTAAATGATTTTAAATCTTTTTGCTAATTAATTTATCAGAAGTTCGTAAAAGCCGAAAAATGTAATTATCATGTTTTTTATTAAATAAGTTTTGAAAAATATGTCTGAATATATTGTTCCAGAGAATTTATTTATATATTATCGAGTAATATTAATTTCGATGGACTTAAATACGTTTATTTGAAAATATTGGATGTATAAAAACTAATAAAATATAATATTATTCTTTTTCCACTGCCCCGTACAAAACAAGTCCCTTGCTTATGCGCTGTTCAGAAAGGCAGTGCGTAATAAAAAAAATAAAAAAGATCAACAAATCCCACTGAAATCGATAACGTCAACTCACGTTCCTCATACGCAGCGTTAATTAGTTTGCTCCTTAATAAATCACCCGACCTTTTTGTCAAACTTACATGAAGAATATTGCCGAATACATGAGCTATTACTACTGAAATAGACATAATTTGATAAATGTTAACGAATCTTTTGGGGAATAAAATGCAATTTTTCTGAAGAATCTTTTAGTTTTGGCTAAAATTATAGTTGGTTATGAATAAGGGAAACTTATATTTATACTTAGGCTATTGATAATTTAGGAATTGCATAAAAACTATAAATTACTGCATTAAGATATGAGAATATTTACCTAATGGATCTATCCATTTTTAGTTAAGGATTAAAATAAACATATTAGTATATATTTATGAAAGTTACCCTCGAATATGCTGCTGGAATTGTTCGATCAGGCACTTGTCCGGAGTTTTGTGAAATTAGATAATCATTAATGCTGTAAGTATAGAAGGTCTATCAATTTCGTTTATTTCCTGTTAATTTTCTTGTTTACTTTTATTCATAAAATGTACTTAATTTATTGCAGTGTGGATTATTCTAAATATTTTTCTGTTTACTACATAAGAAACATAATTGGTGTTAACTGGGCTGTTATCCAAACAGATTCTCTATCATAGACTCGGCTGAAACCATAACCTGTTTTAAGGACTTCTATCACCTTGCAATGATAGGTTTACACTACATTTGCGTATTCATTCAGAATTATGGTAATGATTCTTAACTAGTAGTGGATAAACATTGTGTTAAGATGTAGCTACTTTGTCAATTTATTTTGATTTGGATTAAATCATGAGTTGAAATAAAAGCAAAGGTTAAAATGAATAAATAGCGAAAGGTGAAATTAGAAAGTTATTACTGCTTGACACAATTTATTTTTAGCAACACTAATTCCATTTTTTTTGCAGGGAGTCGCTAGGGGAGTGCTTATGGCCAGGAGAGAAGCGGCCATACGATCCACCCTGGTGGGCACGCCTAGCCTGGTCGGCAGCCTTCGCAACCATGTTGCTAGTTGCTATAGTCGGCAACATCATTGTCATATGGATCGTTTTAGGTAGGTCATGCAAATGATAAGAGAATAGGGCAGTGAGAATGTGAGAAGGTAAAAATAAAAAGTGAAATGAATTAATTGCATTTCAATTTTCTTTCCGTTACAATGTCAGCATAATTAAACCACCTTTGTCAATTTAGACGGAAAACATTATTTAATAACCTTGAAAGTATAATTTCGAAAACTTGTTCGGTTATTTTTTAGTTGTCTTTAATGAGTTATCTAATTTTAAATTTCGGTGACACATAAAAATAATAATCAAACTGACTATTTCTCATTTCACAGGTAAAAAGTCATTGAATTTTAATTAAATATTGTTAAAAATAAATATTGTTTTATAATAAATAAGTAAACATTATAGTAATTTATATATTAACCAAATATATATATCCATATATATATATATATATATATATATATATATATATATATATACATATATATAGTTTTCAAATTACTGGTTTCAACAAAAAAAAAATGGGTGATTTAAAATATTAAAAACCTTTATTTAACAAGTCTCAAAAAAAACAAAAAATTAAAAGAGGTATCTTCGACGAACGAGTGTACTTTCTTTTGCCGAAATTATGAGCGCAATTCTTTTTGGCATACCCTGCAATAGGTTTCTAATGATTTCTTAAAGAATACACTCCCATTCTATTGTAATAATTATTTTTAGCACTCGGATGTTCCGTGGGGTTGGACGTAGAATTGTACGTCCTGTTTAAATATATCCCACGCTTTTAAATGTCCCGCAGATGAGGTCGAATATAATTGAGGTCGGAACTTCGTACTGGCCAATCTAATCGTCGAATTCCGACCTCAGTCAGGTAAGTGTCTACTTTGCTCGCTCGGTGTAGTCGACAGTTATTGTCCATGAAATCATGCCTGCCCAAACTAAGACGTTGTCTTCGAAACATATGTCTGCACAATCCTCTCCAGGTCTTCTCAGCACTTTGCGACGACGGTCCTCATAAAATAAAGAGATTCTGGCTTCATTAGAAAATAAAACCCTACTTCACTCCACGTCGACCCATGTCATGTTATTTTAGCCAAGCTTCAATCAATCTTGTAAAACCCTTCTTAGACTCCCAAAAACCCTTCTTAAACCCCCAATCTTAGACTGTATCTAAGACTCGGGGTTTAAGAATGGTTTTGAAGTGTGTGACCAGAAGTCTTCTTCTGACAGCCCATAGGGAAGTACTTACATCTCTCACTTTTCGAGATCGTTTTTTATGTTTGTGTAGGTAGACTTCCGATATCGTAAAGTTTGGCTCGCAGTAAATCGGCCATCCCTGGGCTCAGTACACCGTTTTATTTTCGATCCTGGTCTTCTTTTTAATGAATCAGAGACAGGTTATTTCCAGAAAATTTCACAACACGTTATAGGGCCATTTCAGGATTGCTGCCGAAAATATGATAAATATATAACGAACTTCCACCGCCATGAAGATGCTCGAATTTATGGATGTATTTTAAAGGTCAATACGTAGTTTATTTCATAAAGAAAATAAGAAATTTTATTTAGCTTTTAGAAAATATTAAGAAATTAACATTATTTTTCTTAAATTTTTTCTTTCAAAATATTATATGTACATATATTCATATATATTTATATAAGTGCATGCATGCGTGCGCGTGTGTAATAACAGTTACTAACTGTAAACAGACTGTCGGTAATGCTGGGATAACTGGATAAGCCGAGTTAATTACCTTTTTGTGTATATCATTTCGTATTATTTAAATTTATGATATTTCATTGAATTGGTCATTGTTACTCTCCTTTGTTTTTAAGAAAAACTCTATATACTGTTTTTAATATTTTTATTGTTAATATCAACATTTTTAACTTAAAAGCTGAAACAACGTATCTGCTAGAACCTTCATTTATATTTAATGAAATTAATCGAATTTTCTAATATTTATTAAGATCAACACGTTATCGTATATATATATATATATATATATATATATATATATATATATATATATATATATATATGTATAAGTAAACTTAAAGTTCATTTCTATTTTTAAAGAAGAAGTAAGGTTTCATGTGAAAAGTTATGCCATATTTATTACTATTGTATATACTACGAAATCGCGTTTTAACATTTTTTTAAATTTCAGTTTTAACTTGCGTTTAAGGCACTCGAAAATATATGACAATTGAGGATGCGTTCTCTATTTTTTAAACAAAACGAAAAATCAAGAAATAAAATAAAAAAACGAAAATGAAACTTACTGTGATATTTCGTATTATTTTAGGAAAACGTTTTCTTTTCTTATGTCTGGAGAAAAATGCTAGGCAATATATTTTCGTAATCAACAGTAATATGTAATATTTACAGAATTCAATAAAATCACTAAACATCGTTAAATTTTCAAACTTTTGTATACGTCTAAATATGTTGGGATCTTTATAGTGTGAGTTCTATCAGCAAGTAACAGATTTTTTATTTTACGTGAGTCAGTCTTCGAATACATATATGAGTTATATGAGTCTATTTAAAGCACGAGTAATAGTGTGATTAAACTTTAAATATATAATTAAACTTTTGGTTTGATGGTTCTTGCTAACAAAACTGTTCCTTTTTTAAGTAGTATATAGAAAATAACTGTTTACTATGTTCCCTAATCCTAAAGTGGATTGTATGTAAATAGTTATATACGATATTTTCATTAGGTTTTACTTTCGGTTTTTGTAATAACACAAAATATGTGCACAAATTGTCCTGCGATCAAGATCGTTAATTATGTTTTTTTTATCATTAGCCCACCGTCGTATGCGGACAGTGACGAACTGTTTCCTAGTGAACCTGGCCTTCGCAGATCTGTTGATGGCGATTTTGAACGGTGCGCCTAATTTTGTGTTCCTCTTAAGCGGACATTGGCCTTTTGGGACAGTTGCCTGCACTGCAAGCAACTTTGCCGCCAACTTGACAGTAGCTGCGAGCGTATTTACACTCGTCGCAATGTCACTTGATAGGTAAGTGAAAGTTTTTGACTTTTCTTTAATTATACTTTTAATTTTTTTTCAGGAAATATTATGCATGATCTTCCAGAAATTATTGAATGACTTTCAAACTGTTTAAAATGCCTATCTTTAATAGAGTCCTAAAATTTAATAATGTAATGTAAGCATTTTCAAATTTTTCTTAAAAAATATTTTATAATTTTGCAGAATGAAGTGGAATTGTTTTAAAGATTTATAATAGTAAGACTAAATTTTAGGTGTACTATACATATATTTTAAAATCACCCAAAAGTTGAATTGTCATTCAGGAATATTAATTTTTAAGAATATAATAAAAGTTTGTTTAAAATATTACCTTGATTAATAAGATGACCCTTGTGGTATGTAACAGTAGACGAACAGTCGGACTGTAATTGATAATGTGTTGGTAATTGACTTTACAAATAAATAAGTGACTTCAGGAGTTTCAACAAACTTACTCTTAATTTTTTCATAATTTGTTTTCGTTCGAATTAGGTGGGACAAAATTTCATGACATATTTTGCTCTTACACATATTTATTTTAAAATGTCGAATGGATTATTTTAAAATTAAAGTATTCTCATTATATAGCGAGTAATTATTATTTGTTATTACTTTGTAATGTACATATCTCATGTTTGAAATAATATGCAAACAGAAAATATTCCTTTAGCTATGGATTATATTTGGTAAATCCATTTGCACCAAAGGCGCGCGCGTGCAATTAAAAATGACTATCACCAAATACTTTGGTAACTTATTCTTATAGTAATCATAGTATTTGCTGTCATGTTTTTATCGCTGTTAAGGTGATATTATGTTTTGACATTTTGTTGCGATATTGTCCTTATAATTTTTGGTACCACGAGAATTATATGTAATTTGATTAAATAAATCACCTTTCATTTTATTTTTAAAAGTGTTGTTATTACAACGAATATTATGTGATATACCTAACCAAGTAACAACAAAAAATATGGGCATGGGTTAAATATAAATAGTATTGGGATTCTAATTATAACAATCTTATATTCGATCGGCGATTGATTTTCGTTCGAGGCGCCCTCAGGCAGTTCCGAAACGAACTCATTCAACAACTTCAGCGGGGTATTTGCACCCGAAAATTCCAAAAGTTTTGACGTTACCTTTTATCAACTTTGATTAAAAGGTACATCGTCTTTACCCTAAAAGTTTGGAATATTTTTCGTTGTTATATGAACTATGCCTATAGGATTTTATGTAACTGGCAATAATTTATTTTAACTAATCTTTTCTAAAATTAGTGCTATGATTTAGTGCTCTAATTCAACTTTAAAATTTATTTATAAATCTTTTATTAGTACACAAATCGTAAACTATAATGCATCTATTAATTTGTCTTTCACGTATATAGAGAATGGCCAGTGAAAATATAATGAAAAATATATACGTACACGAATTACGTAGTATAGAGTTATGTGAAGAATTAGGTAATAAATTACTGAATCAATTTCATTATTTATTCAAAGAGCAAACAGAGAATGAAAATTGGTCTACAGAACAGGTGAAGTTCGTGTTAAAGGGTAGTTTATTTATGGGGGATGGAAATGCAGATGAAAATAAAAAACTGAGAATATTTTTATAGTATTAAATGAATCAAGAACGATTGCTAATATATAACGAAATGTTGATAACAACAATAATATATGATATCGATTTTGCTCAACAAAAATAAAAGCAAAATAGATTCAGTGGAAATAAAACATTTCAATATATAAAACGATATACAGATATTTCTTTAATTTATAACTTTTAACAATTTTAAGATAAGCAGATAATTTAATATTAAAATATTTTATAATTTGAAAAAATTGAGTTCATTTCCAATTAAAACAACGATATTGAAATTGTTTCTTCAATCAACTCAAGTAAATAAAATTATACGATCGTTATTAAAATACAAGTATAAAAGCACTTTTGCTACCTTTGCTTTTGAAATCGTAGGCCAGAAAGGAAATAATGAAAAATACTCGAGAGCGCAAAATATTAATAAATATAATGGCAAACTTTATAAAGCACCCAAAAAATTATGCTCATATAATAAATTTTTGTACATTTACGTGATAACTATAACATATTGCAAGACGAAAATTTCAAGCTTGAAGGGAAACTAAAAAATTAATCTGTTAATTGCAAATAGAAATCACATTACAAGTGTTTCCATAGATTTGGGTAGAAATAAAAATTCAAACAATAAGCATAGCGTTTCAATTAGTCTGCTCACAAATATTAATATTGTTTTTAATAGACGTAGAAATATCATGAATTTCTCAAAAATAATTTTGTTTTATTAACCTAATTGTGTACTATTTTACATTTATCCCATTTTTTTAAATTCAGGGTGTCAGAAATATTAGAGACGAAATACACGTTCCTACGAGATGGTATCTTTAACACAGACCTGATGCAAAACGGTATGAAATGGAAAATTTATAGTCTACCAAATTTTTGTTTTTCTGTGAAAAAATTTCAAAATATGTTTACACTCTACTCAGATAACTTTTTTATCGGTATTCCAAATAGGAAGTATGCCCATTCAAGTACAATACAAAATTAAATGATTTCATGCATAGGACCAAAAAATTATATGTTATTTGGTAATTTTAAATCATATTGTTTGATTTAAAATTTCGGAGTCTCCTATACACCGTCAGACGTACAGACAGACGGAGAGGCGACGCTCGCCGAATAATAGTATTCGATGTAAATCTTTCTGGTGCGAACCTTTAAAACGAATTAGAGTTGACTGTAATTGCACTTGCTAAATATTTTATGCATTGCCTACATATAAAATTCACATAAACTTTTAATCGTTTTGCTATTTTTTAGTTTTAATTAAATACCACACTTTTTTCACGTTGCAACTAACACGATTTATAACATTGAATATATTTGGCGTTAATTTTGTAGAAATTCATTATTCACAATTAAATGAAACTACGTGATGTAGTATTATTTCTACTATCTTTAATTTCTTTACCACGACCTAGGTTTCGTTGTATTACAACATCTTCAGGTGGGATATTAGCAAAGATCTTTGCTTATATCCCACCTGAAGATGTTGTAATACAACGAAACCTAGGTCGTGGTAAAGAAATTAAAGATAGTAGAAATAATACTACATCACGTAGTTTCATTTAATTGTGGACGATTTATAACATTAATTTTATTAATTTTACATGTTTTACTTCCTTAATTAAAACTTCAATTTGAAACATATTCTGTAAAAAGAAGTTTGACCAATAAATAAAAATATTTATGGCTCCAATGTTAAAAATAATTAAAGCGATGACTAGATTAGTTTCTTCAACGGACAATAAAAGCGCGCGAGCGTTATCACTCGGTATTTACTTTAAAATACGTCGTTATTTGAACCTTTTCACTTCTATATAAGATACCTTATCTCAAACAGTTACATTTCGTTATTCTCATATGAAATACGTGAAAAAAGAGTGTGAAAATAGCGAAATACACATTTCCGGCAGCCATATTACATTTTCCACACGTTCAGAATTATCTTGATTTAAAGAATTCAATTTGACTGTTTATATCGCACCCCCGAAATTTTAAAATTTCGTTTCAATTTTGCACGATTTTTAATGTATACTTCGGTACGTATTTTTGCCACATTACGATTCATATAATAAATACTTTTTTGTCGAATGAGTAGAATATAATGATTTGATATCATTGTAAGTAAATATAATTTCATTGAAAGAACACGATTAATAAACGCAATCATGTGCGAGGCGGGTACGAAAAACTAGGTTATTACACCTACGTTCCCTTTTCTATAAATGTATTTCCCGTGGTTATAAAATCACTTGTTAATTGTCTTTACAACTAACCTAATGATTAATTTATGGTTATGACATGAAGTTTTCCAACTTTTGAAGTAAAAATACTCGCATTTTAATGTATTTTTCTATATTTTGCTATTCCAGGTTTTGCGATATTAGGTTAAAGACGTAAAAAGATTTTAATTTAACTTTTCACAACTAAATAAAATTACATGATATACTTTATTTAAATTCTTTACCACGACCTATGTTTCGTTGTATGACAACACTTTCAGGTAGGCAATTTGTAAAAGATTCATCCAATCATTTTGTGAATTTTATGAAATGGCGTTTAAACCAAAAGTATTTGAAATTTAATAGTCTTCAAGTTTACGGTCTGATATTTTAACAATTGACTGATTATAAACTAATTTAAAAAAGCATTTGTAAATAACATTAATTTTACGAAATTAATTTCAAAAAGAAATTGTATAATTTTATCCAAAAAATAATTCATTAATTATTGTCATAGTATCTATAGTTTACAAGGTATTTAAATTTAAAATTTAAAGATGGCGAATTTAGCAAAACTCTCAGATTGCACTGTCAATCGTATTGCTATACCTCTATTACCCGACTGGGAAGTTTCTTTAATATGAAAATCAATTGGATTGAAATCTATTTACCTGTGGGAAAGAGACGATAATACTAATAAAATGTTTTCACATAATTTACAGATGCACACTTAGCAAAGTCCTTGTTCTCGATTTTAATTTACAATTAAGGTAAAAAATACCTTGTGTGTATACATATTTATTTACATGTAAAATTTAACACTGATTTGGTATGATAAAAGACAGGTATGAATACTACTTACTTGATACTAATGCTGAAGATATTTCATGAAGAAAAATAACGAAAAATTAAACTAAAATTCCTTTTAAATGCATATCTGTATCTATCAGACAATTTGGGTAATTGTAATTATTTTTTAATATTATCTTGAACTAAATACATTGACTGCAGTTATCATGAAATGAAGTACCTTTTCTTGAATGGGATAAAGATAATTTACAAGAATTTACGGGCCAAAAATGTTACATTATATTACCAAATTATTTTTATCAGTTATTTCTTTCCGATTGGTCACATTTTGTATTTTTTAAACTGCAGAAATTTTATTAAAACTGTAAATCAATGTTATTGACCCAGAATTTTTCAAATTGTTCTTATCTCAATTCATTTTCATTTTGCTTGCTTTACCCTTAGTGTTAATTTCTTATATTTATGGCAAACATCGAATCAATTAAAAAAACAATTGCTTGCAAATCGATTCAAAAATATATTATCGTTCATCTTAAATCACTCTTATCGTATTATTTTACAACATAAACGATGCTGAAGCAATTTGATTTGGATTATGTTTTTTTACTTACACGTAATTTTTGGAGCCACTCCATTTTAGTGCATGCCAAAGATGAATTCGCCTTCTTATTTTTAGTATTTTTTCATGAACAAAAAGAACAATTTGTATTTACATATTTTTATTAAATTAATATTATTAATTATGTAAGGATTACACAACAAAATTAATATAGACTAGCCCATCCATTTAAAAGTTAGGGGGAAATAAATATGGAGCGATGAGCCATTTCTTTATTTATTGTAAATTAAAAGAACACTCGATACTTATTAAATGAAAAATATAGAAACTACCAAGCAATTAAAAAATAGATTCGATAATTATTTCAAATAATTCTGACATCTGGATGTGGGTGAAAATTTAATTAAAAATTCTTTTTTGTTTTAAACTAATTTTATTTTATTATAAAAGTTAGACATCTGTTCTTCATAGATGTACAAAAATTAAATAGTTCGAATATCTAAAAGTGGGTAAAAATTTAATTTAAAATTTGCGTAACATTTAATTTTCAGTAACGACTCTTATTTGTTTCAAGATTAACCTCTTTTTTACGAAATTTTTTCTTGTCATGCCTTGACTATCTTTGATGAAATTATAATAATACCGATTAAGTATGAGTAGAATACGTATCACGATGGTTTCATGAGCAATTAGGAAGACATAAACGTAAAAATCTTATGAATGTAAAAATCTTTTTTACGTATTGTCATCACAACTATACAAAACTGATGATGTTTCTTAGTGATACAAAAAGGGGAAAGGCATGACATTATTTTCCCTGATTCCATTAGATACTTAGTCGTAACTATCTTATCAAATCAACCCAATAAAATCGTGTATATAAATGGATACTACTTGATTTATTTTGTAAAAATCAGTAAATATTTCGTTCTATATCATACAATTATAAAAAAGGAAATTTACATCGAAATCCTCACCAAACGTATTCAAAGTTATTATTCAGATGAACCAATGTGAATGAATCGTTGATAATTATTCAAAATGAGATAATAATGAGTCATTCATATATTTAGACCATTTCATCTTGGATATTTTTTTTTTAATTATTATATATATAATGACTGAATAATTATAATATTTATAATGTTGTTAAATATCTATTACACGTAATATTATTGAAATACAATTATAGCAAAGTAAGCACTTCAAACAAAAAAATAGTTAACTATTCTTATTTTCCCATTAAAAATTATTTTTAATTATTGGTTTATCACTTAAACTAGTCATCACTAACTAAAGATTATCAGACGTTTCATTAATGAATTGTGAAGTAATTAACGGAACATGAACATTAGTACAAAATATGTTAACCTTACACTGTACTAAATATTGTATTGTATCTTTTGCAAAAAATGTATAAATATGAATTGAAAGATAAATGACAAACAAGCTTCATGCACTTAGATTAAAGTTTTAAGTTCAACCGTAACCTAACTGACAAATATTTTATATCTGTGTCTTTCGCCTCATAAATGAAAACGTGTTTCCCTGAATTATATATTGCACTATGCTTAGTTGCTCTGTTCTAGCGATTTATCGATCATCAATGCCTACTACGGTTTTAGGTATCTACTGTCAGTAGATGTAACTGTAGTTAGCACCAATTATCTTCGGCGATGCCTTTAAATCATAGCATGTATAAGCTGGGCAATTACTGTCATAAACGGAACGGAACGGAACAACAGCAAAGAAAACGATTTGACTAGTTATTTTTAGTAAAACTAAAGGCCTTATGCGTATACCTACATTCCCTAGCTTATTGCTATTATATTAAATCCCTGCTTTCGTAAATCTGTTAACTTCACATTAATAAATTATTCACAATTATGTCATCATTATCAGTTGTTCGATAGCCCCAAGTTTTTGAGAGTTATATGCCAGACTGCTCTTGCTTCGTTTCCTTTGCCCTGATAAATCCATACATTGTTCTAAAAGTGAAATGTGTTTTGCAATAAGACGAAAGTCTTAATAAAAAAATTTAAGGAAAAGAATAAAATTCTAGTAGAACTAAATCCTAGTAAATTGTTACCGTGTAGAAATACGATGGACGATGGAATGAATACGTATTTATACTGTAGATATCCATAGGAAATGAATTAATCTGAAACAAGTTGTTCTGAAAAAAATCAAACCCTTATAAGATTAATCACCTGTCTGTCTATTTGTCTATCCACAGCACAGTACAGTCGTTTTATTTAGAAAGTATAAACTTGAAATTATGTATATATATATATATATATATATATATATATATATATATATATATATATATATATATATATATATATATATATATACATATATATATATATATATATATATATATATATATATATATATATATACATTAAATACATTAATTTAGATTCCGGAACTCATCTTTTTATAATTTGATATAATATAATTTTAGAGGTATTGATTACTATTCAAAAGCGCATAGATACACCGCCCAACTCCGTAATTACTAAAATAAAAATTATGACGATAAAGCGTTGCTGAAATTTAATCTAAATATATTAGAATTATTTTATTTTTGCGTCTAGAAAATATTTGCCAGGTATTATATTTAAAAGGCCAATAAAAATATTAATATTTATTAAAAATTTAACAGAAAAAAATTTGTACCCGTATTTCTTGATAGGTTCCTAAGTATAAACGGTATTCAATCATATTTTTTTCGTCTGTGGTCTATTTTTAATAATATTTCGGAGAGTGGCAATATTATTATTTAGAAAAAAAATTGCACAACTATGGATAAAACCGTCAAATTACTTTTTCTCTTATTTGAAATTGTTTTTATAATCGTGTCTATGCTTTATTGAATTTCGCAGAAATCATCAATTTATTCTAGGAAAATTTTTAATTTATTCGTGCTAAATATATTCATTAAGTTACTTTTTATCAGATTTTTATACAACCAAATAATTAGGTTTAACAAAAAGTAATTATATTCAAAATATTGACAATTGATTCGATTGTCACAGAAATTGAAGGAACAAAGGAAGCTTATATCGAATACATACATCATCGAAAAATATTATATGCGGAACACGTACGACAACAATATCTGCCACCATGCGTCTGCTCGCCTTTGGATTTGTTACCCAAGCACTTACTCCTTCCGCACCACTTCACACTTCACCTCTTACAATGTCCGTTTCGTCAGTGCATGTTCAGGTGGAAAATTTCAGTGGGCGATTTAAAATACACGTTACACCATATATTAATATTTTTAATATTAGTAACTAGGCTTCTAGTAGCATGGAACTTTTAATTATTTTACTAACGTAATGTAAATAAATTTTTGAAAATTTTAAACTTCCATATTTTCTGATTGAGTGAACCGATCATAATGAAGTAAAAAGAGAAATTCTATTTTAAGTTGAAATAAACTACACTCAAATAAGGTCACAGGTTACGTGTTGTACATTACTCTACAACACGCAAACATACAAATAGAAAAAAAATTTTAAAAAAAGATATATTTGTGTTCCATTAATTTTATCACATACCTTAAACCATTTTTTCATAAACATATTCAATTTACAGATCCAACAATTCCACAGTTTTATTCTATGTATAGACTTTTTCGACAATAATTCTGGTATCCAAAGAGTCGCATTTGCACTCGTAAAATCTATAATGTGCTAGTAATACTGTATAATTCGATTCTCTGGTTCGATTCGCGGTCGCTCGTCAAGCGGGACTGGAAGAAGTGAAACCTTTCGAGGCTCTGTCACCTATTTTTCCACATGAGATCTTCTTCATCTCATGTGGACACGACAACAATAACAACAACAACAATACTGTATAATATAATTTTTTTAGCGTAACAATGAAATACTCACTTTCACATTACATATTACAATGTTACTTTTTTGGCAAACAAATTTTGTTTCATGTCATTTGACGTGGATACGGTATGTAAAAGGAAGTATATAAAAAAGAAATTGCCGACTTTATGACGGTTACTGGAAGGACCCTAATGAAAAGAGCGATGCGAAGTTCCTTTTCCTTTTGTTTTTACCTAGGTATTTTAGTAAACTTGATTTCCACACTGACCCGAGGATAAAAACTGAGTGTTTACTTTTTTTATTTTGTATATGTCGTTGCCTTAGTAGTTTCAATATAATATCTACATAAAAGACATAATTTATTGATAATAGATCCACATTGATTAAAATAATAATTTGTGTGTGAAATTATTATGTAGCAGCATTTTCATCTAATATTTTGTAATGAAATGTTGTTAAAATATTTACTTACCGGCATTTAAATGAACAGTTTGCTATATTATAGGTTATGAGTTATTTAATTTCTGTTCATGGAGTAGATCTAGACTGAAGTGAAATTAATGATAATTAAGTCTCATTAATTCACTCCAATAACCTTATTACTTGTGCTTTGAAAAATATGAAACAGAATTCACTTTTTAAGTAGATGGACTATTTAGAACCTAGAAAAATTTTAATAGCTTTGATTTAAAAGAGTTTGTCTTGAATACGTCGAAAAAAATTAGTTTAGATTATTGCTTGATTGACTTAATAGGCATGGAGAATTTTATACGTAAAAAGATGTTTTACTATTTTTAATATTAAAAATTCTCCATGAATGTGCTCACTTTGAATGCAGTACACACACACGAGCAAGACACGCACACAAACACAAAAATACACGCACATAAGTAACAACACGTCTGTACAAACGCATCATTAATGAACTATAATTTAACTTTTGCTTTAATGACATTTTGTTGAATATGTATAATGGAAAACTTTAAATCAATCAAAAATAATCAGTTTGAATTATTTGTTTCATTAACTGAATGAGCATGGATAATTTTGAATTTAAAAAGAGATAAAATTAAAAAGATTTCTTGCTCATTTATGTTAAATGTACTCACCGTCAATATAATTCACACGTACGAGCAACACACACAAGCACATACATACGAACGCGTATGTACAAACGCACGCTAAATAAACTATATTTTAATTTTGACTATTACAACATTTTGTTAAATACGCATATTTGAAAAATATTTAAAATCTTGTGTAATATTATACGTATCCATTTTAAATTATATATATATATATATATATATATATATATATATATATATATATGTTTGTGTGTGTGTGTGTGTGTGTGTATACATAAACACACACACATGTAATAAACCAACCGGTGCCGTGGCAAAGAGATCAGCTCGCAGCATCCGATGGAGACGCTAGCGTCGTAACAAAAATGCAGCGAGTCGGTCAACGCAATAATGATTTAGGACTACGATACATTTTGTAACAGATGTTGTGTAATTCTATAAAGGTGAAGAAAATACTTTTTTAACTGTTTTTCTTTTGTTTTTAAAAACCCATGTAAATTATTTATTGAACTTTAAAAGACATTGCTGAAAAATATTGCTTTTTATCTACAGAAAATATTTTTAAAAACCTCTGAAACTGCTAAAATCAAAATTGTAAAAAAAATAGTCGTTACTACCAGTTTACTTAACGTTGAACTAAAAACTATACCAGTTAAACTAAATCCTTCAGATTTTAAGAAATGAAATTAGTTTTGTGGTGAAAAATATTATTAAAATTTATGTAAATGTTTATGGAAATGATACTTTTAAATGTTCACATGTAAAATTGTAAGTATTTAGGTATTTAAGGATTCCCATATGGCAAGTTCTACTCCAACTTAATAATATTTATGTAATGTACATACAGGTACGTGGCGATAGTTCGACCGTTGCGTCACCGCTTAAGTAGGCGAGTGGCAAGAGGCGCAGTAGTGCTTATATGGGTGGGGGGAGCCGTTCTTGCGCTACCCTGCCTCCTCTACTCCGCCACACTAACCAAAAGGTATAATCTCATAATACATGGGGAAATAGCGATCTGTTATTCTCGCATTTCTCCGTCACATTTACTAAAAGATATATAATTGTATCCTACTTGGATAAGTATAACGAGAAGATCGCGAGCATATGTAAATCTCTACTAACGTGACCAAGGGTTGACATAATGTTTTGTCCAAATTATATATGAAGTTCTCGTCATTAACATATATATCGATTCATTTTTCATCAAGACGTGTATATAATGGTCTCAATTTAAATATTTATAATAAATAACAGTCTGTAACTAATGTAGGAAAGGTAAGATTAAAAGTTTTTAGATACAAAAAAGGAACCAAGTAGCAAGTTTATAATTAATTTATTGTTTTTCTATAAAATCCCTGTTGTACTCTTTGTATTATTTCATTCGATAGTACTACGAGAGGAAAAGTTAGCCCAGTTTTTTTGGATGCTTCTTCCATCTCGATTCTGTCGAAGATATTTAGTCATCCCTTCTTCGGCTTCCGGGAATCGTATTCCTGGCAATTTATTTATTCTTGCGAATAAATATAAATATCACAGCGTTGAATTTATATTTATTGGATGAATTACAAATTCTACACACGGCGAATTCAAATTTTCGGTTGTCCCTCTGACTGAGCGCGTAAAGGCGTTGTCGTGATGAATGAGGATTCTACTGCGAGGGCGTTGCTTTTGAAATCAACCTACAAATAAATTACAGTATACGAATCTGCGGTACTATTATTTAATTTTTCAGAACAATCTTTTCATTAAATATGAAAAGATTGTTCGTGCGTCTGAAGAACGAGGCGACCGTATTTTTTCAACATTTCTTTCATTCTTACCTTTTGTAGGCAACTCCTCAGAATGAAACATTTATTGTGCAGACTGCCTCTCAATTTCAGGTTATTATCAGTACATGCGGCTTTTGTTACTAGTAATGATGTTGAATATGGTGTTGAATTTTTCTAACATTTCGCAATATCAATTAACGCGACTGTCTTTCTTGACCTTTGGTCAAATTATGGAGCATCCATCAAGCATAAAGCTCCTGGACGCCTAAACGATTATGTAATTTTTTTTATTTGGCTCATTACTAATGCCCGCACATGTCCGAATTTTCTGACTTATTACTCTTCTTCAGTCTTTACCACGAACCGCACAACATTTATGTAATCTTCAGTTGTCGCTCTTGAGGGACGTCTCTCGTTAATATTACTAGAGACTGTTACAACCTCGCTTGAGCTCATTAAACTAGTTGCGAATAGTACCACAGAATGGAGATTTATCATAAAATGTCAATCGAAGTCGATGGTAACTTTCTTGTTCATTGAAACTACAGTGGAAATCGTAAAAAATCACTAAACCAAAATAGTTTCGTGTTAAATTGATCTTGATTTGATACACACAATTTTCATATTACCTCCATTTTGTAAAACAAATGGAATATACAAGCAAGGTAAAACAAATTGATTATCAAGAGGCTTGGTTTTCGGAAATTGAATTTATTTTTTTATTACCCTTATTACAAAAGGATTATGTTCTGCAAAACATCTCAACGCGGCAAGTAAAAAGTATTATTGCAAATTAGTCCATAATAGCCATGCTACAATCTTCTTTGCGAAATGAATAAATGTAACATAATTTGTTGGGTGTTTTATTTTTAGAGACATTATTTAAAAATAAGCCATTATTGCAAAATAAAGAAAAATGGATTATCTTTGTTTATTCTGTTTCACAAAATCAGCAAAATCTAAATATTTCTAGCCATAATTGTAACTTACCTTGAGCCACAATATTTTAGAATAAGAAATTGGTTCTTGAAACAAAACAGTATACTATTCCAATTTTAAGACTATCTTGAATAAAAGCAATTAAATAAAAGGATCATTCAAAACTTTAAACCTTGTGAAAGTAGTATTCACTTATGTAAATAAATAAATTGATTAAAGACTCTTGACTTCTTTATCAATTAAAAAAAATAGGTGTTTTATTAGATATTTTAAGTTTCTCGATAATTTCAAGCGCTTTCAACTTTATAAAAAATTTTCAATTCGTTTGAATCTATTTTTAATCCATTTATTAAAAGCTATTCCAATTGACTGAATTCATGAAGGTGAAAATTTAAGTTTTTAAATATAAAATATAATTTATTAAGTTCAAAAGTTTAATCACCCTTCTCAGCATAGATACTCATAGTGCGCATTACAATTAGTTTTGAGAAGGGAATAAAGGAATAAAAATTTTCAATATGTTGCAGTGCGGTTTTTTTATAATTTTCTTTGGACAAAACGATTAAAAAATTGTGCTGTTTTTTTGGTTTATTTTTTTATTGTATTTAATGTTGGTTAATTTAATGTAACGTTAGTAATGAAACAGCTTGTTTTTTATCTTTGTTTACGTTGATATCAATATGTGGCCTAATTATCCTAGCAATTTTTAAAATTGACTTGAATTCTTCATAAATTACAGAAAACTGACGATAGAATATTACATTTTTAAACTGGATCACTATTTCCTAATACTGTATCTGTATGCACTTGACTAGTGAAAGTTTGTTATAGAGTTATACCTCGCAATATGATAGCATCACGGTTCACATAACAAATATTAGTCATGATGGAAATAACAGTAAAGGAAAAAATCATAACAACTTATACAAGTATAGGTACATGTAAAAAGATTTTCCTATTTTTTTCAAAAAATATTCAAAGCGCGGACGCAGACTGCATCTGTTACAAATATAATCTCAAAAACCTATACTTAGAAAATAACGATATATCACAAATTTATTTATGCTCATAATAAGCAAATCACACTACTTCAACCGTGATCGTTCCATTAAACATAGGTAAACAGTCAAAGAGTACAAAATTTCGCAGAATTTAACGGTTTCGCCAATTCTAAATTGTGTTATTTTAAAAGATAATCACTACTAGAGAGGACGACTACGACAAATTTCACAAGAGAAATATTTAATGAGTTATCAAGAATTTTAACCCAATTTCCTCTTAATTTTATTCTGTACATAATAAAATTAAGAGGAAACGTGAAAAAAAATATCTACATCACCTGGCATACAAAAGGGGTGTAATGTTAAATACAATACATTTACATAAATAATACAAACCTCTCCCTTACCTGATTTTCTAACTCTTGAGAAATTCCAACAAAAATATCTTGGTTGTACTCGCCATTTCGTTTTCATTGAATAATATTCGTAATATTATTCAATGAAAGGACAATTACTCAATGAACGTATACAATGTATGAATACTAAACGTGCACGCATGTGTATATGATTTTCAAGTACACACAAAAAGTTGATATCGTCTATATATAATAGACGACTATAATAGACAAGATATATATAATAGGCGACTTAATAGCGTAATACGACTTAATAGATATATAATAGACGACTCAGTAGCATGTTAATATCTGCAAAGCCGGCTTTTTTATCACAATTCAATATAAATATAAAAAAAATATTTTTATTTCTGGTTAACTTTTCTTAGCGAATTTTTAATTATGATGGTCGTAAATCAAATTAAATCATTTGATTATTACGAGACATTTATTCGTGATATTTAAAGTAGATGTAAAAAATGTCAGCTTAAAATGGCTACAGCGAAAAAAAATAGAAAGATAAACATGTTTTTGAAGGTCAAGTAAATCTCCTTCAAAAATAAATGGGCAATTAAAAGCAAAGACTCTGCAAGGAGAAACGTTTACGAACCGCCTTGGGGCGATTTTTCCGTTTCTAAATTTATACCCAGGGGAAAATATCCGATGCGTGGAATTCTTTCCATTCGACATGGAACGCTCATCTTTTATTCAGTGGTTGCTAGGAGAAGATAAATCCAATCAATATTTGTTCAGCTACAAAAACAGTTTGGCTAATATTTATGTCATTAAGATTAAAAATAATATGTTTTATATTTATCTATAAATATATATATATATATATATATATATATATATATATATATATATATATATATATATATATCTATACTTCGAAATCAGAGAAGAAATATGGGTGAAAATAATTTATATTTATTTATATATAAATGCATGCACATCCATCATTCAAACAGGTGATTCTTTGCATCGAAATGAAAATATTCGAAGTGTGCTTCTTAATAATATTTTTTTTAAAGAATCCCAAGTGTTTTCTTTAAAAACGGTTGAGAATTGCGTTATACTTCCTAAACATTTTATACTCAGTTGAATGTACATTATCATATGTATGAATTACAAATACGTTTTTGTTACACCTTCTAATGTGTACGTAGGATGTAACGAAGAACGTGCCTATTATAAAAACAAGTGATTCTGTATATCAGAGTCTTTCTAGAAAAAATCGTTTTGAAATTTGAGCATGGTAAAAAAATTGTTCTTTTTTCATTGAAATCGCAACTTTGATACTGACTTTTTCAAAAACCGTAGAGAATTTTCATATAGTTCCTGACAGATACTACTCAGTTAGATGCACAAAGCTTCTTTTACGTCTGTATATTATGGTATATTTATTATAACAGCAATAATTTTCCATTAACAAAAGTGTTATAAAGATATGAAATCGTGTCAGATATCAAAAACAGATTTTCAACTGGTTTCATACTTTTGTCAACTGGTTACAATAGTAACTCTGAAATGCGGATTATTCTAATCTGTTTTGTTATCTTATGTCATAGCACCAAGTTAGGAAATTCAACATATTAATCCATTCTGTTTTCGTAATATCTATACGTGTATTAAGTCAACAGAGAAGGGTTTAAAAAAATGTAATTTTTTTCATTGAAATAGCAAATGTCATAAGGATTTTTTAGAAACAGTTCAAAATATGTATATACTTCCTGAACTCGGATAGATATACACAATTATGAGTAGAAGTAATAAATACGTTTTATACTTCTCTTCATATATATATATATATATATATATATATATATATATATATATATATTCCTTCATTTTGTTTTCGAGGTATTTAAACGTAAAATAAAATAATTAACATAAAACCGTTGGTACATTAACATATGTTTTGGAAAAATTGATTCGAAGGTTATAAATAAATTGTAAAGAAGAAAGCGGCCATTTTTAAAGTTTTCATCAGTCGGTTTGCACGCGTCTCATTTAAAAACTTTTTGTAGACACTTCAATGTTATATAAGTTTGGATGGTAGGAAGGAAATTTTACTTTTACATCACGTAAACAAATTGAAAAAAACAACGTTTTCTATTCTATTTCATTTTATTAGTTTATGTAAAAACTACTGAATAAATACAAATAAGTCTTCTATTTTGTAATTATTAAATGTTGGAAAAATGAACTGAAGTCTGTTATGTATAAATTATATTATCAAACTAGTGATTAGAATAATGAGTAAAGAAGTGTCGGTCGAGTAACAACAATGTAATTGCTTAAATTTTTTGTCAGAATATACTTTGTTTTGTAATACTATAAAGTTTTCCAATTAAATTTGATGTAAAGTATTGAAGTTTTTGAAAATTTTAGTCCACTTGTTAAATATAATTTAGTATTTCACTTGTAACCTGTTTAATATTCCGTTTTATGGTTTAAATAATGACAAATAAACCAAAATAAATCTACAATTTTATTTTTACTTATTAACAACATTATGTTCTAAAAATCAGTCACGATTTAATTTATCGTTTAATTACTTTCTTCATTTTTCAATATATTTTTTTATATGGAACATCAAGTTTCCAGTTTTATGCAGTTCACGTAAATGAAGTATCAGAAAACCAAGTAATTAAATAAAACTATTTACAAAAATACTTCGAACAACATTTGGTATTTGATTTATCCATGGGTTTTTTCCAAATCTCAGGAAAATTATTAACAAAAAAATCTTTTATCTTTTTCGGTTATCAAGTTTCCTTTTTAAATGTCAGTAATAACGCAATAGACAAAGCGACGAATTTTTTAATTTTAAAATAAAAATTTCCCCTAAAACAACTTACTCTTATATTTCTATTAAATAAATATTAATTACATAGTACTTTATCAATTATACGGTATTAAATTGACGAAGATCAGTTGCTAATAAGTAGTAAAAAATTCTATCTGAGGATATTCAGAGAATTTTCCGTAATGAAATCCATAAAATTCATTTAAATATTTATGAAAATAAATCACTTTAAAAAAATTTTGTACGTTTATACTAAAATAATTAACGTTTATTATACCGGAACCCATTCGCTAACACTTCGATGTTTATTATTTTGGTCACACGGAGCAAAGAAGCCAAAAGCAGGAATTGCATTCTATGTATATAATACGGCAATTAATTTTATGCCGTATTGCAAAACGATGACTCGGTTATTTAGAGATATTGTAAAATTTTATACACCTTTACAATCCAATGAATTATAATTCAGTTATTTTTAATTTCTCTGAACGTCACTGAGTCTTTGGAAACTAGCGAGGAACGAGTCGATAGGTTTTAAAGAGACATATTTCAAAATCCCGCTACGACCAAAGAAAGGAAATTTTACTTGTATATTTTAAAGATACATATTTCAAAATCGCGAACGAAGGAGAATCAACGCGCATTAATATCTCTTTTTTCTCAATGTCACAGGTATAAACATGGACAATGGCGACAAGTGTGTTACATGCTGTGGCCGGATGGGCGCTATCCATCTTCGGTGACTGAATACATGTCAGTATTCAATGAAATATATATAGGTATTCCATAATGTATACAAAACTATCATTACACTTATAAATAGACACCACGTAATTGTTGAAAAAATTAAATCTCTTGCTACTTAGAGACACTGACTAACAAATCTAAAAGCGAAATTGATAAGCATCTGAAAAGTAGAAATAAAATTTGAAACGATAGATAAGAAATAACCAATTTTTGTGAAAATTAAAAAAAAACACATCATCAATAAAGGAAATAAAAGATATCGGAGGGCACACGAGGGAGTATTTGAATGATAACTTTGTAAGCACAATAATCTGTAGAAAGTTTACGATTTTACGAAAGCTAGGAGTTAGAACTTAAAAAGGTAAAGAAGATCCTAAAAATTTTTTTAGGATCTTCTTTTCCTTACGATGAAATCTTTTTAATTGATACTCGACACAATTACCGTCAATATTTATAAAATAAAATAAATTGCTTAAATTAAAATAAAAAAAATTAACCCATATCAAATAAAAACTAAATAAGAAGCGCAGTGAAAATATAAAATAAAGAAATCGGTGCCAACTCGATGATTCCCTCTTCTCTCAAATACACGCAGGTGAGTGCTACATTTATCTTGGCACCGATTCTAAAACTCTGTAAAAACAGCAGTATTTTGCAAATTTATTTTTGTTCTGAAACGATATTTTACAGAAAATATTCCAACTTAATATTGGTATTTTGAAAATTTTACACTTTTCTGTGCGCATTTTACCCAGAGATTATTTCAAGTTGGATCAAATATTTTGTAAAAAGATTTTACTTTTCCATTTGTAGCGTATATGATATCATACTTTACTCAGAGTGTCGCAAATTTACTATGAATTTAATATCAATAATATCTCATTTGTTTAAGTAGGAACAAATGTTTGCAGCGATTAAGGAATCTAAGTATATTCTCATACATGTACACACATACATACGGACTAATAAATTACATTTGTTCTTTTGGGTTCAACGTAGTCAGTATTTCAAATCTTTATACACTTTACGTGCTACATGATTTTATATATTCCCATGTATACGTGCTTACCTATAACTTAATATTCGAGCTGCTATAGGTTTTCATATGTACATACCAAATTATATTTTAGTTGTTCCATTCCTTCATATGTATCTGTATATTCTTACCTACCTATTTGCTTTGTTATTATATTGTTTACGTCAAGTCTCGTAAAACGATTCCTCATCAGTGAAAAGTTTTAGTTAATACCACCCAACTCCATCAATGTGCTCTAATTTTATTAAGGAATAGATTATGTCTCCCTTAGTTGGATCGAAACTTAGTAAACTTTATTATTAGATTATAATTAGACCTATGTCATTCAAACTCGATCACGACAACTGTGCCATTTATTATTGAGAAATCCTCTTTGACATATCTCCAATTTCCATGGTAAAATTTTAACCAATTTTTTATGATACTATATTGAGGATATTTATATGAAAAATCATCATTGAAAATAGTTAATTAATACCAAAAATATGACTTAACAATACAAAACTGGCAGTATCATTATAATCTGGAGTGTTATGGCAAAATATATGACCTACAATGCTAATTTTAAAACGACAGGTTCTCAGTCTAACATTTTGAGCGAGCATTACCTCCGGAATATGAGGACTAAGTAAGAACCAGAAGTTTTATGACTGAACCTCTACTTGAGACCCAAATAATATTTTAGAAACTACAGATTTATGCAAGCAGTAATCTTAAAGCAACAATACTGAGGGGTTGGGACTGAAAGTTAAACAGTCTCTTCTCTATACTCGTAATACTAATTTAAAAACAGAATTTAATGGTTTTGGTAGGCAGTACCCTTACAGAGTCAGATTAAAATTATATTGTATGCACCAGTATATATCTACTTACCTATTTACCGTATTCATTTATTGCCACGTCAAAACAGGTTGAACGAGTCCAAATTTTATAAATTTAGTCCTAATCACTAAAGAATTTCTATCAACACTCTTTGGCTCCATCACTGCACATCGATTTGCTAAAGAACAAATTTATGTCTCCCTAAGTTGTATACTATTAGATTACCATTTGACTCGTATCTTCCAAATTTGATTACTGCGCCTATGCTGTTCAATATCGAGGCATTCCACAGTATATATATATATATATATATATATATATATATATATATATATATATATATATATATATATATATATATATAAATATATATATTATAGATTTGATTTTAGAGACAGGTTTCAAGAACGATTATGCGATTGAATAAAACAAGTTTAAATATAATCAATTGTTACAGAGCTCTATCTTTGCAAATATAATTAAAAGAATAAACAACTCGACAATATTTTTATAATTTGAAAACAATATAGAACATGGTCCATATCTTATGTACACATGCAGGTTGCGGAATAATTTGCAGATATGAGTAAATAGTAAATCTATCGCATTTCTAAACACATCCTTATAAGTTATGTATATTGAAAAAAACTTGTATATTGAAGAAAAATCAAGTTTGTCCTGGTTTAAACTATACCTAAAATTCATGTAGCATAAATAATATACACCGTAATGCTTTATACGAAACCGTGTTAACATAGATAAGGTCGTAGTACTTTATCTATAATATAATGCAAAATTTACTTTAAATCAAACATAGTTTTAATAGTTCCCATTTTGCTTACTTAACATCTCTAATTAATGCTTTTTTAAACTGATTTAAATTTGTAATAGACGTGAGTGCGCAAGCTTATAGACTTTGTTTGAATGCATTTTTGAAGTAAAACTTCTTTACGCATGCTTGACTTGGGTAGTAAACTGGTGAATGCGTGACGAGAGCGTTACGAAAAGTGTGATCGGGCGAGGCGAACGGAAGTTGAGAGGGAGATATAAGTTAGTGAAGACAGAAAGAGAGAGAGTCACGTTTCGTATTACTATAGAAACAAGAGAGAGAGGTGCGAGCACACATTTTCCTTCGCTCTTTCTCTCATAGCCAATTATGTTTCGTATATCTAAGACACAGTGCAAGCCCATTGTCTGTATCACACTGTAGGAGCAAGAGAGAGCAGTGCGCGAACACATTTTCTTTCTCTCTTCCTCTCATAGCCAGTGCATGAAATATATATATATATATATATATATATATATATATATATATATATATGCGATTTTGCTAGCGTTACGCGAACGGTGATTTTTTGATTATTTTGTAATTTCATTTCGTTCTTGAACAATTTTATAAATTATTATTTTGTTCAATACATTAAATATTCTACGTTTAAAGTGAATAAAATTGTAAATTTATTTTAAAGTTCATATTTTGTGAATTTGAAGTTTTACTTCAGTCGTGTTGTCTAAAGCACACTCGTTTTTATTAGAAAGCGTAACTTCACGACAACGCTTGCCATTAATTTTTTTATGCAATACATTATTATTTTAAATAAATATGTGAAATTAAATATACACCTCGCAGTTACAACGTAGTCTTCCTGGGCGTAACTTACGTGGTGCCGGTTGCCGCGATGGCGGGTTGCTACGCGCGCATGGCACGCGCGCTCTGGGGCCGCGCCATCGGCGAGCGAACGCGACGTCAGCTCGAAGCTGTGCGAGCCAAGCGGAAGGTACCGGACGGAAGCGCATTTGTATTTAAAATCCTCTTTTTTGGAATCAATAAAGTAGCACATCTGGTATGGATATTATAACTTACATGGTGCACAAGGATGTAAAGTCGCGCGTTTTGTGTTTTCTATGCACCGAGTCTTACACGACGCATATACAACATATGCGTATGTCAAAGGTAATAACACATTACGACGCGTATGTAACTTGAAGTACATACAAGTGCTACTTCGATATCAGATAACACCTAATTAGGATCTTCAGTAAATGTCTTAAATTTTTTTAAACGTCATCTTCCTGGAAATCATGTTGTTAAAAGCTGGTATATTTTTGCAGGTGGTTCGTATGTTTCTGTTGGTGGTGGGTGTGTTTGCCTTGTGCTGGCTGCCGTACCACGCATACTATTTGGTGGTATTTCATCACGCGACGCTCGCTTCTGCGCCTGCCATCCAACACGTTTATCTCGCTTTCTATTGGCTCGCCATGTCCAATGCTATGGTCAACCCGCTTATTTATTATTGGCTAAATCATAAGTGAGTCGTTTTTTTAAATATTTTATTAAATTTTGAATTTTATACTGTGTGCAGGTGATACAAGTGTACTTAATTTATAATACCAAAGAAACTTACCATTTTGCCAGATATATTTCTTTACAAAATTATAGATATTTTCGAACTGCGAATTTTTATGGAAAAATTTTTTTAAGTTGTTTCTTACATATATTTCATAATAAAATTAAATAGAAAATCTATAATCCAATGAATACCCATAAAAATGCCCTCATTACGTAGCATTATATAATAGAACTAAAAAAAAATTTAATCTCAGAATTGTAATTGTCAGTAATTTTAGATAATATTTACAGTTTTTTTCGTACAGTTGTATAATAACATATTCATCATTCATAAACTTTACTGGAGACAAACTATTTGCTTTCAAATTAGGATTCCCTCTTTATTTTCAAATCCACTTCGTATTTGAACACAAACTTTTTTCGACTTTAATTTTATACATACAGACTTTCGTTATTTTCTACTTTATTCAAATTTTACTTCAATACTGAAAGTGGGTAAAGCTAGTGTATGTACATTTAATATTTAAAGTGTTCTTTTGTGTGTTCATCCTTCATTATAAAATGAAAGTCATGCGGCCGTGTAGGATAAATAAATCCGTGAATAAACTGATAATAATATTTTCACTTAATTTTTATTCAAAACTAAATGAAACTATGTGATGTCGTATTATTTCTATATCACTTAATTTCTTAACCACGAATGGGTTTCGTAATATGACAACATCTTCAGGTGGTAATTTGTAAAGATACTCGTAGTTCTTTGCACATGCATCTAGGCATTTCTTCGAGGTTGTTGTAAAAATGCTGTCAATTAATTTTTAAAAGTATTAAATTCGCATATATGTGTATATATATATATATATATATATATATATATATATATATATATATATAAACTGTCGAATTTCCGTAATTATATGAGCACGGTCCTGATAACAATTTCCGATCTACATTCGTTCGATAATATTTATTCAGATAATCAGACCCATGTTGCCAGCATATTTGTGTCTATTAAACAATGGAGTTGTAAACATTTTTGTAAATAATATTTTATTTAAACCGATTGTACAATTATATTATATGTTATAATATAGAGTTCTAGTGTCGTTTTATTATCCTTTAAACTTTTAATTTTTCAACAGGTTTCGAGTATATTTCCAAAGAGCCCTCTGTTGTTATTGTTGCAATGATAATGCTCCAGACGTACCCGATCTCATTATGAAGCAGTCCGCTCTACAAAGAACCCTGTCAAGTAAGTATTTGCTAATACCAAATAGTTTATTATATTTTCCCTTCAGCCTTTTGTTTCATTCTCCATGCTCTTTTTAAATAGTAGATGTTTCCATAAATTACAAATACTTTGGAATAAGCTACTTGCATAGTTTAATTTGCTACTGAACGTACAGAAAGTATTTCTAATAGTACAGCTTCATGTGGTGCAGAGATGCCTCCTAGATATGCCACATAAAGTATAACAGATATAGTTATTAAGTAAAACGTAGGGCATATTTCAATAATAATTGTGGTAATGCTGTATATACAGTACTTACACAATATCAAGGGTACGTATATGTGCTGGATATGATGTAAGTTACTGTAGTTGATGTATGGGCGCAAGTTTGCGCAAATTTTTCTCTGCATGTGGGTAAGCTTGCGTGCGTGCGTGTATTCACGAATACATGAGCGTGCTTGCGCATTCCTAGGTATGCGTCCATGTGTGTATGGATTTACATATTTGTATTGGCTAATGTTTTTGAGTATATTTATTTTAACACGATAAATTCAAACTGATCTTCTAAATTTCTTATATTTATTTTATTTACTGACCAGCCTAGAATTATTTTTCTAAATAATTTTTTGCTTGAGCTTATAACTTATTTTTCTCTTTAGTCTTGAATAAAATTATGCTTCATCAGATTAAAAAATAACATTATGGGAAATAAACAATTTGCTAACATATGATAACAAGATGAAAATCATGTTACATGCAATGGGAAGCAATGTTATTAATTGTTTTAAGTCCGTTTTTCTTTTATTTATCCACACGAGAAACTTAAATAATAAGTTTTCTTTAATTAATAGTAACCCAATTGTTAAAACTTTAGGTTTCTAAGGAATTTAAACAAGATTCATCAGAGCACAAAATTCAATTAAATAAAACGATAAAATAAATGTTTAAACAAACAAACCATATATACAGTATATATAGTTTTAATCTACTTATTTTGAATATATTTTTATAAAATTTTACCCGAGAAAAATGCTTTGGAATATTAACCTGCATACCCGGCTACCTGCATAGCTCAAAATATTTCTAATAATTCTAATATGTTTCTAAAAAAAAACCTCTCCAGTTACTTTGTCAATATTACTCATTGTCTTATTTATAAATTGTTGTAATGTACAATTTCAAGGCCCGCTATTTAATCGAATGAAATAATTATATCGGAGAAATTTTCAATATATATCTTTGTTGCAAGCTAATCTCCGTATAATAATATGTAAATTTGTATGTGAAAGTACAAAATAAATACATTAATCGAGAACAGAAGTAACTAAAGTTGCTTACAGTCCTCAATTCCATGAACCCCACCTTGTAAAGTTAAATACAACGGAGGTTAATTTTTATAATCGGCTTGCACATATAAAAAAAATATTCATTATTAGAACTAATTAAAAAACAAACAAATTACTAATAAGTAACGATAAATAATTTTGTATGCAAGAAATATGTTTAGATTTAATTATTTTACGATGAAAAATATATATCATAAATAAAGCCCTAGAAAATCTTGTAACAAGTACATAAAATTAGCAATCTAACTAAATTAGAAATAAAAATAACATACTTTTTTATATTTCGTGTTGAATAATTCGTGGTAATTTTTAATAGGTACAAATATGCTAATTACCCGACACGTTGACGTTCACTAATATTTTAAATGCTGTTTAATTAAAGCCGACTTGAAGACTGGCTTCCTTATAACCCAACATGTGCATACAATTTTTAAAATGTTATCATTTCTTGCAATGCGCAATCAAACAAAAAGGTACCCCACCCTCACCTCCCCCAATTTCTGAATACAAATTATAACTTTATTACTAGTACATGACGAACTTCTCTTCCCAACAGTGAATTGTCCCAAGGAGCAGCGGCGTGGGACAACTATCACGCGCGTATGACACTCAGCGCGGCGGCAGACGCCGTCGCCATCTCTAGTTTATGGTAAGGCAATATATTATAACTACTAAAAATACAATGCTTACAAAACTTCCACGTTATACCTGCTTACAATATTTGATATGATTTCAGCTTAAGGAAAATTGTGATTAGATTTCAAAAATAGGTTTCAGATCCTTATTTACATTAAACACACGTAGTTTATTAAATTTCAAGGCAATTTGTGTTCACATGGTTGTATATTAGTTAACATGGAAAGCTTTCAGAATATAAAAATGGAACCGGCTAGAAAGTTTGTAATTTAGATGTTGTTCAAACAGTCTACGTGGCAATTGGTTATTTGTCTGTGCGTGGTTTCGATGGAACCATTGAGAGAAGCAGCAGGTAAATTCTTCCTTAGATGTCTCTTCCACGGTCTTGTCAAAGTCATCATTTCTTCGGTATCTGGGATTCATATTCCTCGTAGTTCACCGCAGTTATAAAGCTGTTGATTCATTATTTCTACACCCCTCCTAGTCAAATAATTAATTGCTCGTACGGCTGTGTGTATAAGTAAAAACATGATGAAGTAGGACTCTACTGCGTGGATGTTTCTCTGGAAAGTTTTTCAAGACAATAGTCAAACGATTGCTGATATACCAATATACGGTAACTTTTTCTTTTCAGAATAATCGTTGCAAAATAACCCGTCTCTAGTCGAATGAAAGACCCTATTATATCCAACATTTCTTCCTTTCTTCACCTTTGTAGGCAACTTTTCAGCATGAAACATCTGATGCGCAGATAGCATCTCATTTCGAGATTATTACCTTCCGCTGCGCAGACTGCCTCTTGGTTCCGGTTTTAACAGTTTATCTAATTTTTATTATCCGTGATGATGTCGAATACATCTTTTAAGTGACATCCATCGAATATATATATATATATATATATATATATATATATATATATATATATATATATATATATAATATTTCTCGACAGGCAACAGTGTTTCTAAACTTCAGTTAAATTATTGGACATACACCGAGTGCAAACATCAGACGCCAAAATATTTATGTAGAATTTTCTGTACTTGCTCTTGTCACTTTTTAGCATAACCTGCATAATATAGATGTTATTGCGTTATTGTTATTTTGTCTTTATTAAGAGACATCCCTGATCTATATTACTATGCTTAAACTCGTTAAATTAAATGGACTACTGTATTGTAAATAATTACATTGTAAATAATAGCATTGATTGACGCTTCATCATAAAATATTAGACAAAGTCAATCGTAACTTTGCAATCAGATCAAGGCTACAAAGAAAATCTTAAAAAATCAACGAAGAAAAATTTTCTAATGTCAGGTTCATGTTGACGTGATATACGCAATTTTTATGTTATCGCAAATTTGTGAAAACAAATAACAAACTAAATCAAAGTATCTGAATGAACTTCTAAAGAGTTTGCTTCTCGAAATTTGAATTAATTTGTTTATTATCAACGGCCAGTTCTACGAACGCATTGTACAAGAAAGAAGCATAAAGTAGATTTTCCGATTAAACCTTATATTTTCACTTGGGGGATATTATATATATATATATATATATATATATATATATATATATATATATATATATATATATGATTATATATATATATATATATATATACATATATATATATATATATATATATATGATTATATATATATATATATATATATATATATATATATAGATATGTTTTTTTTCTATTTGCGATCAGCCAAAAGCTATAATTAAATTTGTTTATCATCATCAAGGGTTTTAGAGATGCAGCACATCCTATGAAGTGCCATATCATTCAATAATATAGCTTTAAATTGAAGCCAGTTTAGTCCTTCTTAATCGGAATACGCTACCATCGGTACCCATGAGTGCTTTAGCCAAGTGATTTTTGTGATGTTCTAGTCTTTGTTTATACGTTTTACAGTCTATATGCCCTTTGACAGTAAGCATTTCTAAGTATTCATGCACTTCTGCATTTCTTGCAAACTATGGAGCACTAATGAAGGATTTTAAAGCTTTATTTTGGATGCGTTGGAGTATTTCAATATTGGAGTGGCTTGCTCATCCCCAGAGTACACAATGGTTCTATTATGTTTTCATATATCAGAAGCTTATTTTCCAAACTGAATAAGAACTATCTAATCATTTCTCTTTTAGTTTTTTATTGGCTTGTTCTCTTTCGGCTTAAATAAGTTTCTCTAGGTGAGTTTCCTGTCCAGGTGCATTCCCAGGTATTTCACTGTTGTGTCTTGAGGCAGAACAGTTTCATCAAGTTTCACCCGTGGGCAGTCACCTCTCTTTAGCGCGAATGTCACGTAGGTAGATTTTGCACTTGTTTGTATTCTCCATTTTTAAGCCATCTTTTAATTTTTTCTAGATATTCTTGAAGTTTTATAGATGCCGTGTTGGGATCTCCGTGACATGAGAGTATGGCCGGGTTATCGGTATAGTTCGTAGTCATCAGCTCATTAGAATATCCCTGAGGAACTCCAGCTTCCTGAAATATACGGTCCTGCAGGTATGACCTTATAATCATGTAGAGAGTGTGTGGTAAGCACAGTTTTAATTTGAATAGGAGACCCTTATGCCACACACGGTCAAAAGCCTTCTGTATATCCAGGAACAAAGCGGAACAGATTTCTTTTCTTTCTAATGTTTGGCGGATGGTGTGAGCCACTCGATTAATTTGTTCTATAGTTGCATGGTGGGCGTGGAATTCAAACTGATGGCATGGTACCACCTTTTGTTCCTTAAGTATGGGGTGGAGGCGTTGCAAGATAAGGTTCTCAAATAATTTGGATAATACAGGGAGAAGACTTATTGGTATGTATGAGGCAATTTCTGTAGAAGGCTTGTCTGGTTTAGCAACCATATTTACAACAGATATTTTCCATGGAAGTGAGAAATAGTGCAACCTTAGTACTGCATTGAATATAGTCGTTAGGAGAACTATCCCTTTCGTCGGTAGCTGTTTGAGTATCTCTGCCTTTATAAGGTCAAGTTCTGGTGTCTTTTTTATCCTTAGTCGGAGTATAGATTTTCTGACTTCTATTGGTGTTACCAACTTTAATGGTAGCGACATTTGTTGGTCACTGTTTAGAGCATCGTCAATCTCTTTTTCAAGGTACATAGGATCTGGTTCATTAGTTTTAAACAACTCTTGAAGAAACTGTGCAAATAAATCTGCTTTTTCCGATAGTTTTCTGGACCAATTGCCGTTAGTTTGTTTTAGAGGAGGAATGTATTCTTTCGACCTGTTCAGAGTTTTGGTCATCTTCCAAAGGGAAGAAGACAAAACATTTTCAACTTGGTGTGGAGACAGAGTCTTTAGCTTGTAGGGTATTGTCCTCCTTTTCCCTTAGCATCCACTTGAAATTTTTCTGCGCATTGTTGAGTGCCTTTTTGTTCTGTCGATTTCTACTTGTATGCCATTGTCGTCTTAGCCTCCTCTTCGAAGCTATAATTTTTCATATTTCCAAGGTAGTATCTTGGATCTTTTGTTTATAATTAAAGTATGGGGTAGATAACCATGCTGCTTTTTGAATTAGGTTAGTGGCATAGCAAGCGGTGTTCTCTACGTCATCCTCTGTTTTGAGGGGCATTAACAAGTTAGTATTTTTGTCGGTGTAGTCCCGGAAAGACTCCCAATCGATTGTGTTGTTACATGGATACAGAATCTCAGATAACAGTGGTACTCAGCGTGCAAATTACGGGAGTGTGGTCAGAGGAGCCATCCAAACACGATTCCATTTTTGTAAATTTCCGACATTCCTTTAAGTGTATATATATATATATATATATATATATATATGTATATTTATTTGTTATGCAAAACAATTAAAATTTGTTTGACCTAAACAACTTAAGCTTTCATGTTTGCATCCACATTTTGATTCAAGCGGCAACGGTTTAATGAAAGCTTAGTGTTTCGTATTAAATGAAAGACTTTTTTCTTTGTGTTTCATTATGTTGGATCAAGAATCAGTAAAATGTTTCTTGAATGTATGATGATTGCTTGTATATTTACTATGCTTTCAATTATTATTTAAATAAAATATTTTGTAAAGATCAAATTTATTTATGTAGAAATAAAGCTAATAACCTCGATTAATTTTAAAGCTTCGAACAATATCTAACAATAACAGAAAAGTTTATAAAATATTGGAAAATATTAAATCGAAGTAACTTATCTATATTTGATGGAAAAGTATGTTAAATATAAAAAAATATAATAAACGAAAATTCGGTTACACATAGACAATCTTGCAGATTCATAAATAATATACACATATTTTTACACAACATATAATTATATTTACTCGTCATTATTATTACGTAAAGAAGTATAGTTCTTTGATAAAGAAAAAAAAATTAATTAAGTTATAAAATAATAAATTTATCTTGTGGAGATCGTTCGATTACAAGGATTTCAACTTCAACTTCATTAAATTGAATAATTTACAAAAAATTACATTCTATAAGAAATCATAAAAGAAATGGGGTATTATAATACAAAGCAAATTTAGCTATAGTTTGATGACGATCAATGATTACTCGTCATGTTCAAAAATATTATTACAAGAAAAACTTGTTAAATATTTTATGAAAAAAACTTGTTAAATGACTGCACTATTTCACACATCATATAGAATTAAGAACACGTTGAATCTCTTTGATATGTTATATAAAATAATTTTCATTCGGTTGAAAATGACCTAGTCTCTTTTGCTGAACTGCTTAGGATGGATTTCCCTGAACTGAAACAGTAGTCAATTGTCTTGTACAAAATCCACTGATATGCATAGAATTCCATTTCAGGTAGGTCGGTCCATGAAAGTACATAATGTAATGTCTACTACAATTTTACATGTCTACTAATAATAGTAACTAATTTTTCACAAAACTTAAAATTCTGGGTGTGCGTTTTATGTGCCTGCTGTAAGTTTTAAGAGCACTTGAATATTTTTTTTGGTCGAGATCTTTATGTACAGGCTTATTTGACGCGAACACATTAAAATATTTTCGAAAACTAAGATTAATTGAATGTTTAAATAAATTTAAACACAGCTTAAACTGTAGACTTTTTTCTTGGAATCAAAATTTCTTTCATTAGCTAAGCTAAAATAATTCATTGATTTCTTTCGCACACAGATCCAATACATGGCCAAAAGGAACCAGAAAAAGGTTTACGAGATTTGCAAGTATTATATGATATTATTTTAAAAGTAATCTTATGAGTGCTCCCGTTATTGACTTTGTCAATTTGCACTTTATGTGTTACAAAGTAGTTGCAAAAAGCTTAGAATTATGCACTCATTGATTTTCCCTTCACACACGAACACGTCATCAGTACTTGTCAGCTTCTTTGTGGAAGAACTTGAAGTGAAATATTTTTACTCAGCTTTATATAGATTTTAAGGAAGTATATTTATCTTACTTTTGTTTTTCGATACACACTTGAATAAAATGATTCCTGCAAAATTTTAATTTCGATTTTTGCAATAAAAATGACTGCACTATTTCACACATCAAAAGTAATACTCAATCGAGTAGCAGAACGTAAATCACTTCAAAACAGTTTTAAAGCTATGTAAAATATGGCTCAATAGATAAGAAAAAATATATACGTGCTCATTCCATAATAAATGTTTTATCAGAGACCGGTAAAAGAAAATAGCAAATAGATTGAAAGACTTAGATTGAATCACTTTCTACGTAGAAAGTATTCAAGCATGGTCGAACGAGGGTTCGCGGAAAAACCCAGTGAAAAAAGCAAATCAAAGAGAATCAAGTGAATAAACAGAACGAGTGTAGTGAATGTAGAATTAGGTGAGTCAGATACTTATAACAAGGCAGGCAATACTTAGATCATTGAAATTCAGATGGTCGACGAATAAATGTAATCGGAAGTTTTTGGTTGACTCGGAGTTTTTTGAAAGTTAGAGTTTTCATAGAATCTCCTCAAAAACAAGGAATAATTGCAATTACCCGTAGACCCATAATAGGTTTTTTATATTGTTAGTCAAGTTTCAAAGGCGATAAACAAGTTTATTAGTTGATTATTTGTCTTTTCGCCGTATATTTAAACAGTTTAACGAGATACCAAATTCAAATTTGAGGAATGGTTACAGCTTTTATTTCAAGACGCAGTTGCTTATACCATTTGTTGCTTGGAATGCATGTTATAAATATACGGGAAAAAGGTCCGCGTATACATGTGTCCTATTTGAAATTAAATTTTTTATTAATTGTAACAGCTCAAATCATGCATATTATATATATATATATATATATATATATATATATATATATATATATATATATATATGTGTGTACGTAAATTCGATGTTTCGGACACAATTGCTATATATAGATAACGTAGTAGAACTGTATTCGAAATAGAGAACCCTTTAATATTTCGTATGTACATTTTTTGTTTTATAGTAAACTTTTTAGCATAATGGGATGCTTTTTTGCGATAGAATATGATTGAATAATGGAGCTCAGAATTTGAAATTTAAAGCTAATCAAGATTATATAGAATAAAGTTAAATTCGTTTATCTATTTGGTACAAATATGTTCATTTTTGCTCAACTACGGCAGAGGAAGGGTTACAAATTTCACAGGCAAAGTTTGTATGTATGTATGTGAGTTAGTTTATTACCTCGTGTAGACTAAACTACTAAAGCGATTTCAATAAGTGAGGTGTCCTTAGTTTCATCTTTATTCAGAGTGTGACATCAGGTAAATAACATTGTAAATCATACAGGCTATGTATGTATGTAAGTAAGTCTCTCGTACATACATAACTACTAAAGTTATTTTAACAAATAAGGTCTCCTTATATTCATTACGATCCTGAGAGAGTTTTAAGGTATATAACTTTGTGAATTTAACAGGCTATGTATGTATGTAAGTAAGGTGGTTCCATTTTACAGACCAAATTACTAAAGCAATTCTAATAAATCAGTTGTCCTTAGATTTGTCATGATCCAGAGAGTGTCCAAGGGTATATAACCGTATTCATTTCATAAGCTATGTACGTATGTATTTTGTGCTCTTCAATTGTTTTTTACATAGTCGGTTTTAGCTTTCGTCTTGTTAAGCCACTATTGTCTACTTAAGTAGCTGTTTCTAGAAACTATGGACCGGCAATGAAATTTATTTACTATATTATGTACCCTTGGTTATTAACAAAATTCCAACAGCACGTAAATATTATTTTAACTAACTGTAACAAATATACATAAAGGACACAAACTGACTTAAAATATATTCACGTAACAAAGTACCTACACTCATATTATTTTTCGACATAATGTTCAGTAAATAAATTTAATTATCATATCTTTTCCTCATTCAAGGGCAGTGTAACGGGACTGTGGAACATATAGAGCTAGCACAGATCGACACGAAGATGATGGCCACCATTCCATCCTTACACCACATATGTTCGAATGGAAGCAATAAATGCAAAATGCACTCCGCGTGAATTGTCTAGCATACTTGTCTAATATACTAGGATGGCGGACAGAATAGCAGGTGCAGTGTGTAGATTGGTGTGAGGTTTATGAAAAATGGAGGAAAACGAGGAAAATAAAAGGATCAAGTTTATTACCTATCAATCCTACTTCTACTTGAGACACAGTCGAAACACAATAATAAAATATAAATCAAATCGTTTTTATTATGATTATTGTTCATGGATGCTAAAGATGTCATACTCCTTGTTACACCTTCTGCGTATGTGATGTGACTACGTAGCGATAGTTCCGCCTTAAAAGATGACTGAAACGTATCAAGACACATGTCACAAAATGTTAAATATAATTGAAACAAGGTAATAGACAACAATATTTTGATGCTTTTGTTTTGCTGATATTAATGCAGATTCTCAAAACTGAACCATGTTTCTACTAATTAATGTAAATAAACCTTTTCAGGCTTACAGTGTCTTTTGTAATTTTGTTTTAAAAAATTAAAAAAACTTTTCGATTAACTATGTTCATTAATTAAGAAATAATTTTTTTCGAAAAGTCGAATGTGACACTAAAATTGCATAGGCTTTTATAAATTATATTTTATAATAAATTAAGAAAATTGTTCAAACTTGCAAAAACATTACTTTTGAGGAATAAGTATAATAAATAATATTTTAAGATAATAATACATTTGTTAATTGACCATTTGATATAAATGTTGCAAATTTTTATTAAAAAAAATATTCAATTTGATTGGTTTTAATTTATAGTTTATATAAGGGTATATTTCATAAAAGATTTTATTTTATCTCAGTTAAAAAAACATAAAAACACTAAGTATTTTTGAGTTTCTATGCCCCCGATTAATTCTCTAAACATTGTTTTTTCAATATACAAGGAAATTTTTATAGAAAGTAAAATATTTTTGGTAATAATTTGTTTTATTATTTTTCCGCTAATTCAAAAAAAAAATCTTATTTTTTTGAAAAGAGATAATTAACTAGTTTCAACTGGGAATAAACAACGTAATTAAGTATTAAAATACAGACACAATATCGTCTTATATTTTTTACGAATACTTTAACAGAACTAATTTATAATCATTAAGATCTTACCATGTTGGAAATTGTACTCATAAACAGCAATAAATTCAGCAGTAATTTGTTTTTAAATTGAAGTACTTATAACACACAATTCGCAATTTACTCTTACGTTCGTAATACATTGGTAAGTAAGTATACGTTAAGTTGTAATCATGAGTCGCATTATCAATCTGTTCAGATATTATTTCCATATATATTTAAGTTCTCTGCTGCACATTGTATCTAGTTTTCCCTCCATCAAAATAAAAAATGGAATCGTTATAAGATCGTTTGGTTGCCTGTCCGTCCGTCTGTACGTAAAAGTCTTTTTTCTTAAAAATGCTTTGAAATATCAAGTTGCAATTAATATAGTGTGTGTGTGTATGCACCCCTTACATTACTGTAAATAGAATCAAGTTTTGGGTTAACACAACAAACATTTAGGCCTTTAATTTAAGGCGTTTTTTAAATTTTTATCATAGTTTTACTTACGAAACCTGTAGGATATTTAAGGTCGACCTACGATCTTGAAAATTGGAATAATGGAAGATCTTCTGGCATAAGCAAGGGGAAAAATTCAAAAATAGATAAATTTTATTTCTATGTGGATTTAAATTTTTTTTAAACAAGCGCCTATGAAGAATGAAATAGGGGATATATTTACGTTCTGGAAATGAAACTTTCCTAATCAGTTTAAAAAAACATAATACTCGTAGTGCAATTTCACTGGTGCTTAACAGGTTTTTCTTTAAAACGAGTTTTGTATGAAAGAGATAACAAATTTACGAAATAATCTTAAAATCGTTTTTGGGAAGAATAGGGTAATAATCTTTCATACTAATTATAAGACGATATTTATTTAAATACAAAGGATGATTAGAACAAAGAATATTTATCAAACGCGAGCGAAAATGGAAAGCATTATGGATAGGCTTAAATGAAAGAGAGCTGATGGGACTTTCGCGTGTTGTATAAAGTTCAAAAAATGAAATAAAATATAATAAATTAAATATAATACCCATAACCCTTTCCACTTGCACTAACAAAAAATGTTATTTTACGTTTGCCAATTATTTGAAACCAATATTTCTGGCTGTAAATTTAAATATTTTAATGAAATAATATTTCACTTGACTATAATAGTGTAATTTCAAAGAAAATTAACATAATACGTAGAAGAATAGTTAGAACAACGAAACGAAGTATATAAAATCAAATGCGTATTATAAAATTAGACCAAACCAGATTAAACTTAAATAAAGTTCATTTAATTGCAGCTTTTTTATAATGGGAAGTAGCCACATTACTTTGTGTTGTTGGTTATTAATCGATTATATAAAAAATATGGATACCCAATTTTTTAGAATACACAGCAGTCGACGATAAGATGAGCGATTAGTTTGACATTATCAAAATATTTGGAACGATATGTACGATCGTTACGTAATCAGTTATTTACAGAAATTTGGTACGATGGATAAGGCACATAAATTGAAAGTATTTTGGTCATATTTATAATGTCTTATTAGCACCAGATGATTTATGTGCATTTAGAAAGGCAAGATACATGAATGCCTCAAGTATTCATGGATAAACTTTACGTATCCAGACTTGTGCAAAAACCTGTCAAAAACTATCTTTTCTCTGTATCTTTGGATACACTTTATCTATTTACAACTAAAAATAATAGGTATCGTTTATGGACTGATAAAATTAACCTGCCATTTCTGGGTTCTAATCAAATTATATTTTTCTTAAGTTTATGTAGGACAAACTTTATAGTTTATGTGGCTTATTTCAAGGTAGAATGGTTTTTTGAACGTAGAAATTCGTTTATCGTCTAATCCGTTTCACTAAGCACATCCCTCCTCTCAATAAAACGGCGTAAAACCAAATCCTGAAGAAAACATTAAAATCACAATAAGTCAATGAATTCCCAACATCCAAATCAAGCAAGGACGTTAAATATTTTTTCCATCTCGTGTGCTATTATCGGAAATCCAATATCAACTTCTCAAAATTAGCAAAAACCTTTAAAAAGAGATAACATTTATAAGGGAAAACTTGCAACAACTTGCCTTCAAAGCTTTAAAATCCAAATTATTCTCTGCTGTTTCGCACGTTCGAACATTTAATAAGTGAATTAGTGAAAAAAAATTTAGATTTTATCTTCGGTTGTAAAAACTTCTAACCATATCACTTTGGCCATACATGGGATATTGTTAGTGATCACCGCCCTCTTAAATTGTAATTCAACCACTAGGATTCAGGAAGCGAACTTCAAAGTTGTCGCTTAAAATTAGAAGAACTCGATTACAGAACCATCTGTAGAAAAAACAAAAGAAACTCAGCGTATGATGCTCTCTGTCATTATTCCGTAAACTCTATTCAACCTATTAAGCATGATACTCGGGTTCCATTCTTAAACCCTCCTGAACATTTATTAAAAAAATCCTCTCTAATCCTGAAAATCTTGACACTTTAATTAATGACGACGTCACAAAAAAATTACACTTAAATACAGTCGTAATTTAAAAAAAATGACAGCCTACTAAAAACACAATAAATATCAATGGCAGTTCCCATATATTTGGACTTGAACCAACCCAAAATTTATATTGAGGAAATTCTATGAAAGCACGAAAACCCTCAAGAGTTAATGCAATCGAAAAGAAACACTTCACGCTCACACTTCACTGGAAATAAAAAAGCCAAAACGTACTATTTATTAAAATTTATCATTCGATTCCGCTCACAAACCGACATATTTGAAACCCTAAAATGCTTAAAAAACTAGTTAATAATATGTTCTAGTGAACCTGCAAAAGAATTAGCAATTTCAGGAAATTGGCCGATTATAATTAATTAATTTAAGGAATTAATATTTTCAATAAACACTCGTTTATAAAAATATGCAATATTTCCTCAAATTTTGTGATATAAACACTGATACACGAATACACATATATAAAAATCAAATTATATTCGCCTTGATTAGAAAAATAACTACGATATTAAAAGAAAATTACTGCGTTCCTATCGCCGGGTACCTCAAATGTATGATAGATTAAAATAACAGTACTATTGGAAAAACATACGAACAGATATCGAGAATTATGTAAAGAAATGTTCCTTATGCCAAGTAAACACGGCCTTAAGAAAAACAAATCGCGTTACCATTCAAATCACAAACACATCTATCGGTTCATTTTAACGGCTAAAACCCTTAATATTGTAAAACCTATACGTGAATCTAGAGATACAAAACTTTCAATTCATTCTAACACCACAAGACGACTTTACAAAATTATCAGCAGCCTATCCTATTCGAACCACCACAATTGAAAAAAAACCAGCGAATACTTAATAGATTTTATATATGTATTCGATGTGCCTGAAGCAATTTTCACCGAGCAAGGACAAACTTCTCATCGGACCTTTTAGAAAAAATCTGTGATTTTTGGAAATAAACTAATTACGGGTATCTCCATATTACCTGCAGACCCATGAAGCTTTGGAAAGTAGCCTTCCACCCTCAAGGAATATTCAAAATCACAAATTAATGATAATAAACACAATCGGTCTAGATATGTTTATACCGCGATGCACTGCAACACTGTCAGAAAGTCAATAAACCTTTACCCTTCCTACATGCTATTATTTGGTTATAATCCCTATATCCCTAATTTTGCTTATGCTACTGCTCCTGACGTCTCATCCCGACTACATAAAAATGCCACAAATCTCTCTTAAGTGTATAGAGAAACGCCCTCTAAAACATTCGAACATCAAAGGAATCCTCAAAAATCTTTTATGATTCTTACTCTTGTCCTGAAAAATACCAAGTTGGAGACTACATCTTCTATCTTAGAAACAAGCTCTGGCTACGAAAACCCTTTCTTGTATTTGGAAAGGACTCTATAAAGTTATCAAAATAAGTGGGTGAAATTCTAATTTTATTAATGAACCGTCTTCTCATCGTTCATCACTATGATGGAGTAATCTTAGCAAGAAAAAATAACGACAGAGGTATATTTAATCTTTAAATATATTTAATTATTGTGGTCTTTTATTTCATTATATTAACAACTGTAATATTATCTCATCTCATGTAATATTATCTCCTAAACTAATATAATTTGTTATTATTTTTACTATATATAATTATTATACACTTCTCTCTTAAAACTTATACAAATAATTACCCTTAAATTTACATTTTATATATATTACAGTGACATCGTCCGGGCGCATTACGATTTGATTTAACCGATAAACTGTGATTCTGGTAAATACTTTGATTCTGTTGGGTCATTCAAACTCATCAATGACCATCTTAGCGTGGTTATTCCTATTAATATATCCTTTATAAAGGTATGCCTAGATAACGTGTATGCTGTTTTCTGAACGGTATGGTTTTTCCAATCAGCATAATATCCTTTATAATATGGAGTATCATATATTGAATATATTTGGCGTTAATTTTGTAGAAATTCATTATTCGCAATTAAATGAAACTGTGTGATGTAGTATTATTTCTATTTTCTTTAATTTCTTTACCACGACCTAGGTTTCATTGTATTACAACTTCTTCAGGTGGAATATTAGCAGGCTTTATTTGTATATTCTTAAGCATTGTGTTCCATTTTACCTTTAAAATTTATTAAGGTAAATGCGAATGTAAAAAATATCTAGTTAGATCTGCCCCTAATATAAATAACGTAAATTCTGAATCTGCTTCAAACACAGACACAGTGAATCTTCTGGTATCAATCATTACCTAAAATTAAAACTTCCATGATATAAACTCATACAAATGTATATGTTTACCTTCAACGGGAGAGCTGTTATACCTTGTATTTGCTAGCAGTAATGCTGACACTAAACCACTCCCTTGATTCTCATATTAACATGGTAATAGCAATCCGGCTCCCAGAGCATCACCGTTCCATGAGGAAGCCTAGAAGATTTCTAGGCTCGGCAAAAATTCTACTTCCAGGTACCTCAGCACATCTTACCCTTTGTATTTCTTAGACGGAATTCCCGCAGAGTGCAGACCATTTCAGTTCAGTTCAGTCCTTAGTCCGGGTCAGTCGTAATCCAGATACGAGTTGGAATTTAAGTCTAATTAAATATTTAATTATAGTAATAACTTAATTGTAACAATTTAAAAAAATATTAATTAATTCAAGGATAAATCGTTTAAAAAAAATCAAATTGTAAAGTCAACAGTACGTTCATAACAGTACGTGCATAAGTTCATTTCTATACGCACATAAACAACGATGAGAATGTGCTTATCCACTAATGTTTCCTTTGGAAAAATCTTCCCTCCCATATTTTCCTCAACCCTCCCTTAAATTTTAATGCAATAGTTATCTACTATGTGTCTTCATTCATACTTTTATTCTTTTGATAAAGGTATGAATGGAGACACATATTAGATAAGGTAGATATCCAATCAGGCTTTCTTTAACATATATTTAGGAAACCAACATGTTGAATCGTCGTGATTGTAAAAATGCAAGTAACTAAGAGTATTGAGGTGGTTTAAAGTATGTGCATTGAAAGGCTGATGGAAAAACTTTAAGTGATAAAAGTGGAGTAAATGAAATAATGAGAATTTGTAGAATATTTAAGAGAATGTAACATCAGGAGTTACAAAAATAGTAGATTTTGCACGAAAGCATGGTGTGCACCTGTATAAGTGGGAGCTGTCCCATATTTACAGAACAGAATGATGTATAATATCTTATGAAAATTATTATTAGAATCAAATTAAATTTTATTTCATACATTACTTATTGTATTTCATACATTACTTTTCTTTTTTAGATAAATTTTTAAATGTTGTGGAGTCCACAACATTTAAAATAACATTTATATTCCTGTTTATGCCCGATGTCATGATAAATTAATATCGATCTTAACAGCGATATATATATATATATATATATATATATATATATATATATATGTAATTCGCAAAAATTCTGTTCATGCCAAAATTCGTTCAACGCTTCTCAATAAATTTTAGTTGAAGATCACACTTAGATCTATTTAAGGTTATAGCTGTTGCAACGAGCAGTTATCGAATAATAGTTGAAATGATTTGAAATTTCGTTTTCAGTATTCATCGTTTTTTTACATACATAAATTTTTATAACATTATAAGTATTTAGTAACTTCAAAAAGTGAAAAATTCCGTCTCATTTGCGAAGAGAAATTTTTATCTTTATGTGGATATGAAAACAGTGAAAATCCAAAAAATATACGTTCGGGCAGCCAAAGTAAGAAATTTTTAAAATAATGATGGAAGGTGTCATGAAAATAGCAAAAAATCTATGAGAATGAGTAAAGCAAAAGTAATTTATCAGGATATAGGGGCATTGCATTAGTAAAAAAATTATGGTCAGTTATTAATTTTCATTGACGTATCTTTTAATTATATCCCTAAAAATCTGGCTTCAATTCATGTGAATTTGCAAAATATTTCAGTTTCAAACCTTTATACTTACTAAAGTTAATACTATCAAAATGTTTTCAATAATCCTTCTTATTTTAATTTACCAAATCACTAAAACAATAAACTTTTTACAGAAGGTGATTGTCAGCGTCTTAGAGTCATAGTCAACGTTAAAGCAGGGCCAATCAAAAGATGTCCAATTACGATTTCGAGCGATGGGTGGCATTTTATTTTAGTGATAAAAGTAAAATCTATAAATTTGGAAATGCAACCAAATGAGCTAAAGGTAAATCAATAAGCTGTAATATCATATTCTGAATTAAATGGAAATTTAACAAGAATTATTGTCTAGAAGATATCTTGCTTACTATAACTTTCAGAATATATGCATTATTTTAACACATCGGAAGCTCAAGTTTAGGAACTGGTAAAAACGTATAAAGATTGCATATGCTGAAAATGTACAATATGAAGTATTATGTGACTGCCAAACATTAATAGAACTATACGTAAATAAATTTATGACTTTACTAACGACATTTGTTGTGCTTGAAGAAAACTCCCAGAAACTAAGATTAAAAATGCTAAGTGAAAGTAAAATTGTTCACATTAATTTGTATTGAAAATAAATCGGATACGAACAGAATATTGATTCTGTTCGTATAATATTAACATTTACATAATTTTCAGTTTTTAAATAATGGAAAATTCATGAAATGGATTTTGAATCGATTTCCCGAGATGTTATTTAATTAGTACGCTCGCACCCACGTACACATGTACGTATTTATGTACGCAAAATAAAAATCTGATAAGTACGAGAATTCTGTTACTTATAAGTCATGTTGATTATGTTACTCAAACCGTAAATCTGTTATACACAGTTCTATTTAGTCTGAATGATGAATTAAGTTCCTCATTCTCAAAATAGCTTTAATTTCAAGCAAATTCAATTGAAGTATTTAACACTTCAATCAATATTTATAATTCTCCTTGAAACCTACTTAAAAGGTGATTTCTCCAAAATATGAAAAAGTGGAGCCGTTGCGATATAATGGGGAATACATCAATCATGCAAGTTCAATCTCCTGTACTGTCACCGCTGACAGCAGAATTTTGATGGTAAATGGGGTGAAGGTACTTATTAAACGTTTTCCTGTCATTTTGAAACTATACATTTAAATCTTTTGGAAATGGAATAAATCTATTTTTTCCCCAAATTCATATTTTTGGAATGGTGTTTTGTCGTAAGAAATAGCTAAATTGACAACTTGCATCCCCAGCCAAAGCGTACGATATATTCTAGCAGACAGTGAATGTATTTTGGGAGCGTTCAGTTGCAAGATTCGTTGGTTAAATGCTATTTAACTCGTCTAATTAGGAATAAGAAAGGCTTAAATAGGAATAATTAATCTTTTCAAGCATAATTTAGGATAGTACAAAGTAGATAGCACTATATATATCTAATCATTAGCATCATTTGCCACCAAGCTATGGTCGGTAATTAGTGATAAAAAATGTCAAATCATGCACTCGTACTGATTAAGCATTGGTCTAATATATCAATATTTTACGAGTCATAAGTTTCTTTTTTTTAAAGATATTATCCCGAATATTAGCTTCTTAGCTATTGTTGAAATATAAGTAATTATACATTAAGTGTATCCCATTTTCATTGACTCTAGTTCAACTTGTCTTAAACAGATTCACAGTTTGGAATTAAAAAATAAAAAATGTCAAATCATGATCTCGTACTGATTAAGCATTGGTCTAATATATCAATATTTTAGGAGTCATAAGTTTCTTTTTTTTAAACATATTATCCCGAATATTAGCTTCTTAGCTATTGTTGAAATATGAGTAATTATACATTAAGTGTATCCCATTTTCATTGACTCTAGTTCAACTTGTCTTAAACAGATTCACATTTTGGAATTAAAAAATAAAAAATGTCAAATCATGATCTCGTACTGATTAAGCATTGATCTAATATATCAATATTTTACGAGTCATAAGTTTTTTTTTTTAAAGATGGTATCCCGAATATTAGCTTCTTAGCTATTGTTGAAATATAAGTAATTATACATTAAGTGTATCCCATTTTCATTGACTCTAGTTCAACTTGTCTTAAACAGATTTACATTTCGGAATTAAAAAAATAAAAAATGTCAAATCATGAACTCGTACTGATTAAGCATTGGCCTAATATATCAATATTTTACGAGTCATAAGTTTCTTTTTTTTAAAGATGGTATCCCGAATATTAGCTTCTTAGCTATTGTTGAAATATATGTAATTATACATTAAGTGTATCCCATTTTCATTGACGAATTAGAGTCTAGAGTGCTAGAGTGCTACAGAGAACTAGAGTGACGAACTTGTCTTAACAGATTCACATTTCGGAATTTCGATCTCAACATAACTAAGTGTGAAGATGTTTTGTAACGTCCTCTTTAAGTTGGGGAAAAGAAATAAAAAAATAAACGGGCAAAGGACATGCTGGCAGTTGCATCGCGTAGTTATAATTGATTGAAGTTGATGGAAGTGATTTAAATTGAGATTTCTAATCGAATTTTACCTTCAATTTTTTTTTGTTTTCAAATCAACTGTTGACATTTAAGGAGTGTGGACATATGATACATTACTTTGATGATTAACATTTTGCAAAAGGGATCTCATAAATAAAAAATGTTGACACTCTATCAATGGAATACACGATTTTTCGGTCCCTTTTTATCTTTGGGGATATATATTAAAAAAAATGTTTTCATATATATATACATATATATATATATATATATATATATATACACTCATTTGAGTACAAGAGGAAAAAAAATCGCACGTGAACGGGTAATTGTTGTGGGTGTATTAATTTTAAACACAATTCAAGCTTTTACACACTTTTATATTCAAATTATATTTTTTTAACTTACATTAAAATCTAGAATGTTGTTAAACGTGAATAAACAAAACATTTCTTTTTTATCACTTAAAAAGGAAGATTAAAAGAAATTTAAAGTGACCATGTGTGTAAATGACCTTGTTTGTAAGTTTGACTTAGATTTACTTTCAAGTGGTTATTTCATAACTTTCACAATTATTATGATTGTTGATAACTTAGCGCAGCACGTCTAGAACCAGGACGTGTTTTTCATGCGTCTGTATTAATACAGCTTGATATTTTAAAAGATATTTCTTCATTTGAGAGAACAAAAAGTTTAATAGAAACCAAATTCTACCTTCTCAATTCTGTCATTACCACTCAAATTTAAATTTTCAAAACATCTTGGGCTATAATTTAACCGTGATTTTTTGTGTAATCATTTGGGTACTTCTGGAAGAACTTGAATCTTAGCGTTTGAATAATCCATGAGTTATAGATACCTAAAAGGTTATAATCAGATTTTTAACTAATTATAATGAAATTGGAACAATTAAAAAATATTCGTGTAGGTTTGTTTCCTTGTATCACTAATCGAGTTATGGACTTGACAGTAAGGCACTATATTTTGAATTCACAAGTAATGGGGTTAAATCTCGGAAAGAATATCATTTTCATTCTTTATATTAATATTAACAAAAAAAAAATTTCCGTGTTTCTTAAAATAACTAAAACAACCAAACATTGATTTTGCTTTTTAAAACTTTTTCTAATTAAAAATATTTTTAGGTAAATTAAATTTTTTTTTAATTGCGGATAGATATTTTGTTTTGTTTGGTTTATTAAACCATCCCAACAAATATTATGAGGCTAACTCTCCGAGGTTAATAATTATTTATTCCTACAACGTACCAGTTTTTAAAATTAAGAAAGCATACACTTTCATAAAAAAAAAATTCGGTGAAAAAAAATTAATACAAATCATATTTGGAAAGGAATTTTTCTCCTGGCAGTGATATATAAAACAATAATGTGTGGAATATTAAGAGACATTTATTCAAGAACGAAAAGACTGCTGGTGTACATGACTTAAAAGTGATGTTTTGAACCTATGAGTCTTGCTTATTTCATTATCCGTAATTAATTAGTTGCGTATGTAACCACGCAACTAATTAATTACGTTTTGCACAAGAATTTCCGAATGTTAGCATGTGCCAGTCAATAAGGTGAGCCTCATAGATTTTCTAATCTAAATAGTATCGGTTTTTACACTGTAGAGCAATAATAATAATGTAAAAGACTATATGAGGAGGGAATATAGTATTTAAGTTATTACAAAATGTAAGTCCAAGATAGCACTATTCGTTTGCGAAAAAATTCGAATGACTAATAATGTCAAATAACAGAGCAAAATCTATTTAACTTCACGCAGAAATTTAATTAAAATTGTAAGTTGTATAAAAATGTGAATACGCCAGGAAATTATTAACTATCTTAATTAGTGAGATTTCTATTCACTGCATTCGATACTTAAAGTACTGAATTGAATGTACCATTTCACACAGAAATATTTACAAAATTGAAATTACTGCACGGCGCAAAGTTGGATTTTATTTAAGACCTTTTTTTATTTTTAACGAAGAAAAACATTGCTTTTTTAACTTTGAAATACTGATTCGTTATATAATAATAAACGATTAAAGTTAGACCGATTTTGTCAATTTATGTGCTTGACCTAAATTTAGATCCAAGTTATTTTGTTTCAGGTACTTTCTATGATTGATATATTTTTTGAGAAATTCACCTAAAAGCGTGTATCACTTGAAGTACGAACAACGATGATCAAGTGCTAGTAGTAAACCACTTAATAACTTAGTGATTGAAATGTTAATTTACAAATATCGCTAGTATTTTTTTTTAAAGACGGTATATTAAGAGGTTCAATGAATTTAAAACCGTTTAAATTAACATTACAGTCATTTGCATAATCAGTGTCTTGAAGATAAGGATAGAACTTTTGACTTGAAGTAAATTTTTTTGAAAATTAAAAATCGTCGCGTTAGTGGTAACAGATGAAAGTACATTTAGTTAATAAGCGAATGGTATCATCTAATCTTAAAAATAATTGTACAGATTTTAAAAACATTTTGCAGGAATTACACCACCAATTTTTTTCTTTTTCCCGCGAACGAAATTTTAGGTCAAAGCTAGTATAAATATATGTAATATATTTTGAACACTAATTTATAAGTTGCTATTTAATAAAATTAGTGGAGTGCAATGAGAAATAAACTGTTGAGGGCAGTTTCCATAAATATATAATACTATACTCTTTATTTACTTTCACGAAAGCTTTAATTTTCCATAAATTTTAAATATGTTGTTCCGAACAAGGAAGTGCGTTAAAAAGTGAGAACCTGTCAAGAACGAATGGAACTCGCATTACGTGGTTCCGTACACTCTTAAGTATTTTTGAACATTTAACGGTACGTAATAATTAATATTAAACTGCTTAATAATTTTCATTATACTATTAAACTACTTAAAAAATTTTAATTCTTATTCTTTTGCAATTTCATTTGCATAAATAATCGTCACATGTCTGTTAAGATTAAACCGCCATTAACCTTCCAAATTACGAAACTGTAAATACAAATAAAATCACTTTTTCAAAACTTTCTTCTTTTCAATCCTCATAAAAAACAATTCAATATCTTATAATGACATCATGAGATATCGAATTAGACAAATAACCAGCTTTTAAGTTTCCAATACCGGAAGGAAATTTATATAAACGAAATTAATTTAAACCTTTATTAAATTGAACTTAGTCTCATGTTTCAGATGACATAAAGCTTGGGTTATATTTAATCGAGCTCAGTTGAAGGGAATTCAATTGAATAAACCAAATGAGGAATTTCAATAAGGGATGTACCTACAACCTTGTAAGATGTAAATACCCCTTTAATTAAGATATCAGGACCCTTAACCTTAAAGGATAAATTTGTGTATTTTATTGGTGAATATTGATGTATTATTTTCCCCTATAATTAATATAATAAAGAAGTAAACTTTGTGATTTTGTTAGCTCGAGGTAATTTTGAAAATGCCCTAATCGATTACTGAAATTCTTTTACGGATGGATAAGTGATAATCTGCCTTCTGGCATGGGCTGAGTGTTCTAGTTTACACATTGGGTTCCAATATATTTATTCAGCTTTTGCAAAATGAGTAAAAATAATAAAAATACTGGTAAAACACCTATATTTCTCAAGAATATTCCTGAACTCTGCGGTGTAGTAAGTAAATGTTTACTCAAATTTAGGGATAGTTTAGGAGGGTGGTTCAAGTTTCTCAAAAAATAACTTTTTGTGGTTTAATTTACTACTGGATGTCGTAGAAACAGTGTTCTGTAATGTAGATGAAACTGCAATATGCACACGCGTACAGCTGGTTATCTGCAATGAAACGATCGAGAGGATATTCTACTGATTTCGATCGATGTATAATTAGCTTTTAAGTGGTTACATTTCCCGTGAAAGTATCATTAGTTCTGATAATTAAAAAATTCCAGGGATAAACTTTTAAAAATTTAGAAATGATTTGAGTGGCACTCTATGGAAAATTTCCGAAGCCAGAATTTCAGAGAGATGATAAATTTTATTCCTGGAAAATAGTAAAGCTATGGAAGTTGTAAAAGATAAAAGAATATACTAAAAATATATAAGTGATGAGAAAAATTATTGAAAAGTATAAAAAAGAAATAGGAAAAGAGAAAAAATCACAAAAACCAGGTTGCGAGTAAAAGTTAGTGTAACACAGATTAATTGCAATGTCATTACCTTCTTTAGCATTTTTCCTTTTTATTAAATATACCGCCGTGATCATTTTTATTATGGTCCTTTACCGTCTCTTGACTCCTGTATTTTACTTTGAATTTATGTTTGATTTTCATAATAATATTTCTTTCTTTTTCAGTGTTTAATGTATGAATTGGTTATATAATTTGACATTTCTTATTTCAATTATTACAGAATTTGAAAAGAAAAATTAATTACTCCTTTATCATATACATATAGTTTATTTGCCATTTAATTTGAATAAACCGTTAATTTTTTAAATACATAAAGCGCGCCAATAATTAATTGAATTACTTTTTTGTTCTTATTGATAATATTTTTAATTATGTTAATAATTCACTCTAGAATGAATAAGAATACAAAGACGATAATAACCTAAGATATTTACGAAAAAGAAAGAAAAAGTCAGTCAATTCTTTTACTTGATTTATTCGCTGCTCTTGGTGCGAGATAGCTTTATACAAAATTGTCGCTGTTCCACTTAACACAACAAATAAATAATGATTTTCATAAATTTACATAAATATATTGAGCTAAAAACTATCCAAACTGTATATAGCGAACTTCGTTTTTGTTAGGTTCCGACCTTTGTTGATATATACCTGAAAAGTTTTGAAAATGTCAAATCAATAGTGTCTGATAGTATGTATTTATAATACGTAATCACTAGAACTTTGAAAAGGTTTCGGGAACAAAAATGAAGGTAAAAATAACTAATGAAGTACATATAAATGTATAGGGAGATCGTTAAATTATTATGTTATGTACTTGAAGATTCTCGATTAACGACTTTTTGATTATCGATAATACAAATAATATATCAATATTTAATAAAAAATTTAAGATAAATATAGAACTATTGATAACAATACCTAGCAGCCTTGATACAGCATTTGATAACTCTGGTCACTTGGCCCAGGATCAGGCACAGCAGGTAAGTAATCGTTTTAAACAACCTAGCCACAAAGGCTTGATATCAGTATGTAAATATACTCTCAATGCTGATTATTCGCAACGTGGGAAGCATGCATAGAAATGTGTGGCTTTAAATAAATTTCTAATTCAAATAAAAATATTAACCGCATGTATTTAGTCTCACTTAAACCTTTATATATTAAGCGATTATTGAAACAAGCAAAAAGTAATTTGTGATTAAATTTAACACTTGGTACCTGTGACTCTTATGCCCTTTGATATTTTAATAAAAAATATTTATTACATTTCTTTTTGCCATCATCGATCATACAAGTAATTTGTCGCCTTTAAAATGAGATTAAATACATAGTACCAAATCAAATAGCGTATACGAAGGACGAGGTCAAGGAAGTTTACATAAATCGGCGAAATCAACTCGTATCTAATATTTACAGCACTAATGGGTTTGCTTCTGATAAATCACCAAATATGTTTGCCAAAATATATGCGTAGAATATCAGAGAAAACACGAATCGATATTATGAAAACAAATTGACATGTAGTTAACCTTGATATAACAAGTAAAAAAACAATGTTTTAACCCATCTTAAACTACCCTAATATATCATAATCGTCAATAAAGTTTACAATTTTATAATAAATCACTTCTGTGTCATAAGTCAATTTTCAGAGTTGAAGATGGAACATTGGAATTATATATATATATATATATATATATATATATATATATATATATATATATATATATATATATAATGTATACACACATGTAGTGAAACGTTAAGTGTATACTGAAGCATAAAGTATTCATCAATAATGCTCGCTCGAACTTTAAGATACATTAAAAACGGTCGTACAAGAAACGGACAGCAAACAAAGAGTTTCATAGGTATGTCTCCTGACCAGGTAAACTATTCTATTAGTTAGAAATATATTTGAAAAAAACATGAAACTTGAAACTTGCCTATTATCATTATTGAATCAAAGTTTGTTTTTTCCTACATGTTCTATGCTATAATATCATATAATTAATAATATTAAACATAGTGTAAGGATTTTTAAAGCATTCTTGTGAACTTAGATGTTTCTGTATTTAATAATGTTTCTAAGGTCTGTTTATATTTTTTGCCTTACACTCCTTCTTTTTTGTATCATATTTAACAAGTATGCAACCAACTGTCTGGCTGAACATTTCCAGCTTCATAGTTTGGCTTTTTTATATTTTTTCTTGGCGGGAAGTTGCATACTTATAGAAACTATTAAATTGTTTTGCACTTCTGATACAATTTCGATCAAAAAATAAAAGACGAAATAATTTCTCCATTGTTTCAAGCTAATTTTAACATTAAATTAATAAGTAATCAATAATTATAATTCTTTAATGGTAAATATTTATTAACCTAGATAAATTAAGAAGTGTAATTGATGCTAAACTGAAAAATATAAATTGCATTACAAGTTTTCCGTACACACCTAAGCATATATAAACATTTGAAGATACATAGTATTTCTATCAAAATAATTGTAAATATTACTATTAATTTTCGATATGAATATGTATAGCCCAGTATATTTTCTAGGTGCATAAAAATCTTGTGAATATTCCGAAAATATCACCAGAATTACCTAATACGAAATTCAAAATAAATCATTTTGTAACCCTTAACTTTCTCTTTGAATGAATATGTAAATAAAAAAAAATCTATTACTCCATGGGTCATCACTCACATTTTTATATTAATATTTTCGAATGTCATTACATGCTCAAAATAAATGTGAATGTATTAAATCATATTTAACTTGGGCCAATGCTTTATTACTGTATCAATCTTTAGGTTTACACCTCAAATCTTTTAAATAGACGTATAGACGGATACTTGAGTGTTTTTGTGGAGTTTCTGTTTTCTTTTCATTTCGGGGTACGATATAATACTAAAATACACTTGATAGCAACAGAACTGTTATTAAGTAAAATTATTAAAGTTAGTTTCATAAATAAAAAATACATATGATATTTTTGAACGTACGTCCGATTGACAAGAGTGTAACAGGCGACTATATTTTTTATACTTTATGAAGTAGATATAAGATCTTAGAAAGATAATATATACACAATGACGACAAAGGTTTGATAAATTTGTAATATAATTTGTAATAAAATAGTAGAGTCCATAAATGTATGTTGACAACTCGTTGACTAGGATGATACGAAACCTATTTATACGTCTTTCAGTAATTTTAAGAGGTAAATGTAGGTATTCATATCCATATTAATATTACAACACACCAACGCGTAATGCAATTTCGCAATATTAACTAAAGTTACATTTTTTTTACACATTTTTACGCAGAAAATTTGTAAAAAAATTCGAATGAAAGAAATGTCAAGTTGTTTTTAATGTATATAATATATAATGTATGGTTAAAAAATTATGTATAATATGCATATTATAAATGTAAAATAAGAAGTGAGTAAAATATTAACCCATCGTAAGACGTTTAGATCCGTATGGTACTTTTATGAACGTGGAGTTATGCACGGTGCAGCATCACATTTAACATTTTCATATATAGTTTCTTTTCGTGCCGATTCACTGATTTTAGTTTTGATATGAACCGAGCATTTGTTTTGCTTTGTTTTACAATTGCCTTCCATAATTTTGGATGGAAAGTTACGTTCTACTTGTCTTTTATTTTCATTCGTAAACAGTTTAATTTATGGCCTTCTTCGTCAATGGAGTCCATATTTTTAAATGATTTGGATTTTATCGAAAACTTCGAAGTTTCGACCCTTCAAGTTTTTTATGAAAGGGTATATACGCTTTGTATATAATTAGATCAAAACAAAAATTAGTGATAATTTTTTATACCACTATGTAATTTTCCTGTGTCCCTCATTAAAGAAAAGTTGCAAGTTAGCCTCATCAATATGTAACATTTGCTTATTATATTCTGAAAGGTGTATGGTTTTTATATGTACCTTTTCATTGTTCTGCCCTCCTTATTAGTTGAAACAATTAACAAAGTGGAGAAAACTAAAAAGTGAATGAAAGAATCAAGCTCGGTCGTGTTCTGGTCTAGTAGGTGTGGGAAACCAATAATACCTGAAGTTTCAGTAAACTAAAAACATTTGAAACATACGTTTCATTTTCAGTTTCATCATTTTACCAATTTTCGAGTAAACAATCAAGTTATGTCATCTTGCTCACTTGTATTTCTTCTTTGTTTTTTTCGCTCTGAACCCTGATAAGGACCCTGGTAATATATATATATATATATATATATATATATATACACATTATATATATATATATATATATATATATACATACATAATTCAAATGTTCCATGACAACCAAATTATGTTGTATGTTTCACTGGAACTGGTATAAACTCAAGCGGGGATATAAATAGGAAAAAACATTTTCAATTCTGAAAATTGACTTATGACACAGAAGTGATTTATCGTACAAGTCTAAACTTTATTTACCATTAAGATATATTAAGGTAGTCTAAGTTGGGTTAAAACATTGTTTTTTCACTTGTTATATCAAGGTTAATTACATGTCAGTTTATTTTCATAATATCAGTTCGTGTTTTCTCTAATATTCTACGCATATATTTTGGCAAACATATTTGGTGATTTATCAGAGGCAAACCCATTATCAATGTAAATATTATATACGAGTTGATTTCGCCGATTTATGTAAACTTCCTTGACCTCGTCCTTCGTATGCGCTATGTGATTTGGTACTATGTTTTTAATCTCATTTTAAACGCGACAAATTACTTGTATGATCGATGATGGCAAAAAGAAACGTATTGTATATTCCTTTATAAAACAGCTCAAAGCTTTACAGCTCCGGATTTTTGTGGCTTCGAATTGCTAATAATATTTTTTTAAATTTTTTCCAATTGTGTTATTCAGTCATTAATTTTATTAATATCCCATAAAGGTTAGCCTAATCACACTTCACAACCAAAAGTTTGTGATCAAAAATTCCGATATAAATCAGATAAATAAAGGGATTACAAGAAATATAAAACTTCATCATTTTTATGAGCCCGTAGCCAAATCGCTAAACCATATTCTTATAATTTCATCATGATCAGTTGGTTTGTTCGTTTCTGGATCTCGGCATCATAGCTCATTCACATTAAGGGTCATTGCGATGTCATTTTGAAAGAAGGCAGATATATATAAATTAATTATTCGAATATATAGAAATAGTAATATTAAAAAAAATTAGTCTGTAGAATAAATGATTTTGGTCTTGTGATTAATATTATGTGAAAGACAAAGCGCCCCACGCTCAAATATTGTACTCAATAACAAATATGTTTTACACTATAGTCCTCACTGAAGTATTTTTAAGTTTTTTAAACTATGAATTTATAGATATAGCAACTTCTTTAGCAAAGCGTTTTATAATGTCTTCCGCAACTGGTTAAATAATTCATAAACGTATATCAAACATCTAAAAATTGAGAAAACGCCATTTAATATATTAAAAGTGGCACTGGCAAGATACAATTTAAAATAGAGAAAGAAAGATTAATATTTATAAATAATTTCGTAAAAAAAATACGTACGTGTAAGTATTCCTACTTTTAATAGTGCTTAAAGGTGAATGAGTGTTAATTTAATGCTCACTCAATACGTTTATAATTTCATCAGAAAATAAGTTCGAAAGACTAGGTTCGCAAATCCAACAGGCATTTTTTAAATTTTTTCCCTATCTATATGTTATTAAGATTATTTTTATCATAAAATTAAGATTCTCTAGATGTTTAAAATAAAACATAAAAATTAATCATTATTTAATAAAATATATATTAAAGTAATAAATAGATAACTATGTTTTAATAAAATGATTCCACTTCTATTCTACAACTTTTCTCTTTACTATTTGTATTTGATCTCTGACTTGTAATATAAAATCGCATTACCTATAAAACTCTTGTTTATTTTCAATAAGTTGATGATTTAAACACAAAGAAGAAATAACCATCGATGTCCATTGTGAAGTTCTTGGTAAAAATTTGGACGGGTAGTATCGCTACACTACCGTATTTTTGATGTGAAACATCTATAGGCGCAGGTATAAACCGGATCGGTGACGTGGCGACGCTTACCGTGGCGACGGGTCGCCACGCTATACTAAGGTATATGTAGTAGAGTGTACGGTATGGCGACGTGTCGTCATGCGCAACCGACTACGCGACCCCCTCCTCAGTTCGACGGTTACCTTTTTTTGCGTGAAGACGTCCTTCGTGGACTACCAGCTCGCCTCCGGTACCGAATACTTTTTTAATTACGCGGCAATAACTGAATCAAGCAATTTTAGGCAGATTTCGTAAATTATGACCTGACACAATGTTTCACTCGATTATTTATTTTTTTTATATTTATGTTTCTTGTTAGAGAATCTCAACATCCTCATGACAATGTACAAATAACTTCCATAACCCTTTCCTTTGCGGAGTTAAGACAAATTTTTTGGTAGCACAAAATAAATTTCGGGACTCTTTTTCTATCCCCCCCGCTTCCCTATTCGATGACGTAAGCGCACGATGGAGTAAGTATACTAACAGGCAACATACAGTGACCTATTTTTATCATATGTACACTACTTTATGTTACAGCCATTGAGTCAGGACATATAAAGATAAAAACGAATAACTAATGTTCCATTGCTAAATCTGTCGAGACCTTAGTAAGTTTTTTTAAAAAAGTTTTCGCGTTAAAAACCTAAACATCAATTGCAGTATTTCGTAATCATAAAGAGTGCGTTACCATTAAATTTGTGGAATATAGATATGAAATAAGAATTCTCATGAGAGGCTTAACCTGTCAAAAGTTAGCAAAATAGAAACTGTAAACTGTTACGCTTGGTTTAGTACATAAAGAACAGTAAATTTCCCTTACAGAGTGCATTGCAAGTAGTAAACTAACTTCACAACACTTCTCGTTCAACAAAATACTTCAACCCTCTTAACGTTTGACCTAATTTTGGCGTCTTTCATGTTTTGAGGAACCACTAGATGTTTCATTGCAACTTATATATTTATTTGCTAATTATGAAAAGTAAAGGTGCGAAATATACAAAAAATTTTACTATCCCTTGACAAATACATACATACACCACTGTACAGTCAATGACAGATCGAATGTAACATAGTCTAGTCCTAATAAACATAGTCTAGTCGTAATAGTTCATTTCAATACAAATCAACATAGAATTATCAATAGGTAATAGTAATTAACGTCCAACCATGGATGGATACAATACTTCTTTTATTTTACTGTAAGGCAGTGGCGGTTCTTTCTAAAGGGATTTGGGGTAGTACCCTTCCATTTATTATATAAAGAAAGAAACGACCATTTTCATTAATTTATTCAGCTCTTTATAAATCTTAAAACAAATTATATTTATTTGTTTAATTTGAAGTTTAAAATCGATTCGATAAAATTAAACTGACCAAAAATGCTTATTAAAAACGAATGCAAATGTTGTAAACAATAACAAATTACGCAACAAACAGCGTATAGTACACACATATATATATATATATATATATATATATATATATACTGTACGTATATACTTATGTCATTCTCTATATTGTATATTGTAGCGGGCGACGTAAATATTTCCCCAGGTTTTCTAAAAAATAATATTATTTATGAACAGAATCCGCAATTTATATGCCGCAATGGGGCAGGGACTCTAATACATTTCAATGCATAATGAAATAAACATGCAAGATATATTTTTCGAATTTATTTTTCTACTCTAAAAATTATTATTGTAACATCAACATTTATTTATATTACCAAATATTTTCTGTTTAAATTAGCTTACGCAAAACTATGTATGCTTCATTGATTAAGTTAATTAATCTAAATGTAATCGACCCTAAATGAGAAAATTATGGATCTATTCCGAGCCCACGTTTAAACGATAGAAGGTTCCCATCAGCGGTACAACACGGTGTGCAAAACACAAAGAATGAAATCTATCTCGCTTTCTTCCTTACTCTCGCTAGCTATTGTTGAATTAACGAAATTAATATTCAGTTTAGAATATTAAAAGCAACGAATTAAATCGTTTTAAAGAATTTGAGGGTTCATCGATCGGTTTTACATACGGTGCAAAATTGTTCAGTGAAATATAAAAGTTTGACGCATCATTTTAAAGAGTTTATAACAACTAGTGTATTTTTGGTTGCAACAAGTTAAGGCTTTCTTGTTTAATTTATTTTAGTTCCGATATACAATTATGATCTCAAACATCTGAACAAGAAAATAAAAAATACTAATTAAGTTACGATAAATGAAATGTCACTAATGTGGCACCATTTTGTAAAAACAGTGTTCGAATGACAATATTGCAATTAGACAATTTCCGAATATCTGTTTTTTGCCACAATTCTCAGGTATGTTTAAAATGATATATTATTTTCTTAAATTTTTAATAGAAAATGGGTCCCGTTACTTAGTAGTAGTACTATTGAAAACTATTTGTTGACAGCGAATTTAATTATTGGCTATCTTTTTTTAAAAGATACGCTTTACGAGGAAAGGTTTAATGTGTTTTTATTTATTTCACTTTATAATAATTTCTTTAACTAATCACACATTTCTTTTAAAATTTGGGATGTAAACTTATTTAAAATGTCGATTAAATCGGCTTCCATCAATATCAGAAGAAACGGCGCATCCTATTGTTTTTTGATGTCCATTTTCGCACACAAAGGAATGAGTGAAGCAAACTTCAAGAAACGAATAAAATCGTTTTATTATTTAATTTTTTACGTTGTGCAACGAGTCTAAAAATTGACATCCATGGTTTTACATGGAATGAGCTTATATAGTTTAATCATCATTGTTACCGTAAATGGTGCCCTCCCATAATTTTGACCCACCGACCGCCACTACTATAAGGAATATATTTTAAATATTAACCCGTATACATATATGCTAAGTGCTTTAGTTGAGAAAGTTTTCCAAGATGTTCACTTAAAAATAATTCAAAACAATTTTAATCAAAATTAATTAAAAAAACAGTACTTACAAGTTACAATTAAGAAAACAATACGTGTTATTCGCCTCTATGTTATCCATAGTTACGTTTCTCAATCAACTCCCTATCTTTATTTGTTTCGGAGAAAATAAACTTTAAGTAATTCATTGTTTTCAGAGAATTTTTAATTACTCACTAAAAAAGATAAAAGTACACGTTAAATATATATAAATATTAATGTAATTTGATAAAATACCTTTCAAGATAGCATTCGTGATATTTAGTTCTGGGTGTACATTCGTTATTTTTATAGTGCTATATCCTTTATATGGCATAGCATAAAAAGTTTAATTTTAAAATATTTATGTCACATTTTTGGTACCGATTTGCTCTTTATCTGATAAAAGTTGTTTAAGGTCAATAGGAAGACATATAAGGATTTTAGAAAAGTTAAAAAACGATACGAACAGTTTACCATACTCATCGTAGGTGCATAGAATATAGTAGACGAAATGGGAAGTATCTACTATTTCTTTGTATATTTATTTCCAAGAAACAAATGATAAGTGAAAGAAACGGTAACCTATTCGTAACGAAAAGAAATTAATGATTTAACAAAGTTAGATTTAACATGAGCACAAAATACATAAGAAATACAAAAGATAACGATGACACAATTCGACAAATTTACTTTCACTCATCATAAATACATCACACTTTGGTGCGATCACGATCAGATGGTTGAGTAGATAAACACAGCGGGAAACTGGAGAGTTCCCTTAACGATAGTAAAAAGTTTCATGTCGTCCGCCAATAACGAACAATGCGCAGTTACCATACAACCAATACCATTTATCAGAAAACTAGAAGCCCGAAATTCGAACCCTTGCTCACTCCCGATCGTGTAAAGTAAGTCTCGGATGTAGAATTGTATTTTTAATTATACTATTTATTAAAGATATTGACTGATTCAGAGTATAGAATAAATAGAAACCAAAAAACCTATTTTCATTTTTATTGCATTTTTGTCTCTCTATCTCTACTTATTTTTCAATCAAGCAAAATCTACTGGACGGTGGAGCGCATCAAGCAAAATACATATTTTTTATCTAGATATTACAGAATAAAAAAACAAACTTTGGTGAATATTAAAATTTGATTACTACCAACGCCATCTATTGGCATTTTAGTAAATTTTGTTCTTATAGATATCCTACGAAATGGTATGCTAACATTTATGTATGGTATGTTAGCGTTTTTAATTAATTTTATGCTCATAGACATCGTAAAAATAAATGAAAAAAAAAACAGAACAATAGTTATGATTATAATAACAATAGTAATCATAGTTTCTACAGGTCAGTTGGATTAGCCCTGGTGTAATGGTTAGCACGTTGGCACTATGCGTCGAAGACGTAGGTTCAATTTCCACCGGCCGATTGACTTTTTTCTCGTATGGTCTAAAAGAGTTGTAATTATACTGATGTTATTTTTAAATATTATCTTTTGAAACGTGGTTCTTGACTTATAATATTATGAAAATAATGTAAAGTTAACACCATCTATTAGCGGGATTTTTATGTGTTACGCTCATAGAAAATAAAGTTCGGGTGTTAATTGTTTAAATAAATCCTCGTTGTGTCTAAATTTATCCATAAATATATTTCATACTTTGTATATATTTTACGTATGATAGTTATTCTACACAATAGTCATCATAACAAATTTACAAAAAAAAACATGAAAGAACAAAAAATAGAAAACAACAAATTATAGCAGAGGAAAGATAATATTCCTAATATAACTTTTCTTGTTTCAAATTCCACGCGAACGAAGTCAGGGGCACATCTAATAAGCACTATAAATGAAATGAAATTTTACCAACTTCAAAGAACCCGTGAGTAAGAAACACAAAAATATAAAATAGTGAAAACTCTCTCACGTACATATCACACAAACATCTAAAAACCATATTCAACTTTATACTGATTCCAACAATACTCATAGTACGAATGTAAATCAATTTAGTTTCTAAATTAATATAACGCAAGAGGACGAACCAATTAAACCTATTTTCATTATTTCACACTTTTCAGTGTTTTTCTTATTCAGTGGTAATTTGAAGTTTTTTTTTTGTTAAAAAGTTTTGTAAGACTCGGAATCGCGCTTTATAATAATAATTAAGTAAGAATATAAGAAATTGTATACGATATACCATAATAATATATAATATTAGAAATAGTATACGATATGAGTGTAATTATTCATAAAACATGATAGGAATATATTCCCTACAAATACCCTATGTGTTTTGCCTCGGACATTTCACATTCCATAATATTTTCACGTTCCGCAAGATTACAAAATTAAATCGGACATTTCACGTTCCTCAATATTAGCAAATGTATGCAGTCAAAATTCAAAACTAAATTAAATTATATTATATAAAAAAGATATAGATTCAGTTGTATTGGTGCCCATAAATTGGATACTTCCTCCATAGGACTTCACTTCAAAAATTCTGTACCTTTGTAGTGTCATTATTAAGAATATTCTGTACTTCTTGTAATCTAAAATTTACATTACAATTGCTTGTTTTTTTCTTAAAATTTGAGTGTCGCGTTTTCTCCTGCAATCGAAAAACTAAATTGAATTATTCTTGGATTATTTTGTAAGTTTTGAATATTGTTACCATTTCTTCACTTAATCGAAGATATACTAGCGATGTAATATAATATTTTAAGTTTTATATAATAGGAAACTTTAACTATTAAGTTCCAAATACAATACATCCTTATGTGCGATGACAGGTGAGAGATGAAATGAAATAAAAACGGGGATAATATCAGCGAGCATAATGTATAATAAAAGAACCTGAAGTATTAATTACATATCGCGCAAGCAAATTTAATTAAATGAATGCCCTAAATTGTCTATAAAATACCAGAGCTATCATAAATTAATTTTCATTTTCGGTGCTTTACACTGTTAGGTTACAAGGAAATTTATGGCATTTCTGTAAGTTGTTACTTAATGGATGTATATGCCTGCTCACATAATAGATTAATTTTGGATTTATTAATTATAAAAAAAATTATGAAAAGGTAAAATACGAGTATACTAGAGGTCACAAATATACGTGACTGTTTAACCTGCTTTCAGGTCATCTAAATTATCAACTCCTTTACTTATATCACAAAAATATGTAAAATAAAAAAATGTGATTAAAACATTACATTAGTTAGTTGGCTGATCTGACGTGTTTAAGTAAATATGCATCTATTAATAATATCCACGCCCAAATAAGCTTCTACAGGAGTTTATATCTAACATATGTTTATTAATGTCGAATATTCTATATAAATCTTTGTGTGTGCTAGACGATTATTGAACTATTGTAAACGAGACTTGATTCAAAAATAACAAAAAAATCAGTCCGAATATGCCTATAGCACCATCTTTCTATAACTTATACCTTAACAAATTATAATTCATGTTATATCATTTTTAGTAATTCATAATCAAATAATACAACGAACTGATCAAAGCTATACCACACCTGGCATACGCGACACCACAACGGATATTTTCGAAAGGATCCGGATGTAACGAATAGACAACTTCAAGACGGTAGAGCTTGGCCAAACTTCTAATTTAGTATAGTTAAAAGTATCATGACTACAACTTAGACATAATGATTTATTATGAATTTTGACCTAAGAATTGGTGCAAAGGGGAATATGCACGAGGTGAAAGAAGGGAATATTTTGGTTTTGCTTATATATGGTAGATATTTATGAAAGCATTATTGGAATATGCTATTTAGATGCTTTAACTGCAAAAGGCTTTTCAATATTGAATAGATTTGAACAGAATGTTCATCGCAATAATTCTTCAGATTCAAATTAAAATATTAGCCACATTTAGTAACACTCGAATATTTTCTCAGAGACCTCTATAGATGTTTTTTGTTTATCTGTTTCTTTAAGCATCGTGTAATTATAATGAATCGATTTGAATTAAACTTTCACTGGGAAGTTAACTCAAATCTTATTTAATTTATACCTTAAGCATAGCACTGAGATGATTATTAGCAAGGTTCATGTTATATCTGAAACCACTCTATTGATCGTACCTGATCAAATGGTTTAAACCAAAGTGAGCTGTCGTTATCAAGCATAAGAAGAATATTCCGTACAATGTAATCACTTACTAATTAATTACTTTAAGCCCAGTACTATCGTCTGTAATACCTTTAGTATGATATAAATCGCAAGATATTTATCTTTGTAGTATCATTATGTTGGAGGAAATAATAAGTTAATACATTATAAAATGTATGGTTATTTATTCCCCTCAGCTGTTTTAATGTATATGGTTGAGTTTATTTACTTTCAGCTATGATATGGCATGCTTTTTATCAGACTTTTTTAATTATTAAATTATAACGTTGATAACCCATTGATCTTAAGTTTAGTAGCACTTTATGCTCTTGGCTGCTACATGAAAGGACGTCACCATAATTAATTTCACCTTCCTAGAGCGCGTACGAATATCCTGTAACATTCACCTGTCTTTGGTGCACTCATAAAGTAGTATTTTGAGATGCACCCAGTCTAAATAATTGTTTGTGCCACATTGACTCATAAGAAATGGATTATGGAGTTGCTTGACATTTCTCGACTGGCCACCAATTAGAGTGACATACATTCGAATTACTTTGGGTTTCTGTCTAATTGGTTATTATTTTATAATTCATTTTTCTTATATTACTTCACATGTTCATTGCTTTTGGATAAATATGGAAGTTGGACATGGTGTTTTCAAGAAATAAATGATAGTACCAACGGAGATTACACCACAAAAAATGACACACCACTTTTGACTGTCAAGATAAAACATAATTTTAATAAGGATCCCGAAATACGACAAACAGGCACTGAACCTACCAATGACTTCCAGTGTGTCAGAAGTAATAATCTTCGAATAAAAACTTCGGTAAAATTTTTGAACTGATATTTAATTTCGAAGGGATTTTTGCATGCACATAATTTTTATACAAATTAATATTACTGACATTTACTAGCAACAATAATAAAAAAAAATAAAATTTCATATAATTATTTCTAAATGTTAAATATTTCTATCACTATATAAAATAATTCAAACACATAAAACAAAACCACATAATTTTTGCCTTTTCATTCTCCTATCATAATTTATATCAATATTTTTTTTATTTATTTGTTCTATGTAAAGACTGCAGCCAAGTAAGTATGGGTAGAATTGAACTTTTCATGATTTTGATAGATCTTTCTTACAGAAATTCTTCCGAAAATAATATTTAACTCACCCAGTATTTTTTATAAAACATAAATGCTTTTGATTTTAGAAAATGAATTTTTCTGGAGTTCGTCATTGCACAATTCATTATTATTTTATGTTAGTGCACAGTAGAGTTCCATCAAGTCCAGACAGTGCACATTTATTCGAAATAGCTAATTTGGTACTCTCATATTAAGATATGGGATCCCATATTAAGATATTGGAGTGATTGCTGTAAATATATTTATTATATAGATAATCAAATAGCTAGATATTATTTATTTAAAATTTTAAGTTTGTGTCTATAACAGTTCCCGAGATATTTGACAGCAACAATCATCTATTTTGTAGTTAAGTTTACTTCCTGAAAGATAGTCGAAACTTATAGTTAACTTATAGAAGAGGTACAAGCTTGTAATTTGTTACATATCCAGTGTTTAAGATAACAGTAAAGGGAGAAAAAATGAAACCAGTAGAAATGAAGGTAAAGTATATAACAACGTAAAAATAAATTTTTATATATACTTAGCAAATTTTTTCCCAAAATAAATTAACGAACCAGACAGATTTAGGAAAATAGCAATACATCCATTCCACATGAATGTCGATGGCTTCTTTACTCCTTTTCATGTGAATTCACAGAAATGTGCTTTTTGTGAAAATTATCAATAATAGTCCTTGCAAACCAAAACATCCCCAGAGATTAAACATTTTCCCATAAAGCAGGTTTTGTATTCAGACAGTATGCAATTTGATCAAACAATAGATCACAACAAAATTAAAATCACGATTAAAAAAATAATGGTTTGAAAAAAAATATTTAAATAAACGACGTTACAAAGCTGTATCGTCGTACCAAAATGGCCTTATTTACATTCTACACGATGTAGTTTTATATTACAAATAGACAGTTTCTTTACATACGTTAGTCTTTTTCTTACTGACAATATTTTCTGATTACAATAGCAATTTATTTAACGAAAACTAACATTTCGGCTTAGAATTTATCGGTTTTATTTTGCATGTAATTAGAAATGTAATGATATCTCAAGGCTTTCTTTGAAAAATCTAAAAATTCTAGTTGCCCTAAATGGAATTTTGCCTTTAAGATAACATTTGATTTTTTATTTTATAAAAAGAGATATGTATCATGAAAAATACAAACTTGCTATGGAGTCAACTGTATATAAGAATACATAATATAATTTATTGTACTTACCAGGGAATGAGTAGTTTCTTTCGCGCTATTTTTTATTAAATGTACGAAAGAAATGAATATACCTCCATAGTTAGTTCTAATGTTTTGTAACACATAATGGAAAGATTAAGAAGAATTCACATTTACAATTGCTATCCATGTGGTAAAAATAATCTGAAAAGAATTAACGTGAATGGTTAATACGATCAATTATTGTTGAAATTCAGTGTCTAAAGAGGCACGAGAAAAAGTAAAGAAAAACCAGGAACAAGGGGAAAAATTAAAATTGTTAAAAAATATTGACATTATCGAAACTATGCCCGTCGTCAAACCTTTGTAAAACTGAAAAAAAGATGCGGTGTCGTGGGACACCAGGGAGGAACGAAGTTCCTTCGGCTAATGTAGAATCGACACAATTTGCAAAAAAAAAAATCGTGCTCAATTTTATGTAGGTTTTCTTGATTTTTCTCCTAAATTTTGCTGATTAGTTTTTATTTAAGTACAGGAAAGTATTTAGGAAATTCAGTATTTTAGGAAATAATAAATTACGTAAAATAAAAAAAAATCGTAATTCAAATTATCAACTAAAATAACAAAATATGTCTCTTTATTTTTGTTTGACAACATAAAATTACATAGAAATAGAAATAATTACAAAAAAAGTTTATTATTATTATTATTATAAGTAATTCTTATTAATCAGTCTCGTCATTAAATTCTATTGCTGAAACTATTGGCTTGTGGTAACTAAAATATGATACATATGCATGTGATTCTATTTTATGCAAATACCTCGAAAAAACAGCATCAATAGTAGTACCGTATCTCGTTGTCGATTCTTTTGGATTGTTATTTATATGTAATTTAAATTTTTCTAAAAGAAATGTTCTTAGTGGTTCTGATTTTTCATTTGCAAAATTGATATTGAAGTCTCCAGATAAAACCATCGGAAGCTGATGGAAGTTTCCACCAAGTATTTCAGAAACCTCATCAGTATATTCTATCAGCGCTCGATGGATGAAATGTTTCACATCTTCAATTTTTGTATTTGGTGAAATGTAGACTATTACCATGACAATTTCAACTCCGTTGTTCGTTTTACATATAGCTGAACAAACCAACTCCTGTACGTCTAACATTCACATCGCCAGTACTTTTTAAGATTATGTCCATATTTGGTGTTAAAATATTAGTAGTGTCATTGCTATTTTGATAGAGAGCAACTCCACCTGTACGTACGTAATCTCGCTTGAAATGGGCAATGCAGTTGAAATTAGAAATATCAAACTGTTGGTCATTGCTCATCCACGTTTCGGAAAGAAGTAAGAAATTAGTTTTTTGAATTACAGAATCTGACAAATCCAATCTATGGCTTTGTAGACTTTGACAATTTAATGTGGTTATGGAAATGCCATTTTTAGTTTGAAGAAAATCCAAGATCGTTTGGGCTTCAGTGTGTAAAGGATTTAACGACAATCTCTGAAATTCTTGCAGCAAACTTTTCGTTGATGATGCTTGCACTCGATTATGGTGGAATCTGAAGTTAGTTGGATCGTTATCGGGTGTTACAATAAATAAACCTTCGATGTTTGTTCGCAGCATAAATCTCTGGGACTCTTGTGGATGTCCCTTATTGTATTCGTAAACAATTTCATCGAGGGACTCTTGTGGATGTCCCTTATTGTATTCGTAAACAATTTCATCGAAAGTTCCACCTTGTGATTTGTGGATGGTCATCGCAGCAGCCGAAACTAAAGAAAAGTGCTTCCGTTTCGCAGTAACTTTCTTATCAATGGGATGTTCGCTGAACGCAATTCAATTGGTACAGCAAGATTACTGATACCACATTGAATTGCTAGTCGAGCAGCTTTTTTTCTTTTTTTTTGACCTATCTTTTTCGAACCACAAAATTCTAACCAAACTCTGCATAGGGTGTTGTTTTCATCAAAATCCATATGTACTAACTTTCCCACTGAACCATTACATAAGCCATCAGTTACATCGATGTTAGTGGTAATAAGGCAATACATAGATTTAACAAAAGTAATTTGGTATGGTAACCCAACGACTTCATTGAGATTCTTTTTATGCAGTTTCTGACGACAATTAGTCTCTTGTTCACGACTTTTTGAACCAATGATCACATCGTCAGCTGTAGAAATTATTTTTTCTTCTAATTTTTGCAAAACATAATTGTTGTAAGCGTCAACACGAACATTTTCATAAAACAAACGAACTCCATGAGGACACAATCTTTCGGCATCTTCTTTGGTAAAAAATCTGGATTCAATAATTTGAAATTCAGCCTTATCCAATGGATCTCCGTTGCCTATCTTAGTCAGAATATTAGAAAATTGAACATTAGTCTGTCTCACTACTTCAGTCAGTTGATAAAATTTTAATGTTCTCCACAAATAAGGTCCAAAAATATTTGTTTTAACTGGCTTATATATGGCTGTTGCCCTTACTGGTGGTGCTTGTCGTAAATCCCCAATTAAAATAACATCTATGCTACCAAAGTTAGCTTTACCTCTTCCGGTAATCTGTTTTAAACGCATGTCAATTTTGCCTAATACTTCTGCGCTGATCATGCTTATTTCATCAATGATCAATACTTTAACATATCTAAAAAGTGATCTGTACAAATGTAACGTTTCAAATGGTAAAGGTAACATTTTTGAAATTGGAATTTTAAGAGCTTTATGAACTGTTGTACCATCAATTGCCACAGTAGCTTTGCCAGTTGAAGCGCAAGTTATGTAAGCATTGCAGTAACCATCATTGTCAGTAAATCTGTTGTAAATTTCCATTATAAGTTTAATGGCAAAAGTCTTACCACTACCAGCTGGACCAGTGAAGAAAACTTGAAACGGCACTTGATTTGGAGTTAGTAAATGATGAATAATGTTCATTAATAGATCTTTTTGTTTTGTATTTGCCGATCTCATTAATTCGCAGAATTGTTGAGTGTCCATCAAGTTTTCTCTTTTTTTTTACAACAGCACCAAGTTTGCTAAGTGCTGCATTTTGCAAATCAGCATTGATTGTAGAATCCGGATATTGCGCTATCAATGTATAAGGATCATTTTCGAAGACTATATTGGCATGTTCTTGTTCATCTTCTCCATCATCCTCTTCGTCTTCTTTTTCTCTGCACAACTGTCTGCAAATTTCAAGGGTTTTTTCTATATCTAAGTTGGACTCAAACTCTTTTCTGCGTTTTAAGATTAAATCTTTGTTATCTTCATATATTTGGATATTTTTATTATCAGCAAGAACGTCGTTGTTTTCACTTTTAAAAGGAATATGCAGGAATACCATTTCTCTTCTGTAGTCGTTGAAGTTATCAGCCATATCATAATTACGGTAACGGATCACTTTTAGAATTTTCCTTTTTACATATTCTCCTTTATTATTGATGTAATAATTAGCTACGAACTGTGCTAATGTAACGTTGTCCAAATCATCGGGTCTTTTTTCATACTTATCAAACCAGTTTTCTTTCCATATATTTGTGCAATCATCCTCCAATACCTCTAATTCTTTCATAGTTTTCCTTATTCTTTGACGTTCAGTGGGATATATTGTCGGTATATAAACAGTCACTACCGATGATTTTGCCATAGGCTGTCGTAACAAATACCAAGCAGCTTCTTGTGCTGACATTTTAACAGCATGAAGAACGTCAACACTCAATTTCTTTGTGATATCTACAAGATCAAATTCTGGATTTTCGTCCATAACCTGAAGTATTTGTCGTTGTAGATTGCTGATACCTCTGTTGTGTTTGTTAACATACTCAACAACGTAAGCAGCACATGAATATTCATCTTGGATCATTTGGAAATCCATATTAGACTTTTGATGATGAAGTATAAATGGATTAAAAGAATTATGCCACTTTTCTGATGGTGTTCGACGATAGAATAACCTTGGTCGATTGATACATGCACGAATAATGTTGTAATAATGTTCATCGGATTCAATATTATTGTCTTTATAAAAGTGATCAAAATCTGTGTATTCAAAACTTTCTAAATTTGAACGAATCAGTTTATAGTGATTTTTATATTCTTTAAATTTTTCTTCAGAAAAATTTGGATCAGTATCTTTCATAGGTAACAATGTTATTGTATTTCGCGATGGCATAAAAGGTGCACCAAATCGACAGTTTTCTTTTTTATTAGGGTCCATTTTTTTATAACACGTAAAAGTGTGTTTGTGAGTTTGGAGTTTTATATTTCCAGACGCTTCTAACTCTGATACGGAAATTAATTCATCAATTATTTGAATTAAATCTTTGTTGTTATCTAATAAATCTCCCGGTATATTATCCAACCATAACAGAATGTGAGCGTGAGGACTTCCACGATGTTGAAATTCGATTCTTTTAAAGTAATTATTTACCCTATGTTTACCAAATGGACTTCTTTTTTTAGATTGTAAAATCTTCAATAAACAATCTACTAATTTGTTAAAGTAAATGGCACAAGTAACAGCATCTTCATGAACTAGAGTTGCTTTATCGATATAACTCATTTCAGCTAAAAGTTCATTGAATATATCTGCTCCATTATTCTTTAATTTATACAATAATTTAAGCAAATCTGTCCAACCCGTTTCATTAGCACTGACAGTCATAAAAGCAGTCGGTGCTCCTAATTGTCGAATCATGGCGAAAAGATCTTTTTTTCGATCGGACCAGTACCAAGCGGAATTCGGAATACAACGAAGAAAAGCAAGGTTACTTTCAATACAGTTATTAATATATTCTTCAGACTGTACGTTCTCTTTCGTAATTTTAGTGTCATAGCCAACGTGTTTAAATGCAATCCTACAGCTTTGACTGACTCGCAGTCTCATAATTTTCGCAGCTAAATATAAAAGATGCTGTGGATCAGTAGTACGTCGATCTGTACGCCGGATTTCACTAGTAGCTTGCATAAATTCAGTTACATGTATATCTTCTCTATAGGTTCTAAACTGACCACCGTAGATAGTTGGAAATGAAAGCTCTTCGGCATGTTCGTCGAATAGTACGCTAACAGGAATACTCTTTTCTCCAGGTGCCATATGCAAATGTAAATCTTCATTCCACATAAGAGTTTGATGTTGAGCTGTGAGATTATCTTCAATTGGCACATGCTCACTGACATCATCAAGCACTAATTCCGGAGCTGCTTCGTTATTATTATTATTTAAAAAGGTATTGTCGATTGTGATATTGTAGTAAATATAAAGCGGAGTTTTTACCAAATAAGTCAACCATTTTTTAATATTCTTTAGATTTATGAGGCCATGAACATAACTGCTTTTATATACTAATTTCTTCTTTAAGTGTACATAAACGCAATGGTCATCGTTAATATTTCTAGGCAATTGGTTTACCATTGTATTAACTTCAATTGGAAAATTTATAATTTGACCATAAATACCGTATTGACCATGAACATGTCTAAGTCTTCGTATTTGCATGAAAGGAATTCTCGGTGAAATTAATCGTTGTTCTACAAGATTTAATGTTGACAGATCGGATGGAATTATTGGGTATGAAAAACCGTTTTATGTCGCCATTAAAGGTATTTTTTCTTTGCTTAAAGCCGCTTTACACGTAGAACAAATGTCAACATTTGTACCACATACATAATTCTGAAATAGCAAAAAGAACATATAGTAATAAAATAAGATGAAGTACCAACAAAGATAAAAAAAATTGATTAAAGTAAAAAAAATTGCGGCAATATTTTTTGTAAAATATTCTCGTGTATACTAGATGTCTCACTTAAATCTTTCATCCACCAAAGCCTATCACAGACAGCACAAGAATGTCCAAAAGTATTTTTTTTAAAGCCAGTGAAAAAATCTAGATGACTACTGCTGTGTTGGTAATAATTTGTGTAAACTGGAATTGTGACATCATTTTCTATAAATTCCATCTCAATCACATCGTTTTCGTCATCAAATTCAATTTCACTTGCATCGGAATTTTCTTCGGCTGCTGTATTATTTTCAAAGTTTGAAGGATCTTCGAAAATACAGTCTTCAGAGTGTTGACTACTAATATTGTTGTCCATTATCATATCTTGTGTTTCAATATATTGAGTAATAGGCTGTTGACTATTAATACTGTTGTTTATTATCATTTCCTGTACTTCAATATACGGAGTAAAATGCTGATTACGAAGATGGAGGTGAATGAAGTTTTGTGTATCATTCACAATAAAATAACAGAGCCACACTTTTTCTTGACGTTTGTTGGTATCGAAGAAATGAAAATGCACACAAATATTTTGATTGTATTCTCTTAAAAATATCGATAAACAATCTAAATCTCCATATTCGAACTCACTAACAAGTATAAATCTTGCATTATTTGGGTTTTGGCAGGTATGAAAATATCGAGAATACAGTAATTGTTTTCTGGGTTCTGATGGTGTTATTCTGAGCCTTAGGACTTCAATGAGAGAATAAAATAAACAATTGCCGTCCCCAGGAATGTTTATTAAACGCTGTAAAATGGCGTTCGGCTTTGAACATTCGGTATGTTGCTCGTATGGAGCTTGGAATGGAAGATTTATGACTGATCTTTGAGAAGATGCCTGTGTTTGTGTTGGCAAATTATCAGTATCATGCAACCTAAGACAAAAAGTTATATGCTTTAAAGAAAAATTTAAAAAAATTATGAAAAAAGTTGGATACAAATTTTTAAATACATACGGCTCTTTAGATGATTCGATGTGATCAGTCAAAATTTTGTTGTGTTTCATAATAAATTTTTTGTTTGTTACATTCTGTATATCAATCAACTTGATTTTTTTCTGAAATTAAAATATTAAACATTTAAATGGGTTTCTATACATAGTAAATGTGAGTTACAAAAATGAATATCTTACGATTGTAGAACTTCACTCTTTTCAAATAGTAAAGCATCAAGTTGAACACGCTGCTTTTTCAATCTAGATTTCTGCTGATACTCTTTACAGTGTTCAGATTGAGTTTTTTTAGTTTTAGATGGTGCATTTAATGAAGCGTTACTAAAAAAAAAATATTTAACATGAAAAAAAAAAAATTTCTATATATACATTTGAGTGCTTTTTTTTTTGAATTTATATATTTTCACTTCACACACGAATTATTATTCTAAACTCAGAAAGTAATTTTTTTTTTCTAATTTACAATAATACTTTTTCGTAGATGAGGCCAAAAATATAATTCGAAAAAAAAGGGAGCACCCTCGTATGTATATACACATCGATATTTTTGTATTGTACCTTTCTCGTTTATTTTTAATTTTCTTCATTTTTTGACGTTCCCTGAATGCCTTTTGATGCTCTGCATTTGTTTTTGGTAGTTTTGCGGTACTGAAAATGATTAAAAATAGATTTTTTGTTTAACTTAAAAAAAAAAATATTCAATAAACTTTTTAAATATTTTCATTAGTTTACTAGATATTTTTGCTTTATATTGTACCTTTCTTACTTATTCTCATTTTTTTTTAGCTTTTTGGCGTTCCCTATACTCCTTTTGATACACTGCTTTGTTTTTTGGTGGTTTTGCAGTACTAAAAATGATTAAAAAATATAAATAGAATTATTAATAACATGTATATATATATAGGACAGAATTAACTTTTAAAAAGAAATATTCACGCACACGCACACACACATATATATATATATATATATATATATATATATATATATATATATTTATATATATATATATACATATATATATATATATATATATATATATATATATATATATATATATATAATATCTATGAAGTTTCGTAGTTTTTTCTCAATTTTTCCGTATGACCCTCAAAACAGCAAGAAAGATAACCTAGAAAACCTTACAAAGATTTTAGTATGTACACACAATATTAACCAATGTAAAATATTTTATATTTATAAATAAACTAATACTTACGTATTTAATTCTTTTGCACTGAATAATTTCCCACTATTATCACTGTCAATTGCATTCAAGTCACTTGTTAGTTCACTTGCCATTGTTACTATATTTATTATTGTTTTGACGCTTTGAAATTATATGAAAATAAACGTGGCTACTCACGAGTAAAATGTATCTATAATGTGAGTATTCGCCACGTGCTTGTCCATGAATTCATGAGTATATACTATGCATTGGCGGGGTGGAGTGGTAATAGAGAGAGAAGGGATGAGAGAATGAAAAGAAAGAGGGAGAAAGAGAAAGGTCTTATACACTACTCGCTTGTGTATACGACTGTCGCGCCTGCGCACGTCTCATTTAACGGTTTTATTCCACGGACTTTTTCTTACGGTTTTACTATCACATTTTTTTCAGTTCGGTCGCGCAGCAAAATCCCTATCTCCTCCAAGCCTGGCGTAAGGAACATCGTTCCAAAAAGTGAAATCTGACGAAATTTTATAAAAGCGATAAATATTTTTTCATGGAACTCTTATTATTAAAGAGATAAATATATAACAGTGTCTATCGTGGTGAAGTACATTATTTGGATATGAATAATATTCGATAAATCTAAACGCAAAATTCTAACTCGCTCTTATGTAATTTTGTAGCAAAGTTTTTTCTTTCATTCAACTACTTTATACGGCAAATTTTTTGAGAAGAAACTTGGCCTCTTTTAACAATATCTCTTTGATGGGATTGTTATTGTGAGAAATTTGTTGCTGTCAGTGAAATATTAATTTAAACATGCTTAAGTTTAATAACCGAAAATTGTTATGTAATTCGTTTAGAAGCAGTGTCGATAAAGGAAAACGAATGTAAATAATTATAAAGTATGCCTTACTTGGAAACAATCATAAATTTCCCATCAAGATTTCTTCATATGACAATCTACAATCCACAAGTATCAATATGTAAATGGTTCATTATGCTAAATCTATCTTAGTTTATTTAGCTAGTTAACTACGCGATTTGGTTTAATGAAACTAAGGACATGGTTTGTCACTTAATTTAATTCAGTTTAACCACATCAAATATCTATACAATCGAATCAATTATTAATCAATTATACACAATCGAATCGAATATGTCATTCATTTCAAATACCAACTATTCTAACTCCATTTACACACTCGCAATATAACCTTGTGAGTATAATCGAAGAAAAAACGATATCTTATCTTCGACATGAAACCCGAACTTTTAATATATCGACCTATCTTCAGGATACAGTATATTAATAAAACTTTCTCTTTTCATTGTTACTGTAAAAAAAGATGTTTTTTGACAATACCGGTAAATAACTTCAAAAAATATTGCTTTTCGCGTAACGTATTTTCTAATATTTCAGGAAACTGACTATATTATTCGGACACAGCGCTTGAAATGAAAGTTTTTTTAACCAATGTACCAATTTCTCCATCTATCTCTAAAATAACATACTTCATTGTCATATTTTACCAAGATATTGTTCTTTTTCAATTCCGATAGTAACTTCCCACTCAATGTGAATTACTCCAACCGACCTTCGCCGGTCCAATTTTTACGTTAACCTGTGATGCGCATGAAACCTCGTATTCAAACAGGAGGGGTACCTTCTAATGTACAAACGTTTGGTTTAATCATCTATAAACACATGTTGATCTTTTTTTTATTGAAGTTTATATAAAGTAACAAAGACAAAAGAGAAAGCAAGAGAATGAGATATGGTATTAATTACTTGTTGTGTTTTCTCATTTTTTTTAAGCAAAGCTTTTTAGGACGGGTAACAACAATTAAAAATATCATTAAACCCTTAACTACTTATTAGAAAACAATATAAAATGATAATGGTATTTCGTATAATTCTGTTGCATAAAAAATAATCAAGTATGATTTGTAGCATCTAATATAGTATACAAACGGTTTGATACTAGTTACATTATTAAAGTTTACATGAAATGATGAAAATTAAAAACTTTATTTCTTGAGAATATTACGGTCCTCCAAAATAACATTACTTTTGGATAGGTTGATAAGAAAATTCGAAAGCGTTGGGATAACATTTAATATTACAGACCAAAAATCTTCATGGAAGCTATTATGGTATTCTGATATGATATATGCAAATATCAAAAGTTAGTAATACTACAAACTACTTGCAACAAAAGGTTTGTTTGTAATATTCAAGCAATTATTGGGTCGAATTAATTATTTCTTAAATGTTTAATTTCTGAAGTAAAAATACTTAATTTAAGATTTTCCTTATTTATCTTTTCAGCCTTTTTTATACCACAGTAGAATTGGTGTGAATCTATTTAATTATTAATTAATGAAACAAATTACCTTCTGCTGTTGAATATATTTGGCTTTAATTTTGTAGAAATTCATTATTCACAATTAAATGAAATTACGTGATGTAGTATTATTTATATTTTCTTGAAGTTCTTTACCATGACCTTGGTTTCGTTGTATTACAACATCTTCAGGTGGGTTATTAGCAAAGATCTTTGCTAATAACCTACCTGATGATGTTATAATACAACGAAACCTATGTCGCGGTAAAGAACTTAAAGAAAGTAGAAATAATACTACATCACGTAGTTTCATTTAATTGTTTACCTTCTGCTATGTTTATCTATATGAGAATACATTGCTTTGTATATCTATACATGCACATATTAATGCGGCATTAGATGCGTATACTATTTTAATTTGGGTAATTTTAATATATTCTAACTTTCACTAGAATCACCAAAATCATGCCAACTAAGCAAAGCACTCCAAAAAATTTAAAAATAATATGATGGAAAAATGATTATTAAATCAAACGGTTTTATTTTATAATCGATGATGTATTAAAAGTTATAAAATACTTATGGATCACAGATCACAGGCTTTGATCACACTAAAATAAAATCGAGGGGAGTATACGAAAATGTGTACGAAAATTTTCGTGTGTTTGAGCTCGGAAATCATACTGTTATATTTCATACTGCTACTTTATTTTATACTGCTGGACCTGTTTGCTGTATATTATATTATAACAAACTACTTGGTTACAAAATTACGGAATCATAACTGAAATATTAATAATGCAATAAACTAAATATAATAACATGTCAAAAATCAACCTATATTACTCAGCATTTTCAGCTTCAGTATCAATATATATCTATAATAGCTGTCGCAAAAATCTGTACTTCGCATAATTTTTTTTTATACTGACATTCCTTTTACTTTTATATACAGTTTGCCTCACAGTTACATTCATATATATATTAGCCAATTAATGATCGTTTGATCCTAAAACATATTTCCAATTGCAGATGATGCAAAAAAGTATAATTATTTCATTTTCATATTTTTATGCATTTCTAAATATCATGTGTAAAATATTATTTTCGTCGTCTACCAACATCCGGAATTTTTTTAAGTTAATAAAATGTTATTTGTCAAATTGATTTAGTATACTGTTTTCAAATGAAAGATGAAAATGACATTAACATTATGTTAAACCAGCTTGGTTTTCTATTTGTAATTATTCATTTAAATACTTTTATTTTTTAGATTGGACTTTGTGACAATATTTAATATGTATATAAATTCCCTACTGATATTATAATTAAAATCTAATATGGTAGTTACCTAAAATAAACAAAGTTATTAAATTTTGATACTAAATTTAAAATTAAAATTTAATGTAACTAAATTACTGGTGCCGACCCTACGAAATAGACTAGCCGAGTTTTATTAACGTTCCTTGTAGTTTATAT